>VXBT01000728.1:654543-1119508 GCA_013400235.1 Oriolus oriolus
TGACATTCATCTTGGTTAAAATCTTAATAGATACAACTAGGGGAAAAGGAAAAAAAAAACCAAAAACCCAACAACAAAATACAATGCAAAACCCAAACACCCAGCATTAAATATAAAATCTCTTTGCAAGTCACTTGTGAGAAAGATTTTGTACAGCTGGATTTTGTTTGAATTCAATAATGCTCACTTTAAGAAACACAACTGCTCTAACTGAGGGAAAAGAAAAGGATTTTCTTCAGTCATTTCTTTTCAGTCTTTTTTCCTTATTATCTAACTTAATTTTCATGAACTACTTCTTCAATAACTGTCCTCTGAATCATATGTAGTTGAATACTGTTTTGCAGATGGAAACCGAGTGGGAGTTTTGAGGGCACAGGATTATAGAAATACACACCCTCAATGAAAAATGTTTAAACTTAAGTGCACGCATGCATGCATGCACACAGATATACATGTGTATTAGAAACAGGACATGTGTAATTTATGTACATGTGCCATGTAAAGTCCCTGTGCCTGAACGCAAATGGAGAAAAAAAAATGAAATAACTGTTCCAAATGGCAGTGTTAGAACCAGATTTCAAATGCATAAGATTATCCATATTAATTTATGGTAATCTACAAATGAATGCAGCAGAGACAGTACAGGTTATCCAAAATGGTACTTGCATTTATTGAGAGACTACCACAAAATATCTTCACGACAGATTTAGTTGCATCTTCTAATACCCCCTGAATTAATATCATGCAAAACACGAAGTACAAGCTATGTTTCCCCTTTGAAATGACTGGCTCTTGAAATGCCAAAGGAAAGCCAAACGTTTCTCTCCACACAAAGTCCTCTTAGACATCTTGCTTTCAGATTTCATCAACTTAGGTGTTTTCAGGGCTGTAAGCAGTGAACTTTCCATCAGCAGCATCTTCAGCTAATTAACCCTCCTGATTACAATAATTAGTATTGATTCACTCCTGAATGACTTCTTAAGTATTCAAGCACAATCTACACTTGCAGTAAAACTTCTAGATATGAATATTAATTGAACACTTGCTTTGTTTTTCAGCCCCAAAGGTATAGTTTGCAATCTTATATAGAATGGAATCATAGAATGGTTTGGGTTGAAAGGGACCTTTAAAGGTCATCTAGTTCCAAGCCCCATGCCGTGAACAGGGACAGCTTCAAGTAGATCAGGTTGCTCAGAGCCGTGTCCAGCTTGACTGTGAATGTTTCTAGGGATGGGGCAACCACCACCTCTTTGTGCAACCTGTTCCAGTGTTTCACCAGCCTCATTGTGAAAAATTTCCTCCTTATGTTTAATCTGAATCAACCCTGTTCTAGTTAAAAGCTCCAGTCCCGTGTCCCGTTGCAACAGGCCCTGCTAAAAAATCTTTCCTATAAGCCCCCTTTAGGTACTGAAAGGTTGCTCTAACATCTCCCTGGATCCTTCACTTCTCCAGGCTGGACAACCCCAAGTCTTTCAGCCTGTCTCCTTAGGGGAGGTGTTCCAGACTGATCATTTTTGTGGTCCTCTTCTGGATCCAATCCAACAGTTCCATGCGGAGGACTTGTTGAGGACTCCACATGTGGAAAAAGTACCGCAGGTGGAATCTCATGAGGGCGTGGTAGAAGGAGAGAATCACCTCCCTTGACCTGCTGGCCACCCTTCTCCTGATGCAGCCCAGAATACAGCTGGCTTCCTGGGCTGTTAGTGCACACTGCCAGCTCACATCCAGCTTTTCACCCCCAAGTCTTTATCTCCAGGGTGGGTCTCAATCCCTTCATACTTAAATTCGATAACAGAAACACGTCAGTCTCATTCTCTTTTAACAAAGAAAATATTAGCATGTTGATGATTGTGGTTCATGAATATGAAAGTAAATAAATAAATAAATAAATACACACAAAGACTCCAGGCTAATAAATAAATATAATTCAATTCCATTTCCCTATGGAAGCATGGAAAGCCAGGTCCCAGGCTAAGACCTATCTTGCTCTTTCTCTAACAGGTAGGACCGAGGGTGTTCGTTTTGACATCACACCTGGTCGTTGCAAGAACAAATAACAACTCATGTAGAGCCTGAATCACCTCTCTTAGCTCTGTTGTGGAAACAGATGCTGCCAAGTTTGACAACTGCAAGGCACCACATTGCTTTGTGAATGGGTGAGATTCAAAACAGGCAGCACTGAGGACACCTCCGATGTTCAGGCACAAGATCTCTAACCCTACACAGTCTTTCAAAAGCCAATGCTTTCATTAAACAAGCTAAGCAATTACTTGTGTTACTGCTTTGCTTCACCTTCTTTGATGTTAATAATTGTTATGGCTCAAAAAGCAATATTTCAGTAAATATGCATAAAGAGGTTTTTTTCTTTTTTTTTTTTTTTTTTGAGTAGGATTCACACAAACTAATTCAAAAATCAGTCTTTGAAGTGAATGCAATGTCAGAAAATACCCTTGGAAAAGAAGAAAGTAATTTCAATCCAAGACATAAAAAATCATAGTATATGTATTTTATGCAACATTTTATCTGAAAACATAGAAACTACAGTAAGTTTGGTAAGAACTCACCTGTGAGCAGAGCGCTTAGGGAACAGTTTTAGTATTGAATAGTCCTTAAAAGTGGTGGTTGGTTTTGCTGCCCAGGTGTCTGTTGGTGGCTGCTACAGACGTGGCATTCACGCTGCTCTGGGCTATCACTAAAGGGGCATTTCCACCTAACTGAGAGTGAGGGACTCTTTATTGTCACTCACAAAGGGCAGTAGCTGCTAGAAAGCTCAGGCTGCTGCAACATGACATGATAAAAAAATAACTTTATAAAAACGTGCCACTGCTTTCCCCCTCCAGTTCTGGCAGAGCAGAGCAGTTGTGAATGAGTTAATGTTTGTCTCGAAAGAAGTTCTCCCAAGGAAGTGAATTATGTCATGGTCCCATTATATTAAACACCATCCTTGCTTTCTTCATGTTTATGCACAACACACAGCATGTAAGAACTACCTGATAATCCATAACCTCTTGGCTTCTCAAGTATTTTATGTGATATTACCTTTTTGTTCACATAAACTCTTTGCTATTGATTTACACCATCTCAAGACTCAAGGGAAGAAGATACAATGACAAAAAAAATGCAAAACAGCATAGCAAGTATTTAGTCTCCCCACAAAACATTTTTGTATTGAAATACACGCTTCAGAGGGCTCTGACTGCTACCGATAAATCCTTAATGTCTTTTTGTTTTAAGTAAGGGGTCCAAGAGACCCCTCAACTCATATAAATCACGCACTAGAGTCCAGTTTTTAAAAAAGCACAAAATCTCTACTATTAATTGATCGAAGCAAAAACCAGAAGCCACTGATAAATACATCTTTTCTCTCACAAAATTGTTAAACTTACTGGTAAAAGCAATACATTTGCTTAACATGTAAAGTATTTAAAGACTTTAAACAGTTTAAGAAACTCCAAAGAGTGATGACAATTCGTTTTATATAAGACACAAGCTGCTGTCCAAGTAGTAACTCAAAATTTTTCAAAAGCTTTGTAACAATTTCTTCTCACAATGCATAAGGTTCACGAGCATTTTGCCAGATTCAGACCCAAAATTGTTAACTGTTTTAGTGCTAAACTATGGTTCTCTAAACAGAAAGATAATTTAAGAAATGTCATATGAATAATTTGTTTGATTTGGGGATAGGAATCATTCAGGTAAATTATTCTGTCTGACCTTAAAAATTCTAACGTATGCTAATACCTGGATTATAAAAATGGAAAGTAGCATGGGCTCCCACTTTGAGATCTGATTTATCATTTTTATTGCATTTTCATTACCTAAGCAAAATTAGAAACAGTATCTTCAAAACAGCAGTTAAAGTTGATACGATCGGGCATAAAATCAAGGAAGGGCACATTTGGCAAGTACGTTTTTGCCAGATTGACAGCAGTATTGTAAGCTTTTAGAATCAATAAGTTTTCTCACCACAGTTAAAGGAGAGGTTAGTAATAAATCTGCAACTTAATGCAATAGCCATAATTGTAAGATGCAAACCTCCCCTCCCTGCACTATTAGCAGCAGATATCAACTGAAACAAGCACCACAAAACAGGCAACGCACTTTATATTCTACTGTATACACAAAAAGATTAAGGGAAATGAAAAAGGGGCTGAGAAAAGGAAAGGAAAAAACCCCCAAAACAACCCAAACCACCCCATCACCAGACATACATTAAGCTAGTTTGACAACACCATTGTTCAGCTGTCCCATTGTCAGACCAAAAGATGTATTCAATGCTACAATGTCTGCTAGCAAATAAACAAAAGACTACATTTTTCAAAGCGGGGTGCCAATTCCAGCATAATTCTGTGTGTGTGTGCGTGTGTGCGTGTCTGCGTGTTGTGTGTCTCTGAAAAGAGTAGTCGATGCTGGCCTCCCGCTAAACCTGGGAGCATTATTAGAGAATAGATGTATAATCCCACATTATAGGAGTATTTAGGTATTTTTAAAACATCTTTGAGCGGTAGAGACTAGGTAAAGCATTAGTAACTATTTACATAGGCTAAGTGAAAATTAAAGTGGTATTTAGGGCACTAGCTCTAATATGGAGTCTCCCTGAGCTTTTTCCATGCTTATTCCATGCCCAGTGCATAATAATGAAGCAAGCAGAAATATTGCAAAGGAGGTGATAAAAGAAATACCGGCTCTCCTTTAAGGGGAAAAAAACAACAAAAAAGAAAAGATAAATATATTTATTTTTCCCCTCCTTGCCCTCTCCGTGCATTTGTTGTTATACATGAAATGTGCGACCCGAACTAGTGGAAAATGCTACTTGCACCCAGCAATGCCTGTCTTTTCCTTTAAATAGGGAAACTACTTAATACACAGCACGGTTATAGTTGCAGCGGGCCCAGGCAACTCGAAAGCACGCGTTAAAACAAAGGAGACAACATACCTTAAAAGCAGCTCCTCATTTCTCATAGTAACAGCGGATTTGGGACAGCGCATGCTTTCTGCACCGATATTCTCAACAAAAGCCAGTTCAGAAGTGCGCTCAAACATCAATGCCACAGTAGCTACTCACTAATGGCTACTCTTTCTCTCTTTCTCTCTCTAGTCAGACGCTGAGTGGTGGAGCAAAGGGGCCCCTGCAGATTCACTAAGCAGAAATAATCCTCTCTGACAAGTTATGTTGTCTGGGCATATTTTACATTAATGCACTGTGCTGCCTATAGGGGTCTTGTTTGCGTTCACTCTAGCCTAGCTGGTGTTAGCTCTCTTAATTACCAGCCAAAAAAATATTAGCAACATTCCCCCCCCCTCCAACAACTAAAACAAAAATAATAATGTATATATATATACACGTACATATTTTTATGTATAAAGCTGAAAGAAAAGGGGGGGAAATCTATGGGCAAATGAGGAAAAGCTTTCCCCCCCCCCGGAAGGATTGATGCTTGGTATGGATCTTTTGTTTGCCCTGCGAACTCAGTGAATACAGTGGCAAAGAGATGCTGTGGCTCGTGAGGCTTGTGCACTTTAAGGGAATTGGGTTAGAGGCTCTTTCTGGGGCTCTGGAGTCGCAGCTGGAGCTTTTGCTCTCTCCCTCCTTCCCTTCCCTGTTCAAGGCTGAGTGGCTTTATGGGACCTGCCAGCTCACATCAGAGGGACTGAGGAGTATTAATGCAGGCACCTGGGGATCTTCCTCAAGTTTGCAGTTTTCCTTGGCAATTTTAACCCCCCCAGAACACAAGTCAAAAATCCCTCCAATTTTAACCCCTCCGAAACAAAACTCGGTTACCAAGTAACTGAGTTTGCTTTAACCCAGACCCTTATGCTTGGCTTTGGCACAGTTCTCACAGACGAGGAAGGATGCTGCATTATTCAATGATTTACTCACTTCCTATGTATGAAAGGAGCTATAGTGTGACACAGATTTCAGGGAAACAGCCTCTTTGGCCCTATTTGGGAGATCCGCCATGTGATTTGTAGGAGCAGGTTGTGGTCTTCCCAGTTGCCAAGGTAGTCAGAGAGAGGTTTATTTTCACATCTTGGTTTCAGCTTCTGCTGGGTAAACCTTTAAAATACTTTTGAGGCAGGAGGACGGTTGGCTTTTTTTTTTTAAATTATTATTTTAATTTTTTTTAAATGTACATCAGATACTTGAGCAGGTGCTTATTTAGTAGACTGAAAAAGTCAACAAGTCCTTGATGCTCTTTTCAGTCAAAAGCTTTTCTGCACCACTGTGGCAGTAAAATGCATCTTAAAATGACTGTAATTTCCTCTCAGGTCAGGTTAACTTAAGGAGGTGCAAAACTCAATAAATATGAATTGTCCAAAATGGACAACTTGCCAGAAAGTCCAGTCAGGCTAAAAATTGATCTGGACTTCAAAATTTGAATTCAACTTTTGTGGACTTTTGGCTGTGTCTGCGGCTGGTCCGAAGCTCTTTTCCTACATTATGTACCACTGCCTTAAAATAGACTGCTATGATGTCCTGATGCAGTGCTACTGCTGCTAATTCCTTAACAGAAGTTGGTATTTATGGGCTTGATCTTTAAACTTGAATCTGGGAATGAAGGCAGAGAGAGAGCAATCACCAGAATAAATACATGGGTAGCAAGATCTTGCCTTTCTGATGGCAGCTGTAAACTTCTATTAAGGTCATAAATTGTTTGCAACAGAAACAATGCTTTTGTTCTACACTTCTCATTGAGCACTGTGAAACCCTGGGATTAGTTTCAGTCACTCTGATATAATATTTGTCAAATGACTAAAAGACAAATTAAAAAACAAAACTGGACATAATCTACTGTTAATGGTGTACAGAGAAAGACGGCAGCTTGGGAAACATGGGTATCATGAAGGACTGCAAGTCAAGGGAAGACAGGTTTCAATTTGCTTCCCTTTTCATCTGCAAAACATGGCTGGGATTCTAGTTGCTCTTGCAATAAAAAATAATAAATCATTTTAATGATTAGCAAGTCAAACCAATTCCATGTTAAAATGTCATGCTCCAAGGTCAGCTGAGACAACATAGCTTGTACTTCATGCTAAAAATATCTGAACAGTCATGGAAGGCGGCCAGGAAAATACTCAACCAACATGACAAATCCCATACCTCCTGCCCCAAATACTAAATCCATTACTACCATTTCAGGCATGGCCACCAGCACTCCAGATTTCAGCTCCTTTACTGTTCACCTCCAAATGACTTGTGCCCAGCACAACTCACCGTGGTGCCCGGGCTGCTCCAGAGCAGTGTTGGGCTGGTGAGGCTGATGTACGAGCAGCAGCAAATACCAGGGTATGCTACAGAGAACACAGCTGAACGGGAAGTGTCAAACAGTCTGATGAACTGCTACAGTTTTCAAAAAATATGGCAAGGATCAGCATCTTAAGACACTACCAGCTGAGGGAACAAAGCTTTCTTTTCAGGCTGGAGCAGAATGGCTCACACAGAGCCCTTTGGTGGGGAATCAATGGGCTTCTGTTGGGCGGCTCCATGCAGTTGCAAGTTCTTGATCATTTCTGCACTTAGAAAGAAGGAGAAGCAGCAGCAATAGGAGATAAAGTGAAGCATTATGGAAGGACTCATCTACAGCCAAAGGAATAAATAAAAAAAAATATAAAAGAAAAGAAAATCTACAAAGCAGTAACACAGACAGACAAAAAGAACCTACACTTTCTATCACACATAATGAAACATCTGACAGAACAACATCTGCAGAGGGATCACAGCTGCTGAGGATGAGAGGGAATATGAGTATTATTTTTCAATTGTAAGATGTACTAAGCAGGAGTGCCTTTAAAATAATATGGCTGAAGGGAAGATTAAACCAGATGCACAGGGCTATCTGGCTTCTTTCAGGATGAAAGTCCAGCTGTGGAGTTTAAATTCAACATTTAATATGAAAATTGATTGTAGACTCATAACTGATATGCATGTATTGCAGAATGCTCTGCACAAATTACATACAGTGGAAATTTAATAATTTCATTGCCCTATATTTAATGGAAACCCAAGCCTTCCACGTGTGGCCAATGAGTTTGCTAAACTAATTATGCGATGCTGCAAATCTTTGAAAGCCCACAGGAATAACAATCATTTACGCAGGAAAATGATCAAAACTTCAGAGGCAAACCAGTAACAACAACTAATTTATACCAATTAAAAATATGCCTTCTGCTCTCTACTTCTAGTTCAAATTATTCCTTGACCATTCCATTTGCTTACAGTATTTAAAAATTATTCAGAAGCCCAAAACATAGTGGCGTTTTGCTACACTAAAAAAGTGTTTCTACCTGCCAAGCGATGGGCTACATTTCATGACAAAGAAATGGTGGACAAGTGTCCAGGACAATAGACCAAAAATCATGAATGCAATCATGAGAGGAATAGAAAGCCTTGATTCATGTCCCCATTTTACCAAGTGTCCCCATGTCAGATCTCATGCAAACCAATTAACCTCTTGCTCACATCTTCATCTTTAAAATGAAAAAATGCAATAAACTCCAGAACAGTGCCACCATAATACAGAACATTGCAAGATGTACAAATCAGTGCATTATTGTGGGGTGCACAAACATTGAAAATACATCTTCTCCTCACAAGAGGCACTTGCAGTCTAAGTTGCTGTTATCTGCTGTTCTGTGCAGTTATTTAGGCTCAAATCACATTTGTTTTGTATAGGTGTGAAAAGCTACACTTTAATCTGATAGCGTTTTACTGTTTTGGGTGGTTAAATCTCACCTTTGAAGCTGAGCAATTAGTCTAAGCTAGTCATCTAGGGTTTCTGTATTGTCACTGAGGGGAGATTAGTTATACTAAAGAGCATTACCACGTCTCTCCATTGACTACAAAGGGATTAGATCCCTAACTTTTAAATGCGTATATTAGGCAAGACGAATCCCACCTAAGTGCCTAAATCAGAGGTGAGAATTCCCATGTTCCTGTTTCAGCATCGCCAGCGTGTGCCTGCCCTGTGCTCCACAGCACTGCCACAGCCCTGGGCACCCCGTGGCTGCAGTGCAAGTGCAGCTCAGACACCGTGAGCCTGCCTGACACTTCCAGGTTGCTGCAACCTGCCTGCAGGATGTCTGCAGCAATCAAGCTGTACCTGGGCAAGACTGCCAGGTCTGAAACAGACTGGTCCAGAGGAGGGGCATGAGGATACTCAGAGGGCTAGAGCACCTCTCCTGTGAAGACAGGCTGAGAGATCTGGAGTTATTTCCTCCTGGAGAAGAGAAGGCTCCAGGAAGATCTTACAGCACCTTCCAGGGCCTGAGGGGGCCCACAAGAAATCTGGAGAGGGACTTTGAACAAGGGCATGTTGTGATGGGACAAGAGGTAATGGCTTTATACTGAGAGAGGGCAGGTTTAGATTAGCTGTTAGGATGATATTCTTTACTGTGAGGGTGGTGAGGCACTGGAACAGGCTCTCCAGAGAAGCTGTGGCTGTCCCGTCCCTTGAACTGTTCAAGGCCAGCTTGGATGTGGAAGAACCTGGTGGAAGGTGTCCTTGCACATGGCAGAGTAGGATGATGATTTTTAAGGTCCTTTCCAACCCAAACCATTCTGTGATTCTATGAGCTACAATATGTTACACCTATGCAAAGTTTGAAGTAGAAAGGAAATTGGTCTCAGCTTCAGAAGTGGAGTCTTTCCAGCACGCTTTCAGAAAGCAGACAGTTCATTTAGGTATCTTCTAAAATCTAGAAAAATGAGTAACTCACTGCCTGCAGATTTTGTGTTATTGGAAACACAAACCCAGGTATTGTTAGAATCATTTTACTCTGGACTACTTAATTGGTGAATGTGAATAGCAAGGAATTGGCTGTAACTCAAAAGGCTGTATCTCATCAGGCTTTACCTCTGCTCTAATTGAAATTTTTGTTCATTTTTACCTAGAACAAATTATCACACTGTTGTCTCTGCTTCCTCTGTTGATTTTGGTTTTTGATTAGACAGCCTTTAACATAGTTGCAGATGGGAGATCAATTGTTATCCTCAGCTCCAGCGGATCTGACATCTAGGATACTGTTTTTGTCAGGAGAGCAGAAACACTGTGACATTTGCTATTTGTATTGTGTACATACCTACAGGTGGAGAAGTTTCTTTGCTCTTACAGGCTGTGAAAACACAAGTCACAGAGACTCAATTCCTCACCTCAAGCATCTAAATACAATTTTATGGTGAAACTATATTGATTAGTTTTAGAGCCATTCATACAGATGTGGACAGGTCTCCAGGACAGGTACTACCTCTGTATGCCTTGTGTTTTAAACATACTCACAGTATCTTTGTGCTCAGGAGAAGGAAGATTAATTTCAAGATCTTGCAGTAGAGATACAACAAATCACTTTTTTTTGGCAATAAAACTGGTCTAAAATTTGCCCCATCTCCTTTTGTCTGTTTTGGTAGATATTTTAGATTATATGCCTAGATCTTCTGTCTGAGTCATAGGGGTGGCAATTACTTACAGACTGTTGGTCTGCAAGATGCTAAGGGTCTTTTCTAACCTTTTTCACTTGGGAGTATCCAAAGAGCATCATGAAAATTAAATGGCACAGACAGAAAACACAGGAGTACAAAATGTTGCGTAATGCTGAAGATTAATACTTGGACAGCAGGGGAATAAAAAGTTTTGCATTTAAAGCATATAGCAGGACTGGTACCCACTGCTTCTCTGTGATAGAAAAAGTGTGTGCTGCCTCCCTTGAGCATTCAGCAGCGCTGACTCTGCATGTCAGCATCTGGGAGACAGAAGGAACAATCCTTTCCTATTTACCTAAAAGATGTGTTCCAGTGCTTCCCCCACCCTTAACAGGGAAGGGGGCAAAACTCGCAGCTTGTGCAGTTCATGAATTCTAACACTGAAATGCACTTCAGTGTATTTTTTTTAAAGACAATACATCACTTGAAACAACTTACAACTGGCCAGGCTATGGTAGCAGACATGGCTACCCTACAAAGGAAATAAAGTATTTGGAAAGATCTACATGTCGTAAGAACATCTGGCCTGCAACTAAAGGGAAGGAGGAGAAACCTGATCAAAAGAGTGAGGAGTAACAGAAGAGGCAACAGAGCACCAGATCTGAGAGAAAGAGAGAGAAAAGGCAGGGGGAGAACAAACGCAGCTGGTTACAGAACCATTTATTTTCTGCTTTAATTTAAAATCTATTTAAAACATAAGCAGAACCTGCTCTGTCTAAACAGGAATATCTTTATTTTGCACTTGTAGTAATGCCAAGATCATGACTTTAATGATGTGGGATATCAAGGACCTTGTGTTGTTGGAAGCACAGTGTAAATAAAGTGAACTTGCACAATATATACAAATGTATGAGCTGTTTGTATTAACACATATCAATGAACATGAAAAATGTTAATAATTACAGATGAGAATTTAATGGCTACTCATCCTCTTAAGCTAAAATTAGAAATAGAACCACATTTAACAGTTCTATTGAACCTATTTTAAAATGATCTTATGGTGCTCTGCACAGAAGGTTCATTTCACACATCCATGAAATACATCCAACAAGTAGGGATGAAAGTGGATATTTAAAAACAAGCTCTCACCAGACAGAGTGATGCTGACCAGAAACTCACATGAAACTGAAAAAGAGAAGGGAGTTTAATTTCTGAGATCTGGCATCTAGATGGGTGGATGCATCTACCAAGAGAACATTTGGCAATGAATGGGATGTGGTAAGTGGACCTTACTCCTATCCTATCCAAGATGAAATGTAGGCTTATGGGAAAAAAACTCATCAACCCCCAAGTTTCCTGAAAAGGTAGGTAATATGGCATTGTCCTATATGGAAGGGAAACAAACTGAAAGTTGAGCAATTCAAATCAGATGAATTGATCTTTGGTTATAAATACTGGTTGAGAACTCTTGATTCATTATCTGATAATAGTCAGATTTGCTATTTAAAAATGCTCTGAAGGGAAGAATCAGTTCAGTAGAGTTCCCATAAAAATAAAACTAATAGCTACAAAATAATTTTTACTATTTTAAAATTGAATTAGCACAGACACTTGTTTCCTCAGCTGTTATCCTCACTAATTAGTTTTATTTAAAGACTGAAAAATAAAATCACCACACTTTTTTAATACTTTAAACTCTCTACCTAATATTTTTTGTTCAAAGGATACTCTTCCTTCCTTTCTTCCTTTTTTGTCTTTAAAAATCTATTAGCATTGATTAAAATGAAAGAGCTGGGATATAAATCTTCAGTTAGATTTACAACACATTTTTCTTTGACCTTTCTCATGTCATTTGACACTTGACAGTTTTGTGCAAGATGTTAAAAAATGACTAGTGATTTTTCGTGATTCTAAGTGCCCAAACTCACAGAGTTTTGTAGGGCCTGTAATTCAGAGTTAAGATCTTGGTTTGTGGGAAGGAAGAAATAAATCAGATCCTGTGAAAACACCCAGGAGATGGATGCATTTCAAAACCTTTGATGAAAATTCTGCATAAACTGAGAATCTAGGCTGAGGAATTCCTTAAAATGTCTGGGCACAAATTTTTGAAGAAAGAGGTATCTTTATTAAAAGAAAAAAGTATCTTTATCAAAGATCTTTATGAGGGGGTCGAGTGCACCCTCAGTAAGTTCGCAGACGATGCTGAGTCAGATGGGAGTGTTGATCTGCTGGAGGGTAGAAAGGCAGAGCCTGGACCGGCTGGATCAGTGGGCGGAGGCCAATTGTTTGAGATTTGACAAGGCAAAGTGCAGGGTCCTGCCCCAGGGTCTCAACGACCCCACACAGTTCTACAGACCTGGGGAAGAGTGGCTGGAAAGCTGCCCAGTGGAAAAGGACTTGGGTTTCTTGGTTGACAGTGGCTGAACATGAGCTGGAATGTGCTCTGGTGGCCAAGAAGACCAAAGCCATCAGCAATAGTGTGGCCAGCAGGACCAAGGCAGATTGTCCCCCTGTACTGGGTACTGGTGAGGCCGCACCTCGAATCCTGGGTTCAGTTTTGGGCCCCTCAGTTCAGGAAAGACATTGAGGTGCTGGAGCATGTCCAGAGAAAGGAACAGAGCTGGGAAAGGGTCTGGACCACAAGTCCTGTGAGGAGCAGCTGAGGGAGTTGGTGGTATTTACTGCAGAGAAAAAGAGGCTCAGGGGTGACTTTCTCACTCTACAACTCCCTGACAGGAGGGTGTAGCCGGGGGAGGATGGGCTCTTCTCCCAAGTAACAAGCAATAGGACAAGACAAAATAGATTGTACCAGGGGAAGTCTGGAGTGGGTATTGGAAGTTTGGATAGGAAGAACTTAATGGAAAGGGTTATCAAGCATTGGAACTGGCTCCCTAGGGAAGTGGTAGAGTCACCATCCCTGCCGGAATTTAAAGGACATGTAGATATGGGATTTGGGGACATGGTTTAGTGGTGGGCTTGGCAGTGCTGGATTAATGCTTGGATTCAATGATCTTTTCCAACCTATGCAATTCTATGATTCTAAAGTCAAATTTGCTTTTATTAGTCTGTCATGCAACTAAAAAATTAAACATACCTTTTTTTAATAGTGAGCTAACTAGGGAGTATTGATAAGGATATCTTGCCGAGATGGAGTGTCGAGATACCAAAACCTCGCTGAAGCAATGGGAGCAACACGAGAAGTTGGGTCCACTCACAAACACCTTTTTGCCATGGCAGGTAGGCTGTGCACAGTAGCTCAAATCTTTCAGTGGATGATGTAAATGTATCCAAAGCCACAGAGGGAGAAAAGCTCCAGCAAAACTAAGCTATCTCATAAAGATATGATCCCAGTTTGTGATCAAACTGGATCCTAATTCTGAGTCCCAAAGTGATGTGCTTTGCATGCCAAAACTCCTTGTATAACCAGTTCCTTCAGACATGCTTTGGTCTGATTAATGCCATTTAAGTTTGGGAACTTAACAAAGAAGCCCAAAAGCATAATCAATCCCCTTTGACTTCCAGTTCAATTCCAGTTCAACCCACCATGGATGTCCCTCCGAGGAGGCAAAAAGCATAGGTGAACTCACCATGAGTGAGTCCTGAGAACTCACCTATGAGGGTCAACATCAGCATCTCAGCTGAGCATAAATAACTGGATGTGACACCTCTATGTCTACTTTGTCCAAAAATTCTGTTTTCAGAATAATATTTAGGCAATGGCTGCAGACACGGCAATGGCACCCTGTCTTAAAATGGGCTGTGCAGTGCTGCCCTTGGTTCTTTCTAGCCCTGCTGCAAAAAAAGATGTGTGTGAACTACAGATGGACAAGTGGCAGCTCCAAAGAGCCTTGAGATTACCCTCTGTGAAAAAACAGGAAATGCAGGGGACTTAGGCACCTTCCACACCACACAAGTGATAAATGCTTTTCATTCAAAGAAAAAGGCGTAAGATCAGCCATGCACATTTTATGTACCACCTCACCATAGCCAACCACCACCTGACTTCTTAGCATCTTGTTTCCCATAACTGGATGCTCAGGTAACATTTGTCAAAAACAATTTCTGTGTCATCAGCAGTGGGTTTCTCATGACACTTACCATGTTGCTCACACGGCGGGCTCATGGAGCCCCAGGAGAGTTTGTGAAATGAAATGGCTGCAAAGGGAATGGCTGGAGGTCTGGAGAAGCACACAACCAAATGAGTAATTTGCCTAATTCCTTCCAGGAAGGAAATACTGCAGAGCTGCAGGGAGATCTGTGCTTTTGCTATACCTGGCTGTGTTCTTGAATTATTTGGCACAACCCATGGTCAGTGCAGGCAGGGCTGTGGGGACCCTGTCCACATTCAGCCAGACAGGGCCCTTCAGCACTAGCAGAGTGCTCAGTGCTTCAGCAAAACCTGTGCTCTGATCTTTACAAGTGCCAAGAAGTCTGTTAAAGTGTTTATATATTGCAACATTAAATGCTTGGTAAATTGCCACATCATTTTGTGCTTTCAATGCTCGAAAATCCACATCATTCATCTTTCTCCTGCAAGGCCGAGCCCCGCCAAACTTGCTGAATGCACTTAGCTCCAAATTAACACCCTGTAAAAACAGTTCCTCCCTTCTCCTCAAATGCTGTTATATGTAAAATCTACATCCAAAGTTAATTTCTTGCTGACCTTGTGCTGATTAATGCAAATTAAATTACATGCTAATTGCCCCAAATGTTTGCATGCAGCCCAGAAATCAGTTCTTTTTGATGGTGGTAAAACATATTTGTGATTTTTTACACAATGGTTACATTAAGTCATTGTTAGTCTTACAGCATCTTAAAAAGTCAGATGGTTTTCTGGCACCTTTTAGAAAGCAAGAAAAAAAAATAACCTAGAGAAAAACATTATTAAGTTCTGATCCAGTCTTGTAGAAACCTCACTTGTACCTCATGGGAGGAATTTTATGGCTCGTTCAGAGCTCAAGCTCCAAGATGTATTTTACAAAACCTTGAGCCAGTTTTGTTAAACCCGTCACTCCCTAATCCCCTTGTGCTTGTCAGCAGAGCACACAGGCACTTGATTTTGGACGTCTGATTTGATAAGGGGTCGGGGAAGAAGGGAGGGAAACAGGGACTGCTATTTTAGATAGATCTCACAATATTCTTGCAGTTTAAGAGAGAACAAGGAATATTTCAAACAGTGATGCTGGGCAGAGAAGCTCTTAGAAAGGGGCTGTGTGTTGTGTTCCAGGGTATCAAGGTTGTTTTAGTACCAAGTTGAAATCCCAGTCATCAGACCTGATGTTTGATGGTTTTCTGGGGCTCTGGTTGGCATTTGGCAGGGGGATCAAATGCTACAGCAGATAGTGCTTAGACCCTCATCAGTCCCAGGAGTGGCTGACATCTACACTACAAATGCATTTTGCATTTACATCCAGCAGTGGGGATAAAAAGTTAAATTTGATCGATATCATGAGGAAGCTAGGGAAAAAAAGAACCCTAATCATGGTGTTCTCCAAGAGAACTCTCCAGTGCCTTCTTCACAGGCTCTGTGTTGTCACACTCCACTCCATAGTTTATCCCACAGTAGGTATACAAGGTTGTGCCCATTTTGTAGAAGAAATGGTGACACGGACATGTGAAAATAGATTGCCCACATGTGGAATGAGACAAGGCTGAAAACTGACTTTGCTGAGAGAAGATGAAAGCACCCACCTGAGCACTCACGTTTAAGGAGGATTTAAGCCCCCTCTGTCCTATCCATGGGCAATACATGCCCAGACCATAAAAGCACACAGCAGCTACTCCACATGATCCCAGCCACACAGAACATCCTTACGCTGGCAACAGAACATGAGACCTGGCAGTAAACAGCCCAGCTTCCACAATACCCCAGCTATAAACATTACATCATAGCAAGGACAAGAGAGGTTAAAGACACATGCCATGGTTATTCCTATTCTACTCATCCAAGGAATGATCAAGTAGGACAAACTGATAAAAGATGACATATATGTGGTAAACCTTAACGGATCTGACATCTAAGAATGTTCACTCACTTTTTTTTTTTTTGTAGTCTTTTCCATTATTGTTCCAATTTTGATACAATTTCTCCCTTCCTTCCCTAATACCCGTGTCCCTGTTTGACCTGATTTTGGTACCAAGTCTCCTCCTTTCTTAGATATTCTTGACTTTGACTTCTATTAGAAGCTGAGGCTGCCAAAATCCCTGCCCCCTGCGCTAAAGAGAGTACAATTCACTTGATTTTAACTATGAGTTCAAAGAAGCTTAATAAGCAATACCTGAGCAATTCTCCTCAATTCAGAGATGAAAGTGTGGCCACCACCACCAGGAGTTCTGCTCCACAGCACCAACCCTAAGGGGTCTGTGCTGTTGAGTAATAAAAGTATTCCCTCTCCGAAGTGTCTCCTGAGCAGAGATTATCGTGTCACACTCTGTTAAATTATGTGTGATGGGTCTGTCTCTAGGATTACTCTGTAGAAGAGACAGCTTGGAGGCTGCCAGATTCATTAAACATCTTCAGTGGGACTTCATGGGGGCCTTTCACTTACCCTGAACAAACAACAAACACACCCTTTGTGCTCAAGAACAAAGGGAGTTTTTGCACTTTTGTTTGATGTCAGTCACAACTGGAGATTAAAGCTTCTGCTCTGTGGATTTCAAAGTTGTCTCCCCCCTCCAAAGCTGCTCCTCTCGCTTTTTGCTAGGCACTTCAAAAAGGTTTACAGCTATAAAAACCCAAACAGAACAATATTAATAACAATCAGCTTCAGAAACGCTACGTATTTTTAGCATTTGAATGCATTTCACTCATAGATACGACTGAGAAAACGAAGTGCAGGAGTAACATATGCGGGAACTCTGTTATTCTTAATCATGTCGCATCAGGGACTGGAAAACTGGATTTGTAAAAAGGAATTTCTGTGTTAAGATTGAAGCATGGTAGGCTCTGACCCAGTAAAAAAAAAGATTCATCCCTTCTGAATCGGGATTTGGGGAATAACTGTTTTTGCTTTCCTAGCGAAGGATGCAAATGGGGAAACATATTAAGCCCCCACAAAACCCAGGTCATGGCTTCTCTTGAAGCCTCCATGCTCTGATGAGAGTCAGAGATGAATGATCACTAGTATATCCTACGAATGGCTTAACTTTGGATGCCATTTCTGACCTCTGCAGTGTGTACCTGACACTGAACACCCATCTTTCACAAAAAGCATCCTAAACTAAGCAGGAAGATGTCTAGGGAAAGGTTACACCTCTTGTCATCTCAGGGACAGCACAGCAAACATTCCCATCTAACAGGGGAACTTCAGCAAGAGTCCACCACCCTCATGTGTCACTTCAGGACATCTAAAGGGAAATGAGAGCTGCTATGAAAGGTGCAAAAATAAGAATAGGTATTGTCCAATCTGGGAAAGAAACAAATCACATCAGGAAACCAAAAGAACTCTTTGGAATGTCCCAATGAGCACTCAAAATTAATGCTTTGATTGTATAGGAACCTCTTTATCACCTCTGATCTTTAATGCTTAATAATTTTGAGAAGGAGCAACAGGAGCGAGTGACTGATGGAAAATGCCTTTCAAAGCACAGGAATAAGTGTTTCTACAGTTTATCTGGGCAAGAAAGTGTACATTTTAGCTCTCCTGGTTGTAAAGCCTCTTTAAGGACTGCATGAGCATGATTTTATTTTTTGTATAATTTTACCATAATCCATCAGTAAGGAAAAATGCCTCTGCTTCCCACCTAACAAACCAGATTTTTGAAACATGGTTTGTTGTTTTTTCACTCCCCAAAGTCATCTTTCTATACTGCTTTTGAACTAGGTGCCTGTTCAGTCTTCTAGACCTTTCTCACATTGACACCACACCCTCTGTATATTTCTTAGAGAAGTTGAGCCATATGACTTATTACACACTTTTAACCAGATGCCAGAGCATGGCTGATCAGAAAACATATAAAGATGTGTGCAGTGGTTTAAAATACGCCAAACCAGAGGTTAACAGAAGCACGTGAGGATTTGATTTCTCATTTAAAGCCCTTTCTGTTCCAGTCACGTTTAGAAGTGTTGAAATTGTAAAAAAATTCTGATATTTGGAACTTCTTCTGGGGCCTAACACAACTCTTTCAAGAAATACTGTAGGAAAATTTATAAAGCTGAGCAATTAGGGGATGATTGGACAAATGCTATGAGGGCACGAGTTTTGCTTGCCTGTTCTTGCACTGGTCCATCTGATGGCACCCAAGTATCTTACGTACAGCATTATGGGTTTTCTGATTATGCTATATATTAAAAAAAAAGGCTACAAAACATATTTCAAGTTCTTCATGTTAGATTATTTAAGAGAAGACTATAAATTTAACAATTACTCAGAGGCCCACCTCACTTCAGTTGCTTAGTAGTTCCAGTATGAAATGATCTAATTATCACAAGCAGCAGTAAAAATGGTTAAATCCTCGATTTTGTGTCAGTATACTCTCCTTTGGACATAAATTATGCAGAAAGCCTCACCAAAAGTTATGAGCTGATGTGTATTGGTAGCACAGTGCCTTAATGCACAGCAGCCTCATCATTAATATTAGGCTTGCTTTAAATAATGAAACAAAAATAAAAATGTTTCCCAGAGGACACAAACCATAAAGATATAAAGTCGGAGTGTAGGCAAGAAAACAAGTTGTGTAGTTCAGAGCATCTTCATAAGCATTAAGCAAGCAGCCAGGGGATGTACTCGAGGGGTTTCTATTCCACAGGAACTTTCCCATTCACTTCTGTGTAGTTTAATATTGCAGTTGATCATATTGAAGTTCAGTTCATTGTTACAATCTGAGGCGGTTCTGCAACATGCAGGTCGCTCTCATGCTGCAGATTTCTTACTGTACCAGAGTGTCTCAATCTCCTTTTTCCAGTTCATAAAGCTACACTGGGAGGGAGAGAGGGAAAGATTCTACTTAGGAATGGGGAGACCTGTTATAGGTATGGGGCTAGGAAATGTCCCTGGACCCAGGTTGCCCACTGATGGCAATTCAGGAAAGGCAGATGGCAAGTGGAAGGAAGAAATGAGAACACACACACAGTGAGGGTCGTATCCTGACCAGTCAGGATGAAGCCAGGGAGGGCAGACAGATCTGGTAGGACAGAAACACTTGGAGACCCCCACAATATAAATGTTTGCTGAGGTGGAAGTAAAGGAGTGCCAGTAGAGACATTTTGCAAGAAGTTTTCTGAGATCATGTATGACTTCTCTCATCAGCTTCATCAGCTCTCATTGTTTCTACCCCATTGCACTGCTAACCTATGAGCACAGGATACTCACACAGAATAGATGAGAGCTGGCACCCCAAGTTCTGTGTATCACCAATGCTTGGGTGGCCTTCAAGGTTGGCCAGGTGACTGTCCCCGTGGGCTGATGTGCCTGTGGCTACAGGGCATCCAACTGCTCTCCGTTTTATCAGCTCTCAGGGCTGGAAGGAAAACTTGCCAAGTTTATGTGCTTGGACTGAGGCACAGTGCAAGGAAATAGGCAGACAACAGCACAGCATGGAAAATCCAATCCTTGGCCTTAGTGCTAGGCTGGATAAAAGACATCCTATGCTTTTCCAGAGTCTGCAATTCATACGCCATAGATCACTTCAAGAAGTCAAAGGGTTCTGGCCTCGAGGAAAGGGTTATCTAACATTTCGTAATAGTAAAAGAATCTATTTCATATTCTGCCTAGCATAGTTCAACTTCACTTCATTGCAAAGTTCTTTGAAGCCCTTGACCTCTACTTTCTGAAACAGAAGAAGAGTAGGCAAACATACGTTCAGAACAGATTATGATATTCAGCTGCTCCTAGAAAATTCTTTATGCAGCAGCAGTAGATCAAATTATTTTCATTATATCATTTGGTCACAAAGAATAGTGACATAATTAGGGAGCTAAATAGCAACAGTTTCCTTCTGGTAAATTTGCTGTAGCTAATTTTGTTAATAAGACTGATAATTGTTTTACGCTCATTCGATATGTTAAGTTTACCTAATACTAAAACCAATCAGAACCTTTAAATTAATTTTTGTTTCATTTCCAAAGGAATCAATGTCATTATTAATCATGAAAGGAGTGCCGAGTCAGAGGATGATAAATCTCCTTTGGGCTTATTTGACTTTCATATTTATGGTTTGGATAAGGTTATTATGAAGGAATTTTCAAGAAATGATTGAGGAGGAGAGTGAACTAGGAAATACTATGCTTGGATGCTGTGCTACAATCAGCTCCAGGAAAATGCATGCAACCAGTCTGATTTCTTTAAGTTCTGCAGACTTAAGCGTGGCGAAAGTGTTCAGAACAAAACAAACTGCTCAGACTGCCAGGCTGCAGAGCTCTAAGATGTGCAATTTTCAAACCAATATGTTCAAGAGTGGATTTACAAGAAAGCAGGAGAGGAGATCTGGGGCACAGAACTGATGGGATTTTGCATGCCTAGCACTGGTGGGTTTGCTTTTAGAGCATTTTGAAAAACATTCACTCACACTGCTGTTGCCTTTGTTGCATTTCCAGCTTCACGGCAAAAGACTCACCACGTAGGAGCTATTTTAGCTATGTTTCTACAAGTGACTCTGTGGTAATGCGGTGAAGTGTCCTGGATAAATGTGTCCAGTTTTCACAAAACCAGTGCTGCCCACATCGCTTTTTACATGCTTTGACAGGATAAGGTCAATGCCCATTGGCTCTGCAAGGAGTGGAGGATGTCCCCGACACTGCTGCTGTCACCGTAACGTTCCCGCTCGGCTTTGGGAGGTGGCAGTCCTTGGTCCCTGTGCCGAGGAGCTGCACGCTCACCCACTCACCATTAACTCCATTCTTTAAGAGACAGCACAAACAGTGCTCTCAGTGTAAATGCAGTACTGGATTTCACTATTGTCTTGAAAGGGAAAGCACATGGCATGTTATGCTGAGATGTTGGTAATCAGATTTTTTCCCTGGAACTCATCATGCTTTCTGCTAAGAAAGGTTTTTAAGAAAGCAAATCATGCTTGAATGTGGATCTGAATTCTGCCTGTATCTTTCTTAGGTTATTGAAATAATCCTCCCAACATTAAGATCCATGAAGTGTGTAGCAAATTCTCTTCTGCATCCATCCCACTTGAACACTGTCCCCACAGAAACAAAGCAACAAAACCCAGACCCAGACACCCCCTCAACAGAGTCTGTTAAAACTGTGTATCACCAAACCAACTTTCAGCAACCTGGTTTGGTGGAAGGTGTCCTTGCCCATGGCAGGAGGGCTGGAACTATATGATCTTTAAGGTCCTCTACAGCAACAAACCATTATGTGATTCTACCTTTCTATGAAGCATCAAATAAATGTTTTCTGAACATATATGATGGAATACATTTCACTGATAAAATAACAGAATGTAAATTATATTAAAATAGAAAAAAAATTCATCAGGAGTCTTACAAAACCATCCTTTGTCTTTCCTCGTATCTTTTAAGAGACAAACCTATCAAAGAAAAATGTTGTGATAATGTATTACCATGCTGAGTTAATTGTCAGTTGCAAGTTACTTAAGTGTACCTTAATGATATGTTTAAAGCCTTATTTTCAACTCTAATAGCTATTAATGTTAGCAAGAGAAAATGAAACCAATTTTCCCTAACTTAAAGTGGAGTTCTATTAAGCATAAGTGAACAAAATTCTAAATATAACAAATTCTTTAGGTATTTCAGCTAATGGGAACCCACACTGTCCATATTTCAGTCTAGCTACATACTGCTTCCCAGGCAGCACTTACATAAAATCATACAGTATCGAGTATGCCAGTATCACAAAAGTTGTATTCATTTCCTCAGATGGTATGAAATCCCAAGGACCAAAATGGCTGAACTGAAGGGAGAATGAAATTCCCAGAGGATTAGTTCAGTATGAAAACCCAAGGAGACATTAAATCTGGTTTTCAAGGATTCCTTTCTCCACAGACAGAGAATACAGTTTCACAGATAGCTGACCTTACGGACACAAAGCCAAATATATCTTAAAAGTTCCTAATAGCATTCAGAACATCTAGAATTTAGGAACTCATCAAGGAAATATTTTTGGGTGCCACAAAGTCCATCCCAAATAATTTCTATTTATTTCAATTGCTCTACTACACTCTTCTACCTGCTTCCAGACAAATGAGTAGGTTTTGCCTGTGTTGTGTGATTTAAAGGAATATTACAGTCTTGAATAATTTTTTGTCCTATAAGTCAAGCAATATGACCAATTTAAGACAGAAAAATCATCAGCCTAGCTGGACCTTCTGTCCTGGAAAAGCCACGGATGTGAACAACTAATTGCAAGGCGCTTGCACATTTTTCTAGAAAAGATGTTCTTTCCTAACTCATAAATCAAAATAATTAAGATTGAAGCTTTTTGATGGGAAATGGCACAGATGACAGCATGACATCTTCCACACTATCCCATGCTGGTCTTTCAAACCTGATAATTTTATTAAGGTATTTAAGTGTCCAATAATTTCATAATAAAACACACAGAGAAAATTGTTAGTAATGCGAAAATCATCCCTTGTCAGTCATTACAGGTTCAGCAACTTTCCTTTACATGACAAAAAAAAATTTTGTACTTTCATTACTGATTTGCTTCTTGCATTAGCACTTCTGAAACAGGCCTGTGAAACCTAATTCCTCCTATTCCATTTTCATTAAGAAAAAAAATTGCAAGTCATCTTCTGTACCTTGGGAGCAAGGTACTCGTTAGGAAAAGCTGTTTCACTCGATCATCAGGTTTCAATATTCTTAAATTAAGCTACTCCTAAATCTTACAGCTATATACTTCACTTCAGTAAAATCACTCGAAAGAGGGAGATTTTTAATGCCAGAGATGCTGCAGTGTTAAATCTTCTTTGTGACTATTCTGTTGTGCAAGATCCCAGAAATGGGGTATGAACCTCCCAAATGACAACACATGTTTTTGTTTATGGATTTTTAAGGCTAAAAATTTTGGGGTTTTTTCCTTTTATGGCATTTAAAATCAACCATCATATAGAAACAGATAAGCTTTATAACCAAATGTCTCTACATCTACACATCTGAAGGAACATATGTGTAGTTGTTTGTTGGTGTCCTCTAAACAAACAATATAAATAGAAGCCCATGGTAGAGTCCCTCTCTTACTTTTCCAAAAAACCTCCAAAGAAAAGGTAAACTCCCCTGAAACTGAACAATCCTACGACGTGCATGTGGTAGGTGGCAACACATGCTGGAGGCAATGGTGATTGGATGAAAGAGTAAATAATGAATGTGATTCCTGGAAGTAGGGGCATACCCATAGTTTGGGATTTTTTCTTGGGAACAGAACTCTGTGCTATTTTCCTCATGTAAAGAGGGCACCATCCTTGATATATATGCTCCCAGTATTCATTAAGATTAATGAAGTAGATAGTAGTCAAGCAAGACTTCCAGCATTTGCTGCCAAATTGCCCTCTTCTCTGTAAGGAAGGTCTCAGCTGAGCAAGGATTTGAAACTTGGATGTTCACATTAAAAAATCTGATGGTTTTGTTAACCAAGCTTTCCAGGTCCATTTGGACTCTTGCTGGTGTGAGGCTGCAAAAAAATGGGTCAGAGTTCAAATGTTCTGTCCTATGGAAGCCTTTAGTAAAAGGAGAGTGATTTACACAATTTCAGGACAAAGCAGCATTCACACTCACTACTGTTATTACCTTTAAACCCTTGCCAAAAAAGCTGCAGATTTTCACTCGTGAAGTGAAAGAACAGAAGAGAGGAAGGAGGAAATGTTATGCTATGTAAACAAATACTTTACCTGAAGGGGAATAAAAAAAGCACCAAAACTGCAGTCAAATATTTACACTTGTGAAGATTCAGGCAAAACATCAAATCAAGCTGTACTGTTAAGAGCCCTGTTCTCTTCCTCTCTTTTTTTTTTCGTTTTTTGCTTCCTTTTGTATGTCCTTTTCTGCTGCTCCTTTTTGCATTGAGAGCTGCAGCTACAAAGAAAGATCATCTGCAAAGCCATAAGCGTGGAGCTGGTGGCTGGCTGTGGACTCCAGGATGGCCAAGGATCAGCCTTGTGGAAGGAGTTACATCAGCCTGGATGAACCCTTTATAAAATCCATTCATGTTCCTAAAAACACATCCAAAATGTTTGGCATCCTAGGTCTTTGTTTTCCTTCTTGTGTGTTTTATAAACTGATTTAATTATTTGGGAATCCATCCTTCCTTTAAAGTAGTTTTTAAGATCTAACTTTTTTCATTGATTTTTGTTTTGTGGGGAAAATTAAGTCCCAAATATTTGGAGGTATGTCAGGCTGTATTTCAAGTAGATATTTAGTGTAGAAAAGGTCTGGAATGAAGGTGCCCAAGATACTACAGAGTGTTCTTAAGTTTATTCTATAAAGTGTCTGTGTGTCTGATAATCACAGTAACACAAACACTCTCCTGCTGGAGTCTGTGTCTACCACCTAACTTCAGAGTAATTGCTCCTCAGCTGGGGGGAAAAATGAAGCAAACAACGCTGTATTATTATTATTATTATTATTATTTTAACACAGAGGCACTAAAATCAATATTTCATAATGGTATCAAGCAGTTCTTGACAGAGGGTTATACTCCTCTTGACCAAACCAGCAGCAGTATTTTAAAATGGCCAAAAGAATTTGTTCTGAATATGTTTTGGGGAAATAAAGGAATAAACAAGTATTTCCAATTGTTTTCCATCACAATCTATTTATTTTCCTTATCACTGCTATTTTTAAAAACATCACCAAATAATTAAAACGTTCAAAAGAATATATTTAGAAGACTGTCACATAGAAGATGATGGCTTACAGAAAGGGACTTCTCTGTATATAAAGCTAATTGATAGTTTCCATACCACCAAGTCTGTCTGTGTGTTATACTCTGAAACAAAGACTAAGTTCATAATAAGCAGCTAGGGCTAGAAACAAATTTCAGTGGGTCACACTTAATCCCCTTTCATCCGTCACCAAATCAGTCACTTGCTTCAAAAAACACTTAATTGCCAAAACAAAGCATTGTCTTTCCACACTCTGCTTCTGGTGCATCAATGTTCATCTGCCTGTCTCACAGACTTTCAAATGCTCTGACTGTCCACTCCTGTTAAAGATCAATGAAAGCATCAATCCCTCAGAGGATCTGAAAAATCTGAAAAAATTAGGGCTTCAATTGGGCAGCTCTAATTAGTGGATGCTTCTTAAATATTGGGCATTTCAAAAGTTTCACAGGGGCTGTGTGCACAGTTGCCACACTTTAATATTTTTATTTTTTTTACTTTTTATGTTTTAGCAGAGGAGAAACAGCAGCTTTGCCAGCACTGGAGAAGTTAAGGATGACATCATAGTTAAGGCTATCAGTGCTGCTCTGCATAGAAGAGCTGCAGACAGACTGATCTATTTTTTTGCAATATAATAGATGGGATTTTCCATAGAGCCCCAAGAGGCACGAAAGCAAACCAGGAGCAGCGACACCAGCTGCCCTACCCAGTGCACACAAGTGCTCACAGCAGACATTTTGCCCCATCCACATTGTCTGGCCTAAAATCTGAATCCTTGTCCCGCACCATCCTCAGATGTACCTATGGCAGGAGCAGCTGGTAGATCAACACCCCAGATTCCTCTTTGCAGAGAAAGGGAGGCCACCATCCCTCCTCTGTCTGCAGTAAGGACAAGGTTAGTAGATTTTATTTCATGTTGCCTTGAATAAATCCACTCCTAGAAAGGGCACCGGCACAATTTGAGAGCCACATGGGCAAAGTCCTGTGCTCAAGCTTCCCTATGAGCACTGCAAAGCAGAGAACCCTATTTGGCACTGAAATATATATGGGCATTGTTCCCACTCACACACATATCACCTCTATGTTCCAGACATCATGTGCAGAGAGCTGAATATAGGTGTAAATTCTTTCCTACAGCTGCTTTATATTCCAGAGAGACATAAAAAAGACTTTAATGTAGAAGATAATCACCCTTCTCATTCCCACACTTGTGTGCGTATTATGTGAACAAACTCCTGAGAAAAATGTGTTATGGATGCTTTATGTGTTGAGCAGCTTTACTGCTACCCATAAAGCAGCTTTACACCAGTGCCAGTGATTTTCTTTGGTGTATTAGTTTTATTATTGTAGCCCCCATTGTCCCTCCTCATGCACAAGGATCACCTTAAAGACCAAAGAGCCTACAATCTTTCTTAATTATATCAGTATAAATAAGATCAGAATTTTGTTATGTTGCTTCATTTCCCAGCGCACTCTTGGTGTCAGTTTAGGTAACTTTTCAAGGGGTTCTTCCACAATGAAATTCAATGGATTTATTTAAGTTCAATATGTTTTAATATTATACTTTCAAGAAAGGAGCAAGCCTGTTTCCTCTGGTGGGGTTTGTTTTGTAGTGCACAGGCTATCACACATCAGTGGGCACTCTTTAACACCTTTGCTGGCAACTCAGACAGTGGATTGAGTGCAGCCTCAGCAAGTTTGCCCACAACACCGAGCTGTGTGGTGCAGTTGACACACTGAAGGGAAGAGATGTCATCCAGAGGGACCTGGAAAGGCTTGAGGGATGGAACTGTGCAAACCTCATGATGTTCAACAAGGCCAAGTGCACCTGGGCCAGGGCAATCCCAAGCACAACCACAGGCTGGTCAGAGAATGGATTGAGAGCAGCCCTGAGGAGAACTTGGGGGTGCTGGCGGGCAAGAAGCTCAACATGACCCAGCAAGGTGTGCTCACAGCCCAGAAAGCCAAACGTGTCCTGGGCTGAATCAAGAGAAATGTGGCCAGCAGCTCAAGGGAAGTGATTCTGCCCCTCTACTCTGGTACGGTCTGGGCCCCAGAAGGACACATCTCACGTTCCCAAAAAAGACAAGTCCAGAGGAGGCCATGAAGATGATCACAATGCTGGAGCACCTCTCCTATAAAGAAAGGCTCAGAGAATTGGAATTCTTGAGTCTGGAGAAGAGAAGGCTCCGTGGAGACCTTATAGCACCTTCCAGAACCTAAAGGGAGTCTCTAAGGGAGCTGGAGAAGGATTTTTTACAAGGGCATGAAATGACAGAACATGGGGCAATAGCTTCAAACGGAGAGAGGGCAGGTTTAGATTAGATATTTCTTTACTGTGAGGGTGTTGAGACTGTGGCACAGGTTGCCCAGAGAAGTTGTAAATGTGCCATCTTTGGAAGTGTTCAAGGCCAGGTTGGATGGGACTTGGAGCAACCTGGGATAGTGGAAGGCCCCCCTGCCCACAGCAGCGGGGTGGGAACTAAATGATCTTAAAGGTTCCTTCCAACCCAAAATATTCTGTGGTTCTATGAATTACAACAATGTGATAAATGCAGTATTTTCACATTCTGTGGTAAAACCAACAACCAACCAACCCAAACATTCCTTCCCTGAAAGCTCAGTTCCTTATCTCAGCCTCCAGAATTTATATACCCCAACTATTCAGAGTTTATCCAGGTATCCAGATACTTCACTATCCATGAAACCTAAGGGAAATTATACAGTGATTGTCTTCACAGTTATTGCAAATTGTGCTTTTCAACCTCCAGGGTCTCAATTCTTACTTGAATTACACAGGTTAGGTATAGTGGCACTAATGAAATCACTGTCAATTTATAGAGATGTAAAACTGTGAGCAGATTCTGCCCCAAACCCAACCAGTACCGAGACATGACCCTATCAGTGGAGGCTGAACCTCTACTTGTACACCATTTTTACTTGGTGGACTAAACTGCTCTCAAATTGCAAAAACTCTGTTTTTAATTTTATTAATTTAGATGGATGTAAACATTTAGGCTGTAAAGAGAGATTTGAATCATTAAATATTCTCCATTTGTTTATAATCGGATTGAGAAGGAGCATTGTATCTTTTGACGCTTCTCTTAAGCAAAATAGGAGTATATATGTAATGCACCATCAAACCTGATAGTTTATATAATGCAGCTACTCATTTCTTCAAATTATCATGAAGTTAAAGAAAAAAAACCCAATCAGTCTCCACTTTTTACTACCCACCTTAATTGCTTAATACTTCCAATAGTCATTCACTAGATCTTCTCATTCCTACCTGTAGCAGTGAGGAGCAAAGCAGCCTATATTAATCTCATTCAGGCATCACTTACTGCCACTTATATAACTGCATTCTAGACAAGCAAAAGAGTTTTGGAGTCTGAAAGTCATCAATATCTCATTTTTATCTGTGCTCCAGACATGAGAAGCATCACTACGTAGGGCTAAGAATAAAACCAGCATTAGAAATAACAATTTGGCCTTTGATCTGTTGTGAACCCTTCTCTGCTGCAAGGCCTGATTTTTGCTGTAATTCTAAAAATATGTCCCTGAAGCACGAACCCCAATTAGATAGCTAAAAAAAAAAAAAAACAAACAAAAAACCGACAAAAAACCAACCCCAAAAAACTCACCAATGGAAAGAACCTTAACAACAACCCAAAACCAAACCAAACCAAAACCAAACCCAGCTTGCTATAGAAGAGCTACTGCTGATAATTGCAGGTAGTTCAGGAGTATATCCAGCACCAGGAGGGTGCAATTCCAGCATAATCACAGCAGGATTTGTTTACTACATCCCTCTCTGCATTCTGATGAAAATGACATGGTAAAGTTCATAGAACTATCAAAAAACTTTATACTTTGAAAACTAGGAAGCGATGGAGCAGTCACAGGGGTTGTCACTGACTTAGTAAAGTCTTCCTTTCCCCTGAAGCACGTTGACTTCACTCACTGTGTCTCACTCCCCAGGCTTTGATCCTGACAGCATCTCTCTGAACCAGGCTCCCTAATTTTACCAGGCGTGTGCATACATTCATCTTCAAACTGTTGATAAAGTACATGACTGTTGTCTGGATGTGATCTTAGATCTGCAACTTCTTTGTAGGGCAGGTTCATATTATAATCATGCAAAGCAGCTTAGAAACAGTGTTTTGAAGAAGGAGATCTTAATAATTAATTCTGTCTACATAAGTCCCCTACATCACTTGTAAAATCAGTATATTAATTAGTGCTGTTTGTGGCAGTTTTACAGGAACAACAGCTTTCTCTCCCTGGTGCACTTGTAGGAAAGCCTTGTGCCTCTGCACATCCTTCTCTCCTGTGATTGCACCCCCAGAACAGCTAATAATTTTGTTTTAGAAAACCACAGCATTGGAAAAGCATTTCAATGAAGTTTCAATGCTCAGTAATTGGTAAAGACTCACCAGGGTTTACTTATATTCTTATGCCTACACCTGCATCTCTGCCCAAGACAGTAAGAGTCACCTGAAAGACACTTGTAACGGTACAAACTGGTTAGTAGCTAAATCAAAAATAGCTTTTATTAACTGTCATTTCAGAAGAATTCCATTTCATCTGCAAGGACTCTCATGTTTATGAACGTACCACAAAACCCTGAAACAGTTTATGTTTATTTATGTCCATAAGTTGCTATAAATAAAAAAATTGATTCTTAGACATAACACTGCAACGGCTCTTCTCCAGCAGCCTTCAAAAATCCCCAGCATTTTAATTGAAGATGCCTTTTTTTCTTTTTTGGTTTGGTTTTTTTTAAAGCTTTATAATGCAAGAGAAAAAAGTTGAAGGAAAAATGTTTGCTCAGTTCAAACAGCATCACATGATGGTACGCTCAGGATGGCATGCCTTTGAAAAGGCACAGTCAAAAGTCTGAAGGCTTCAGTATATTCTTCATCTAATATCTGTTTTGGATAGGACTTACAAGAGAGACTCTGGGCTTTGATCAGGGAGTTATATTTAGAAGAACTACACAAGCCAAATTATTTTTCCAACAGATTCATGCCTTGTTTTCTGTCCATTGACTACCCAAATAGGTCCCTGGATGGTGATAAATGAAGGCAGTTGCTTTAAAAAGCAGGGAAAAAAAAGAAAGCATGGCCCATCACTAATCAGATAAAGCAAGAGATATTATTTACACTGAGGATGTACTGTTTTCACATAGCTTCAGAGGCCTCAGTTTCTCAAAACACTGCGCTCATCTCTAAAGGCAGTGAGACTTAAACAAATGCTGACATGCTTTGCTGAAACATGGCCTTGAACCAACAGTCAAATTAAAAAAGTGCAGAAGACACCAGGCATCCTTTGAATTTTATTCCTACTTAATGGACAGACAGGCAGAGGAGTAGATAAGATACGTGACTGGAATGTGTGAGGAGCTGGGAATACGAAACAGAGAATCTGGTTCCAACATCTTTTGGAATACTAATGAGATGCACTATTTTATTTTTTTTTTTCTTTAAGATAATATATAAATCTATTATGGTAAGTAATGAATTTTGTCACATTGCAGTGACTAGCAGATGATCCTCATGGAAATCAAAGAAGTATGTCTTGCATTTTTAATCCAGTGGTAAATGGCCAAGCTACCATGTTACCCTGCTCTCCATGGCCTGACAGTTTTGCAGAATGTCAGGACTGCTGGAGTTTTTACAGTCTGCTACCACGTTGCTGACTGTTACAGCATAGGACAAACTCTGACATGACAGGGAGTCATCTCAGATAGGGTCTTCAGAGACCTCATTGTTGGTTTCTAATAAACAGAATGTTAAAACTTCCCATCTACCTCTATGCGAACAGAACCTAGTCTTGCGACAAGTGACCTCTTTCAGCCCATGAATCCCTGGATATATTTTTACTTTGTTGTCCCTCTTTAGTCTCCTAATTCCATGGATTCCTTTAAAGACAGTTTTAAAAGATTTGAGGATTTTTTTTTTAATGTAATTATTTTTTAACCATACTTAGTAAAATGAACAAGCTCCTAGAAACTTGTCTGGACCACACATTGAACCACAGGTCAGAAATGTAAAAGTACAAATAACACACATATACACAAATTTTTCAAATTCTGAGTTGCAAGAAAAATTGACAGCAATTTCATACCATATCTAACACTGAAATATGGTAGTGATTAATAAATTAAAAAAAGAACCCCTTCAGTAACTCTGGAAATCAAATTATTTTTAAAATTATCTCTAACATTTACTTGAATTTCTTGGCACAGAGAAATCACCTGAACTATTTATTTTAGTGGAGCAACAACACTTTAGAGCAGCCTGAGGATGTGACAGGTACGAGGTCTATTATTACACTTGGATTTAACCAGATAGAACAGCTTTCAAAGTACATTACTGATAAGGGATGGTTTGATACGAACAGCCTAACTTTATTAGAGGCTCAGCTGATTCTGAGGCCCAGAAATAAGGTAGCTGAAAATCCCCCCTGTTATCTTTGATAAATTCAGTGCTGTATAAGAACAGGAGACTGATGAGATTCTGATAAATAACAACCAGCATTAGAGGAAGGAAATCAGTTATATGCATTATCATGAACAGATTTCCCAGTTTTTGAATATGAGGATATTAACTTCCATAGGCAGATTTGAAATCCCAAACCAAGGAAAACTTAAGTATTTAGAAGCACTGTAATCCCAATATGGTATTTAAAAAGGAACAGGACCTACCCTGTTTGTCTCAAGCCTTTCCAAGCTTTTGTGACAGACCAGCTGAGGAGTTTCTTACCTTGCCGTCTTCACAGCATGTACTTGGAAGCTCAATTGGATATGGTTATTAAATAGTTCCCACCTTTAACAATCAAAACTCCAAAGACCCATTAAACTGATGAAGTTAAAGACGACAACCTTAAGTGTGAAACATTAAAAAAAAAAATTTGCACTCTTGACTAAAGCAGGCAGAGTTACTTACAAGGAAGGCTAATCCATTCGACCTGCTAAAGCTATATTTCACCTTTGATTAAAAACATGCCACTCTAAGTACACAGAAAAGGCTGGAGCATGACGGAGTCGGGCCACTCCTGCTCTAGCCAATATTTTCTGTGAACTTGTGGAGAGCTGGCAGAAACATTAATCTTCTTTCCATCCCCTCTCTCCCCCCGTTAAATCCGCTGCTAGGAAAACACTCTCTCGTGAAGCCCATGGGGAAGATGTCCCCTCTGAGACAGGATAAAAGACTCTTACATGACTCTTACTAGCCTGTATGGGTCCATGAGTGGCTCATATCCAGGAAAACAATCTTATAGTCTGTTGATCTGTGAAAGAACCCTCCACAGATTGCAAGCAATGAGCCAGCCCCATCTAGTTCCCCCTATAAACACACCTTTACAAAATAAATATGTGACTGGCTCTTTGTGGTAGTGGTTTACTGGATTCTGTTATTGCTGTGATCATAGAGAGGTAAAAAGATAAAAAGGATTGTTGAAAAATATATCTTCTTTTTTTTAATGCCCTGTGTATTCTTAATTCTCTTTTAAATTCCCTGGTGTTGTAGGATGCTAAATGCACTGAAAATTCAAATTGGCATCTAGCATCCAAATCACTGAAAGAAGAAGTGCAGCAGACTAGAAAATGAAAGAAGAAGCCAAAAGGCAAAAAAGTCTAAGCGCAGCTGCTGGCATATTTCTCCCTTCTCTCCCCTGTTTTGCAAGTCACACTATTTTCTAAATTGTAAGGAAAGAAATTAACCTGTAACAGAATGTCACAGTCTCTGCCACACAACAGGGGTTTATTGCATTTAAGCTTCAGAAAAAATTAATCTTAACTTGCAAATAAGAAGTGTATTCTCTTAATGATTTAATGGCACCAGCTCCTTTTCTTGTATTGTGTCTGCTGAACAATGGAACCTATTTTGCAACAACTAGACAAACTTTTCCCAACACTTGAAATATGTTTTTTTCTTTTATTGATGGAGTATATCTGGGCCACTCCATAATTTAACCTATTGCATTGATGAGGCTTCATGTCCTTTAATCTGGCGTAGTAATAAAGGAATTTATTACTGGGTAGTACTGTCTGGAATAGAAAATGACAGCCATTGGAGCATTTTTGGGATCATAGAATCACAGAAAATTTTGGATTGGAAGGGACCTTAAAGATCATCTTGTTCCAATCCCCTGCCATGGGCAGGGACACCTTCCACTAGACCAGGTAGTTCAACACCACATCCAACCTGGCTTTGAACACAAAGGTTGAAGGGATGTATCTCAAAATCAAGTTTTACATTTATTTGGCCTACATTGTCAATCTTAAAGCGAAGATCTCAACAGGCTGTTGAGACTGCCTGAGAGAGTATACACCTGTTTTGAAACGGAGCTGATAAGACTTTGAAAACATGAGTAGCCTAAAAATACCTAATTACCCCCAATGCCTTTGTTCAGATGCATCTCTGAAGGGGTAAGTTTCTGCTATTATACGTGTGTTCATTTCTTAACAGTGATACTGGGAATTTGTAAGAGTAAAACCCCAAAGCAACAAAACCCCCCAAATCCTGGCATAAGAGGGCAAGATTAAATTGAAAGGATCTCCTGTAGTACAATAGGAGACAGGACAACATTAAATTTTCACAGGTTCTTAGAGCTGGAATAATCTAGACTAAGGCAGAATAATCTTCAACTTCACCCCATTATTTAATTATGCAAACATTAATAATGGGACTAAAGAAAGCAGTGTATGAGGAATCTCAAATATGCAAACCATATCAGAACTGAAGAGATCTCTGTTCTAGGGCCCCACACTACGAGCAGAAAAATAACACGTTCCCATGAAACCACCCTGAAAAAAGCCAGCCTATGAGAACTTCTTTTGTGCATGTCTCTGATGTTTCATAGTTACTTGAGGTAAAGTTTTCATCTGTCAAAGGGATCAAGATACAGAACTGGGGCAAAACTAATTCATGAAACAGTTAAGACATCTAGTTCTTTCGGATTTGTATGCTTTTGTCTCCATTATCCTCTATAAAGGATGGTCTTGCTTCCTGAATGTAGCCCCCCAAAAAAGTTAAGACCTCCCCTTTCTTCTATAAAAGAATTAAATGGTTTTGATTCAGCTACAAGTGCCTGTGAACAAAAGATAGACTCTTCAGAAGTACTTGAGTTGCTAAATCTTCTGGGAGCCAGAAATTTATTGGTAGTGACTAGGATACGAGCCCCTAAATGCTTAAATGTTTTTCTGCTATAAACACAAGTTGTTTTGAAAACTGTACTAAATCCAGTGCTTCCCTTTCCGTCTGTGAAATGTAATTGCTACAGGCTCACTGGAGAGAGGATATTTACTGGGCCACAGTTTAGTAAAGCTTATCTGCACAAACACACAGGTAAATTAAGGTGGTTTGACTTGGAAAAGCAGCACCATGTTTTGGTTTAGTCATTACACCTTCAAATAGAAGGTGCAGTAACGCTGTGGGATGAAGCCAGTATGGGGCTTATTTTGAAGGTACAGCAAACTAACAAAACAACACAAAGAGGAAATAAGGAGCAAAATAGTGGAGGGGGAAATTATACATTTTGATTTGTGTAAATTCTTCTGATGGGATAAATTCAGTCCACAGAATCCCGTTCTTATACATTTTAATTTTACAAAAATCAGTAAAGAGTGAAGTTTTCCATCAGGGCATGCTGTCAGACAAATGATAACCCTGTGTATCACCCATCCTACTTTAACTGCATTTCCAAAATGCTAGTGTCATCACTTACCCAAACAGACTATATTGCAATACCTGAGATATTGCTGGGTTTTTTTTATAGCTTTAGTTGCTCAACAGTCATTTTCCTCTAGCTTGTAAAGATTATCTATGCATTCATATTCCATAATTCTACCTTTCAGAGCTATAAAGAGTTTAATTTTGATTTCTTTGAAACCAACTTCATGAAAACTGTTTGACCATAAAAACTAATTAGCAAAGACTCTCAGTGTTAATCTTGTGCAATAGTCTATAGCTGGAGGATGCAAAAAGACCATTTCTTCCATAATAACTGCAGCATTTCATCATCTTAAGCTACACAGCAATGCAAAGGTAATGACATTTTTATTTTATCTTTTTATGTTGGGACTCATCAATACCACTATCCATTTTCATTTTTTTTCTAACATCTGCTTGCAATATCCAAGCAAAGTCTCTAGGGGATCATACAATCATTTTCAGATGCTAGTACACTGAAAATGAGGATTGTGAGATCCCAAGAAGCATTGATGCCATGTAGTCTAATAATACAAACGTTAGCTCTGCCTTTGAATTACTTGCATTACAGGCAGTTAAAAAAGACCTCCTAAGAATGGTGCAAGACAAAGGAGTCAGCTCCGTTCTCTGAGGCAAGGGAACTTCTGTACTTAACAATGCAGGTGGTCTTTGAGCTGAAAAGAAACATAGAATGCCTTGGGTTGGAAGGGACCTGAAAGATCACTTAGTTCCAGCTTCCCTTCTGAGGGGGGTTTGCTCCATTTGTGCCAGGTTGATGAACCAACTTTCAAGGAACTTTCAAGAAAGAAAATCTTGAGTGGAAATTCTGATACAACACACATTGTGGGCGACAAACAATTTTCAGCAAATAATAGCAATGTGATTCCTGGCTGACTTATCCTCTAAGAGAAACCAAAGAATACTGCTGTATCAATCACAATCCTTCTGTGGCTTGTATGGCCCTTGGAGACTTAAAGAACTAAAATTTTTTAACAGCAGTTACCTGAAACTGCCTTTCTCCTTCGTAAAGACCAGAGCAGTTGAAATCTGCAAACTTTGGTGGCTGCATCAGTACTTCTTAGGGAAAATCCTGAGAAGCTTCACTAGCCATCATGCAAGTCCTACGTTGCTTGCAATCAATTCTTTTTATTGTTTGATATTTGCAAAGTACCAACAGTGTTCTGCACCAGCAGGTAAAGGCATGAAGAGAAATTCCTTGTCACAAAGAGATTGCCATTTAGATACACAGTGTGCTGACAAAGGAGAGCGTAATGGGAAGCAAAGAGTGAGTAGAGTAATTGAATGATGCGTTTAAGCATACATTTTGTTATCTCTGTGGGGTTTTATGTTTGTTTTCTTTTTGACTTATTGAATTCGGTGCTCATACTTTTCAATCATTCATTAGCTAAACAGTTCTCTTGTGGTTTGAGTAGATTAGGAAATGAGGACTGGGACAAGCTAAAACTAGGAAAAAGGTGGGTATTTTGTTAAGCAGAGGCAGCTCACATCACTTCTGGAATACCTCCTGCTACTTACCCATCAGCATTTACCAGGGATCTGCCTGATGGAGGCTCTGCTCTGCAGAATTCGTTTGTCCTAACACCAGTCAGTGCAGCCTTTACAGACAAGGTGGTTTCCTGCAGACACTGCAAGTTGCCCAGCCAAAACCCAGCCAACCAAATCATTGGGATTTGGAACACAAAATGAACAAAGGCAGAATCTGTCTAATTAACTTGACAGATCACGGAAAATGGGTGATTTTTTTAGCATCTGTCAGTCTATTAGATATTATTCTGTGAGACAGCATAATGGAAAGGATTTATGGAATTATTTTTTTTTTCCTTCTCCTAGAGAGTCAAGGGGCAAGTTGGTTTCATATGACTTTAGACCTCTTCAGAGAAGGTGTCCACTGACCACTAACTCAGACTCCATGTGTCACAAAGCTCATTTTTTCCCCATTGAATAAGAAACAATCCATACAACCTATTTTAAACATCTTCCTTGGCAAGATATTCCTTATTTTCTCTAATGACCATGAAAGGAGCACTGAACAGCCCTTCCAGGTGAGGACATCTGCAGAACTGATGTCAATATGCAGGTACAACATGGTGTTCAGATTCATCTAATGCCTCAATCAATACTCCATTGGAACCGTGGGTCAGCAAATGTTTCAAGTACAAAAAAAAAAAAAGCCAAATCTACATAGATCCCTTCCAGTTGAGGTATCTGTCATGTATTTAATAATTATTCACTAGCAATCTAGAGATGAGGAGGTATTTGAAATATGCTGTGTTAAGAAAAAAGGCAAAATTAAACATACATAAAACATTTAGAAAATTCCAAGTATTTAAAGTGGGTAAATTTACAGGTAGACTTTTCATCATACTGCCCTAATTTAAAGAAAGTTAACAGTAAAATGAACAGGTCAAGTATGCAGAGCTAAGATGACCTGACTTTCTCACAACTGGGACAAGAAAATATTTACAATAGTGATTTTCTCCCATTTTTTAGCAACTATGTAAGTAAAACTTCTCCCAGGCAAGGCAAGCAAAGTTTGGCACTTTTCTTCAATATGAAATGCAAAAAAAAATCTATTTGGAAATCTTACATGGACAGCCTTAATTAGCCAATCAGGTTGTACCTGTAACTATATTATATATTATAATCTCTTGGGACAAAACTCACATTTCCCTGTGTGCTTGTCCCTTACTGGGGAAAAAAAAAGAAATCCCAACCCACCAACCTGACTCTTGTTAGTTTTCACCATCCCACTATTAGAGTATTGCAATTAAAATAAAATCTTCATTCTAAAAATATAAGCACAGTGTACATTCAGGGTCTCCAAAAGCAGGCTGAAATCTTGTTAGTCAATATTATTCCTTCCTGTTGGGGCAGAATTCTGTGTAAGTCTTACGTCCTCAGAAATGTCAGCTCAGGTTCAGTTCTGACTTTTAAACATCAGTGATTCCCCATCACCTTTCCACATTGCATTCACAAAGAAAAAAAGTTTTCAGGACAGTACAGGTGATTTAGATACAGCTTAAAATGGAAGACACTGAAGTCACCTACATTTATATTCGATGCTGATGTAAACCACAGCATGTAATATTTCCAGGTGCTACACACAAATCTGTCTGGACATTTGGTGGACTCTCCTGTCCATACCTTGTTTCAGGGGCCAATTATCCATGGCAAGGTGATTGTCATTATATGCCAAGAGGTCCTCAACCAGTGCATTAAACTGCATAAGTGGGAAAGCATCCTCATATTTAGAGTAACTGTCCTTTCAACTATTTTTGTGGCATTTTATTTCAGATACACTCAGATGTAAATCAGTAACCTCACAACATGCTTATCCAACAGGTTTGGGACTTCTTCTCGAAGGATCAGTTTAATTAAGTGTGGGGGATTTTTTTAATCTCATTTCATAACACTGTTTTTTTTTTTTATGAAGAGCAAAAAAAAATAACTTCCAAAACAAGTATCTCACATTCTGAAAGCTCTTTTTGGAACATATGGTCTTATCCTTCAGAAATTATGAGTTCTCTTGACACAGGCTGTGACAATCAAGTTGCACATGAAGTACTGCTATATTATAATTACTCAGTTATGCCAGGCTTTTCAACAAAACTTTCCCAGAAGTTCCTGTCACTCAATTTTTAAAGTGCATTCAGAGATTTGAAGCTTTAATGAGCCTTGATAGAGTTAAGTAAAGGTCCCATCCAGCCTGTGAAGGCAATCTCTGCTCCATGCTGAGCATCTTGGCAACAGTGAGCCCCAGGCAACAAATACCAAGTCTCAGGCAACTTCCAGAGAATTCGGAAAGCTTCAAGCTAGAAACAAAGTAGCCCATGAAAATGGCATCAATGCACACCCATCTCCTGGGAACAGATGGATCCATGACATAAAGCTTTGTGAACCGAGAATCGAGCCAGGCTGGAAGCGTGGTACCATGTTACAAACTCAGCTTGCATTTCCTCAACACCTTCCTATAAAAAGACTCATTATTGACATTATGTTAATACATTTCATGAGGGTCACCTCGTAGTCTCTTAACTTAATAATGGAGTGAATTTGGCTGGTGTATTAGCTAGTGCCCATGTGAGTAGCATTTTAAATCTAAAACTGAATTTAGTCCATATGGAATTTGCATCTCTTCCAGATCAATTTTGTACAACTGCAAACCCTGTGTTTTAAAGAGCTGTGCCCAGTCACTTCTCAGTGAGGGGCAGGGTTTCTGATTTTCTCAGCTCTCTCTTTGCCATTCTCTTTCCAAAATCCAATGACTCCTCTCCCAAGGCTGCATAGGAAAAAAAAAAGTGACAGTGCTAAGCTCTGACAGCTCACTTCAGCTCAGCAAACAAAGCTACATTAAGCATATACATCACCCTAATGAAAAGTAAATACAGTTTAGGGCTGGGCATATTCTGAATAAGCCTCTGATCAGAGGTGCTGCCCTGGCCCAGGGACTGGAGCCGCAGAAAACAGTCAATCTTCAGCTGCCGCCTGGCATCGCTGCAAACTGGATCCACAGATGGGAGCTCTTCATGGGTCAGCAGCCTCCAAACCTCCCACTTCACTGGGAGATGCAAATAGATCCTCTGAACACACCAAGGAGATTAGCAGAGAAATAATTCCAGCCTGTGGCCAGATATTCATCCTGGGGACCTGCCAGACTTTCTACTCAGCCAATCCATTTTTAAAGACAGTGTCTTATTAGCACCTTACAGTTCTTGAATTACTTTGTCGAGTCTTTCTAATGAGACAGCAATCTGTCCAAGGGTATTAAGAGAAGTAAATGATAGACCTTTACTTTCTGATTCGATTACACAGGTGTATTCAAAGGTTAGAGGAATGACAGCAGACTAGAACACAGGAAATCTTACTCGGAGCAGTTGTTGGCTACATTATTTCAGGGAGCAGTCTTGCAAATACCAGCATTTTGGCTTTAAAGAGAATGATGATCTTTTCTACTACCTCCCCTTACAGCAAATAGCTACAGTATATTCACCTTCGTCTTCCAGTGGACCCCAGTACAACCTTCAGTCTTACATTACAGAACTTTCTCTATTCATGTGCAATCTAAACAAATTCAAACCAACTGCATCAGCTCTTTTTCTCCCATTTGCATTTTACCGGCCTCTAATTAAACCAGTTCAGCAACGTGCAATTCTTACATGCATTTTTCTAGTTCTGCTTCCTAACATACAAGCATTATCAAGAAGCAACAAATACTCCAAGAAAGCTAATTATATATTGTATTAACAACTAATGCTCAAAACCACAGGGCACATTCTCACTTCACCATAGTCTCCAATTCATATGCCTTACTTTTGCCAAATGGTTCACCAAATGTTACCACACAGTGGGACATGTACATCACTACAGTGCATTGTATTATTTCAAGAAAATGAAAATTTTGATCCCAGTCTCACTGAAACAATGTCACAGACAAAACTGAAACTTTTCTCCCTTAACGCCACTTGTCTCCAACATGGACTTATCCATGGGAACCCTGATGCATAAGTTCCCTTTGAGTCAGCAGTGAAAACAGACAGGAATGATTCACATCACTCCAATATGGAACTGTGGGATGAATCCCTTCACCTGAGAAGGTGGAGAGCTCAAGCTTGGCTTGCTTCAAAGCCAAGTAGGCATAACACAAACACCAGCTATGAATCATGCAAGTGGGGAACCACTCAGCATCTTTCCAACGGAAATGAGGCTGTTTGCATTTTCACTTCCAGACCAGAAAGTTTAGAATTTATATTTAATTTTTTTATTACATGCATTTCCCCTCTTCTCTTTTAGTTTCTTTTTCTCTGTATACTTCCCATAGAAAAACCGAGTCAGAAACCTCCATTCATAGTTAAATTGCAAAGCGAAAAACATCAAGGCAACAATTTGATGTAAAGCACAACACAAAGGATGCACTGAAAATGAGAAGCTTCTATCAGAAGAGCATGAACAGGACCTTAGTTTTCACTCCTCATGTATCATTTGGGTCCTGACCTTCAAGAAGAGGGTCCTGTCTGCATGAATTGTGCATTTGGGTCATAGCCACGAGGCATCATGGTTAAAGCAGCACACCCTGTCCAAGTTGCTGCTGCAGGAGCATCCCAGCATCCTCCAACAGCCTCCCTGAGACACAGCATGTAGTTGGGTTCCTTCGGTCTGTGGATGTAGGGATTTGTGAAAAAAGACTGTTAAAAGCATTCCTAGCTGGCAATTTTCGTCTAGCATCAGAAGTGCATCCAGCATGCAAGAATTAGATGTGCTTTATTTCTGTTTATTCTCTTTCAGTGTAGAACTCTGTGTTTCCTGAACCCAAGCTCTTCCCCAGCAAACTCTCATCAGCTGAGCAGTATCATGTGGCTGCCCTTCTCCCCGGTTCCCTGGTCATGGGAGCACAAGTCACAGGTTATAGCATTAATCTGTGCAACCTCTGCCCACACCTACGAGATTCACACAAGCTCTGGAAGAAAGAAGCCATGCCAAAGCAGAGAAATCTCTATGTGCCACATCCCTTTGATGCCCTCCATCAATCCAGCAACATTTCAATAATGACATATTGCGTGCAGACACAAGAATCCACACTTTAAATAACAGTCTTGTTACAAATTTGTAAACATAGCTAAAGAGCAATAATACCTCCCTTCACTGTTTGTTTTTGGAACAGCTGCTGTCACTGTTGTAGACCATCTGCAGACAGGAAGGTAACTTAGCAAATACCTCCCAAATCCTTCTGCTTAATGAGCAGGTAAGGAGTGACAATCAAAAGCAGAGCTGCAGCAAGAGATGCTCGTGCTTCTGTGTTCCCACACTTCTAGCTCTTAGGGCTAATTTAAAGCTTTTGTTGATGAATTTGACACGGGCTGGTTAAAGCCAACACTGCTCAACTGCCCTGCTGCTTGTGAAAGCAGTTGCATGAGCACCAGAGGGATGCAGTCTAACTCAATCACTCTCTTTTCAGCCTTTAAAATAAGCGTGGTTTTATTTTTAAATATGAAGATCAGTCATTTGCTCCATCTGATGATCACTCTCAGAAGTTCTAAATTCACTGCTTGGCTTACTACCGAGCTCTCCTGAGTTCACCCTCCGGATTCTGATGCAGGGCAAGACATCCTGATGGCTTTGCAAGGAATTAGACATAGACAAGCTCAAGGAAAGGAAAAGGGCTGGGATGTGTAGAAAAGTGCTTGTTGTATGGGCAGCAGGAGGCAGCTCCAGGCGTGGGAGGTGAGAGAAGGCAGCACGCTGGGAGTGGGAGAAGGCTACAAAGAAAGTCAGCTTTGAGAGAGGAGAGTGAGGAACATAAGGAATATCACAGTGTGTGGGATGAGATGAGAACAGAGATGTAGGTTTTTGGAGAACTTTAAAACAATTATAGGTTTTTACCATGGGAGGTTCTGTTTGACTAGATCAGAGCACTTGCTTCCTTGTTACGTGCCTTGAATTGAAGCTTTCTTTGAAAGAGCTTGCTAACACTATTCCGTACTTTCAATTAACATTTTATTTAAATGCTTTAAGATAGTTTCTAGATATATTAAAGGCTTACTGATGAAATCTTGAATATAATTTACATATCTAAGTCACATTTGCATTCAATAACAAGACAGCTTTCCAGTATGGAGCACGCCCTCAATAGCCCCCTTTACTAGCATCTTGTTGAATTTCCCTAGCTGCAGCATTCATTTCAAATTCAAAAGGCTACAGATTTAACTGGGGGAAAAAAAAGGAGACATACCATCAATGATAGTCATCTTTTCCAAATTTTAGGGGAATGCATTGCAGAGTACCATTTTTAACATGTACACAGCTCATCCACCACTTGGACATATCCTCAGGAGTTTCACATGAGACACAAGACTATTTTTTATTTTAGTATACTTTTCCATTAAAAAGAAGAGGAGAAAATGTTCATACCTTTCCTAGAAATAAAGCACAGAGTGTCAGTATCTTTCCACAGTACATCTGCATACTTCCTTGGGGGATTTTTCATTATAAAATCATATCTCAGTTATCAAGTCTCAGCACCATAAAGCACATATGGGATATGTGATAAAAGCCTTTTTTTCCTTTTCTTTTTAATTTTTTTTTTCAGTCAGGAAACACCGTTAAAAGAGACTGGTGGTTGAAGCAGATTTTTTTAGGAGAGCACATTCTGAGAATTTCTACATGTAATGAAGTCTAAAAAACCTGGTGTGAAAAGTAAATGATGACTGATGCATTGATGCCTGAGAGCAGCAGCCCACTGGTGAGTGTTGCACTGGCAGTACTGGACAGAGGAAAATAGTGTGCAACTGTCTCTAGTTACTCTGACATGTTCTCACACAGCAGTATAATATCAGAGATGGGTTTGATGGAGGTTTTGGGCTTTTTGCTTTGTTTTGGGTGTCTTTTTCTCATATTAGTGTGATTTTTCTCATCTTAGACATGATGCTTCCCCATGAGATTTATAGAGACCATAAATCCTATAAGCCTCTAGAAGGTCAGAAGAGACCAGCTTTGATGAACACAAAATATGGGGCAGGGGGGAGAGAATTTGTGGCCTTTCTTTATTTATTTATTGGTAGTCCTTATTTCCTTATTTATTGTTTTTGTGGACTCTAGACATAATTCTTTAAATCTGTGCTTTGTCTTACAGAATAAAGTTAATACAAAGTTAAATTTATGAAAGGAAAGATTTTTTGTTTTTGGTTAATCAAAAGAAAGCATTGCAGCTGAAAGTCAGAAGAAAACTGGACATTCTTATCTCTTGAAAAGGTAGAATAGGAGGAGTTATAAAAGCCATAAAAGCACAGAAAACAAGGATGGAAAGCATTGCCTTATTCTCTGAAAAGAGGTTTGGGCTGAGGATGAGAATATTTTCTTCAGATATTTCTTTCCAAGACTGCTTTTCTCAACTTTGCCAGCCTGTTTCACACTGCAGATGCCAGATAATTCCAGATGAAGAGATAAACCACTGGCTTTCTCCTGAACAACATCTCTTACACTGCTGTAAAGATAAACAGCTCCTGCCTTGTGTTTTCCATTATCCAGAACCATTAACAAAGCCCCACAGCACTTCACAAGCTAATAAAATATCACCAACTTCAGATAAAAAAATTGAAAACCTCCTAGAGAACAGCAACCAAACTCACATGCGAGACTTTCAACATCTGCCCGAGCTTCGAATTCTTTTTGAAATGGGTGAATAACTAAAAATGTCTGCTATGTCCCTGGCACAGTAAGATGAATTCATGATGGGAATTTTTTTCCCATTTATGTCACATTACCTGATGGAGCTGCTGAAGGAAGTCAATCACTCACAAGACAAAATGGAAGGCAGAAGAAATGAGGTTCAGTCTCTGGCTGCCTTGCTCTAACTGTACAGCACTACAAGGAAGTACAGCTGACAAAGGTTTTCTCAGTTCTTTAAAGAAACTTTTAATTAATTAATTATTTTTTTTAATCTCCTCAAGTCCTTGCCATTCATCAGACATGCTTTTTTTTATAGAAAGACTTCAAGCAATCAGCCTAAACCCCCTGCATTAATTCTGAGAGGTTCAGAGACTGGAGAAGTACTGGGGTTGTGGCACGAGTTCACGCATAGCTCCACCAAATCAATATCCCCTTTAAACCACATTGCTCTTTTTCACCTTGCAAGTTTTGAAAGAGAAGACATAAGTTGCTGCTTTAACTGAATGTTTTTCTCATATGATTTCTTTTCCTATTTCTACATGTGCTGCATTATCCCAAGGGATTCTGTGGGGTTTTTTTTTTTCTGGTCCAGCTACAGAACTGTCATTTCCAGAGGCATTCTCCGTTACACAGAGGGAAAGCATCAGCACTACGTCATTTCTATAGGAGAAAGCTAACAAGAAATGCCAATTAAAAGTTTCTGCTACTGTACATTCAATTCATAGTGGAATGAATACTGTCTTTGGAAATAGGAGGCAGCTGTCAGACACAGCTCTGGACACAATAGTGCAGCTCCTCTGAAGAATAGGTCATGGGGGGAAATCAATAAATAAAGTACCTTCATCATTAATAATTTTCTGAATTTTTAAATCAGACAGAACATTTACAAGTTGTCTGTCAGGTTTCTTTTGGTTTCCAGTGCTCAGCTTGCAGCCTTTGCTTTGGTTGCACAAGTTTCTGCTGATACCAGGACCGGCTGCTGCACCGTGCCTGGGGCTCCTCTGGGGTCAGAGGGGCAATATCTGTTCTGTTATTAGAGAAATTACTCAGGGCAATTTCACAGTTCAGCAAAACAGACTTATTGCCTGTATGCACTGTGTGTGCATGCCTTAACAAGCACTTAAAGTTTTTCTACTTCTGCTCCTTTGTGCAAACATTCATCTTTAGCAGTGTTAGAAATGTTAGTGAGTGTGGCTTCTTTTCCTACTTAACTTTAACAAGGAATTTCTACCTTGCACATAATAAGGTTTCTAAGGAGCTGGACTTCCCATCTCTGCTGTAAATTCAGAGACAAAAAAGTAAACTCTATGCTTTAGAGAATAAACCAAAAAAAAGTAACAGGTGGCTTTTTAGTAACCTGATTGCTTTTATCATCACATTCTGAATATTCACTGTTAGCAGCAACCACCTCTTCTTGCAGACTTCTTTCCAAATTCAATTGCTCTATCCCAGTTATCACTGCAGAAATAAACAGGGGCAGGACCAGGGAAAAGCAATGCTATTTCTGCGATATTTTATTTTACTTATTCTCAATGAAAATGAGAAGGTCTTTTTTACAGCTGCACAGCCTGTAATGTCAGATCCAAGCAATCAGCTAAAAAAAACCCCCACAGTCACTTTGCAGGTTTGAAATTAAAAAAAAAAAGAAAAAAGAGAAAGAAATCAATTCATGTTGTCACAGCCTATCTAGAGTCATATTGTCTCCAGCCATTGATAGAAAATGAGAACATCTGGGGATTCAATTACTCATGACATGAATAATAATATTTCATTTTTGTTAAATGAAACTTTATAGTTGTAGGAACTTCTGCTTACTGCTCCATGCAATCTTGGAATGAAAGCTCCCAGTGACTGCAACAAGCCACAGCTCCTTTGGCATCCATGAGCACATCAGTGCAGGTGCATCTGTCTCCCCCAATAGGAAAGCTTAAAAAAGAAACTAAATTTTGAACAGCGAGTTAAAAGATGGGCTCCTGAGCTCCAAGCACTGAAGGTTTCCTAAATGTCACAGACCCCTTTTAAGAACTTGAATTAATAGCCTGGTTCAGAAAAGCACAATTATCCTTTGAACCAAAGTCAGTGGCACCTGCAGTTGTCCAGTACTTTCAATTAACAAAATCCATACCTCTAAACAGTATTGGGGCCATTTAGGGCCTTCTTTTAAGCTTCCAGTTTATGATTCTCAGTTCATGTTTCAAGAGGATGCTACCAAAACTGAGTTGCTCTGTGTTTATTCTTCTTCCTTGATCGAGTAGGGCTGTCTATAGTCTTAGTGGCAAGGCTGGGATCAAATCAGAGGATATTCATCTCACAGCAATGAGTAAGCAGCAATACTCATGCTAAAATTGCAATGACTTGTGCAATCACTTTGATATCAGCAGGACTGTTCTCCAAAATTAAGCATATGAGCCATTTGTATCTAAAAGTTCAGAAGCAAAATACACAGAAAGGGCTGAAAGTTCTCTGCTTTTAGCGTTGCTTTTTTTTGTGCCAGGTAAAGCCTAGTCTTGTTTTCCCTCTTTCTTTCTCCATGGGCATTCATTGAGGTTCATACAGCAAAAAGCCACGATTTGCACCTGCTTTACATCACAGCTTTGCAGAGCCTTAAACGTTCCCTGCACAAAATGGTGCGGGAGCTCTAAAAGTTCCAAAGGGCCTGGATGAAAAATATTTTCCATTATAGCCCAGCGATGAGAAGCACCACAGCAGCACTTTGCTGCTGTAGAAGTGCTGTGTAGGGCACAACTTGTAAAATGCTCTGGGAGAATGTGCACAGAAAGTGGGGTAGGTCCTCTGTGGCTCCAAACTGGCGAAACCTCCTCACCAGTACGAGAATTACCGCTATGAGACACTGCTCCCAACACGGGAGTTTGGGGCTCAGAGCCTGCTGCTGACCACAGGAAAACCTTAGGGGCTGCCTGCTTCCAATGGCAAGACATAGGCAGAAAAATGGGCATCATTCCACAGAAACAATCTCAAGTCAGCACCCTCCAAAAATAAAAAAAAAACAAGCAGCAATTACTGCTTGCAGGTCTCGTGTCTGGCTTTATACAACATTTCTAGTCCCGCTGCGCTCGTTGCCTTTTAAAAATGTGTAACGTTTATGGACTCCAGTAAAAATGTTTTTAATATAATGTAGATGAAGTATAAAGTGTTAACCTTGAACACCAGGGAATGCGTTACGGTTTTTTTCTTAAAACGTCTTTCAATAATTTACTGAGAATTGTCTAAGATTTGCTTTTAGTTTATAGCAAATCTTTTGGAAACATTCAAATAGTCACAATTTTTGTAAATGCTACAATAGCAGTGATTTCATAAATAAAAGCAATACTCAGAAGGCAGAGAATGTTGAAGAGAGCATTAAACCAGAGTCTCTGCTGTCTTAGGAACAGCAATGTGGGTTTCCTGACAGTGCTCCATCCATGTCTCTTGCTACTGCTTTTCTGGGACCAATGGCAAGGAGGATGCTAAGTATGTGAGCAGTTCACTTCTAACTATTTATAAAACATATGATATAATACTCTATCTTATATAATATATGACACATGCCTTGTTCATGCTACAGCAAAGGTACTAAGATAAAGCTCCTCTGCCATATTAACAAATCTCCCCTTGACTGCAGCTGCTGGTTTGCTTCTCCAGAAGCTGATATGTGTACACTTCTCTTTCCCCCCAGAATGTATATTTACACCTGGAGTTATTCCCACAAGTTTCATCCTTTGCACTGAATTTCTAAATAATATTATTCTGATGGTTTTAAGGGCTAAAGCCACACTTAAGTAAAGGACATGTACAAAGCACTAACTTGGAGCACAAGTATTTCAACTCAGCTGGGAAAAAAAGTAAGGAGGGGAAAACAGGCTTATTATTTCAAGTTGGTTTCATTTGCTGCTTCTTACGTTGGAATGGCATCTCAAAATCCACCTGTAATTGTCCCTTTCTCTGTCTTCATTCAAACACCTTTTCAAAGGCTCATTTTTTGATCAAACCCAAGAAATACCATTCTTGTGTCAATCAAATGTTCTCCACAGGCTGATATAAATTTAACTTAAACTAGCAAGATATTAAGTGGGACAGATAATGAACATAAATAACTGCTCAGTCTTGTTAGTGTGGCCCTCATACACCTTCTGTGTTTCTTCAAGCCCTGCTGCTTAGCATTCATACTGCCTGATTTGAGACTAAAATTAGATTATAGGAATGCGTGCTTTTTACAAGAGGTCGTCCATTTGTTCCATAAAGTATTTAGTACTCTTTAGGCATTATATAAATAAAAATAATCACGATCTTGGAATTCACCTTCAGGAATGGAAATGAAGAGATCTAAGTCCTTTCATTTATACTGCACATTATCCTCATTGGGCACGTTTAGCAATGCTTTGTAAAACAAGTTAAAAAGATGCTTGGAAGTCTGGTTAAGGTGAATAACAGGAAAAAAAAAAGAGAAGGGAATATGTCTCTAGTTTTAGAGCTTCACAATAGGGAATAAAAACAAAAGCTCTACCAGACTTTTAAGATAAAAATCTGCTGTCAAATTCATTAACGTTTGTGAGCAATGCCTACAGTTGCTGGGTAAAAATGGTTGTGGGTTCCAAAACCAGGACTCTGAGTAAAATCACTCACACTCAGTTTTAAGATTCAAAGGCTACATATAATTAGGAACCATTTCGGGAGTGCTGTGATTTCTGAGGGCTCTGCACTGTGAGAAGAGTTTCTGCATTCTGGGTCAGAGCTGTATCACATCCAACAATGATTTCTGTCTGACTTTCCCCCCTCCTTCCCAGGATCTATATTTAGGACTTAAGTACGAAATATTGAAAGTTTTTTTGAGGTTAAGGATGCCAATGTCCTCAAAACTCCAGCAGGCATCAGCTTACGTCACTTGGCACTTTAACACTTATAGAAGTCGGGCTGCTCACCTTAAATTAAAGCTATCATCAGGTGAAACATCTAGTCTGTGCTATTCCCCCAGGCTCCATTTTCAGGCAATGGAGGAAAAAAAACAATTCCCAAGGTTATTCACCTTGTCCTGAGATGAGGCACCTATTTCTCTCCCTGGTTCTTTTGACAGAGGACTTTCGTGATAGCTACATTTAGGCAACGTGAATCCTGCCAATGGTATCAGTAATTTTTAAATGCAAGTCATCAGTTAGCACATATGGATAATCACCTCTACGCTCCTCAGGCTCCTCTTAAGATTTTAAAAATATCTCTTTAGAAAGAGATCAGATTGCACATAAGTGTGTTTTAAGATTATCATTAGATGTAAAAAACATATTTCAAAATGGCTGTAAAACAACAACAAAAAAAGACAGATCGACAGCTACTACAAGGATAGCTCCATGATGCATTTTAAGGATCTTGAAGCTTTACTTAGGAAAAATAAAAATCAGAATAGTGAAGAGACCTTGTGTATTATTTCCTCAAAACCTCCAGATTTGCTTGCAATAACACCAAACTTGTTACCATCCCAAATAATTACTCTAATTTATATTCCAGTGCCTCAAAGACCGAGCACCATTAGGGCATTCCTCTACAGCAGATAAAATGGGTTATAGGCAGTCCTGCTTGCAGTGCAGAAAAGCAGCTCTAAGGTTAGATGAAAGAAGTAATGCTTTGAAATGAGCATCTGAGGCAAAGAGAAAGGTCAAACATCAGATTTTTTTTACCTTTTTTTTCTTTTTTTGATAAGGGAGTGATTAGTTAAATTCAGGTCTCATTTCAAAATAACTACTTTCTTTAGAAAATAGCAGGCATCCAAATTATGGAAAATCTGCTCTTTAAGACAGTTGACTTGAGAACATTTAAATATCGAGGGCTGGAATCTTTTTCTTTTCTTTTTAATGATGTGGTTTAGGAAAAGATAGAAGATGATATCATTTCCAAAGACTAGCTCTGGATTGCTGCATATAGTTTGACATTCAAGATATTTTAATGTTATCAGCTAGCACTGCCTGCCATCCGGAATGAGCAATGTTTTCTTGACCAATTATTTATATGCCTCTAAAACAAGAGTGAGTTTTGAGACGGGATTTATTTGAAGGTGGAAAGCAAAAGTTCTCTATTAGAAGAGAGGGTCACAAATCGACTATGCCAAATACCTGCTTTATAAAAGGGAGAATAAAGCTTCAGTAAATATTATGTGGAGGCATGGAAAATTCTGTCATAGTTTGGCAGAGACATGCCTGGTGGGCGTTCAAGCTTGACATAACTGGCAAAGCAGCACCAGTGACATGAGAGGACATGAAAACATGAGGGGTGAAAGGTATGACCTGGTGTTCACACAGGGAGAGAAATTGCTTGCCAGAAGATCTCAGCTGGGAGGGAGCCAAAAGAGCAAACACGGAAGGTAACCCCAACTCCCCCCGTCCGTGCAAACCCAGTGAAGACAGCAACTGAGATGTCAGGTTGGTCTCTAGACCATGCCCCTATTACTGTCAGGAAAAAAATCCTTTTCATTTCATAGTAATTAAAATGCTCATAGGTGTTTTATTAACTCACTCTGCAGAGCCACATAGATTTTATAATTCATCCAAGCACTTACAAGTAGTTACTTGTGTTAGACTGTCAAGACAGAAATGATTCAAAACCTTGTGTACTGAGCTTCTTGGAAGACATATCATTCCCTAACACAATGGTATTAGAAAGACTGCTGACAGATAGTGATCAAGAGATTTCATTTCGCTTGTCATATGGTGGGCTGTCAATTCTTCTTTTTGCTTTAGATAAAAGCTTAGTTGCATTAGATTTCAATAATGGTGAAGTTGCAGGTTAACATTTTTCAAAAGCACTGAAGTGACTTCAGTACTTAAATTCTATTTTCAAAATGCTGTAGACACTCAAGAACAGAACTCTCTACAGTAAATGGAACTTAGACATTATTAAAGAAATTTGTGGAATGGTGGAGAATAAAACCCCAACTCAAGAGGGCCGAAGTTTGCACCCTACTCCAGACCACAGGTTTAAAATATATTAAATTTGTAGATTACTAAAATTCAAGGACAAGCCAAAGATTTCCATTTCCATTGTGAACATACTTGCTTGTTTTCACATTAATGTATCCACTGCAGATTGCCTCCTACACTTCTAAAAAAATTTCTAAATGACAATTTTAAGGTGGCCTTCACCTCAAAATACAAGTTTCCCTGAGTTTTGCTCAAGATTTAAGCAGATGATTCAGTGATATTTCTACAAAATTTTCCATGAAAAATATATATGCAAATTATTAGCTTGATTTTTAAATTTTATTTTAACAGCTTAGAGGAGGAAGTGACCATTTAAACTTTACTCTCCCCTTGAGTGAAATGAAAAATTGAGCCAGTACATTAAAGTGGAAAAGCAGCCCAGATTTTTCTTCTGTTAAGACTAACCTAGTATTAAGCAAATAAATAATCCATGCGGTTAGTCTATATTTAAAATATTTGTTCTTCTTTAAATATAAAGTAACTTTCACAGAAACAAACAGAAGTGGCTAGAGACTGAAATCATTCCTTTGAAATTGAAGCTGAGTATTTTCTCCTTTAAGCTCCAAACATCTTCTCCCTCATGCCCACAGGGCTTCACACTCTGCTCCAGGACTCCAGCGCGTTCATTCACTGCTCCCCTGAACTGCTGAGCTCAGGGGCTGGTCCAGGATATGCTGGTTACAAGCTTAGCTTCCCCAAGATTTTAGAAGTTTATCTCCATTCATTAATTGTCATTTTTTAATGGTGAATTTCTCAAGTTAAACTGTATTTCTTCTAACATTTTTAATTTGCTCTGTTATTGCAGGTGCCGACTATGAAAGGTTGAGAGCAAACACAGTTTGAAACAGAACTGCCATAGCAGCTACAGAACATCCAAAAGGAAAAAAAAAATAGGCCAGACCTTTATTAAAATTTAAAAGTATGCCTTCTCTACACTCTTGTAAAGATCCAAATAGGGTATTCAAATCTCTAGAGATCACCAGTATAATTTCTTTATCATGTTCCATTTAAAATTTAATTATGTAGTCTACAACAAGAAGTATCTGAGTACTCTAAATAGGTCATGCAATGAACAACTTAATATTATTGTAAAGTTTTCCTTGTGAAGATTTCTTCTTTGATGTGCTGTTGCGCACAGAAAGCCTTTCTTCGAAAAAACAATATACATTCATAGCTATAATAATGTCATTTAATATAAAAATTGTAAAGCTTCTTTATCACATTTTAAGTGTGAATTTTCAATTCATTCTCTAGTCTGAGCTTCCTGAAATCATCAGAAATAACTGGTAAATTAGAACTGACACAATATAATTGTACTGAATATTTTTATATCTTTCTACAGGCAAAGTTAATCTATTATCTTTCCTACTAAATGATGTCCACCAACTCACATTTTTCTATTTTTGCCTATCAGTGATACACATACTTCAGTGGCAAGAAGAAGGGTGATTTCTTCTTCCTCTTAAATATAATCATTAGAGAACCATCAGCAGTATTTAATGGAAAATGAATATATTAAAAAGCCACCATTTACCAAGACACTTTGTTATATTTGCTTTTTTTAAAAAATCCACATATTTAACCTCTCTTGGTTACTACTGAAGATGAGAAAATATTCAAAATATACTCCTCTGTACTTCTGACTAATTACAGGACTTTATGTGAGTGAATCCCTAATTCCACCTCTTTAATTGAACTATGAAAAGATCAGAAGGTGTTTTTGAGAATTTTTTTAACGACGGCAACAACAACAATAAATAATTAATGCCATCAGTGCCTAAACTTTCTTGACAGCCAGACAAAATATTCCAAGTACAGACACATCTGTTCACACTTACACTCCTTGCAGTGAAAACCCTTTCACCTGGTTTGCAAGTGCGTGAAAATGATTTGATCAATCCTGGCCACAAATATATCCAAGAGTCATTACTGCTGTGAGAAAAGGCATCATGCTTGCCTGGGCAAAGGAGAGTTGGATTTCCAGTGTTACAAGGGACTTGCTCTGCCCCACCTGACAAAATACAGCGATGGGAATTTCATCGTTTCAAGGTGCAACACCTAAAATTTTATAAGCTGTTAAGTGGTTTCAGGGTGAAGGTGTCAGATGATGTGGTGTTGGTGGGGAAATTAGACTATTTTGCTGTTATGAATTAATAATAGCAAAACGATTCAGCTGACTTTTGAAAGAAGAACAAAAAATATTAGATTAATACATCACAACATAAGATTAAAAACCCCAAGGAGCTGTTTGCTTAGAGAAATGCAGGAACAGGTGAATCCTAGAGAAGGCTGGAGGACAAGCCAACCTGCACCCAGCTGGAAACATTTGTTTTAAATCATGACAAGATCATTTGGTTTAATATTTATAACACAATTACAATGCCTTGTGCACATTGCTGGTATAATCTGATTTTACTTGTGACATCTTGCTGCAGTTGAAATTAAAGCCTTGTGGTAATAATTCAAAAAGCACATTTAGACAATCATTAACGGCAAGTACGAAACGGGATGTTTATTCAAGCACTTATGTGCCTCATTTTAACTTTAATTTGAAGCGGAATTCATTTCTGTAGTGTAAGGACTCCATGTTTCCAGTATATTAGTCCTATAATACCTCATCAAGTGAAGTGAAACTGGAAATATTTTAGCACTAAAACCAGTAAAAGATACAGCTAAGCAGCAATATTGGGATTCCTGACCAAGGAGGTGGCCACTCTGTTAAATCCCAATTTTTTCGTGTGTGTGTGTGTGTGTGTATGAAGAAATGCAATTCTTTTGCAAGGAAGATGAACAAAATCTTTGGTGTCAGGTAGGCCTGATCACTGGTCAGCACTTCAAACACATGGCAAAATTTCACCAGCATATTTGCTTGCACAACCACAGAGACCAAGTGACAGTAAACCATAAAAAGAAATGTGTCTATTAAATGAACAAATCATATAAACCACACAAATTGGTACAAACAGAACAAAGGGGTATATTACAGAGGGGGAAGTCATCATATATAGTGAAAATACAGATTTTTACAGCTTATCAATATGAAAAAGTCAACTAATATACACCACACACCCCCTAAAGAAAGGTGGATATTTTTTCTCTGCCTTAGAATCAGAAACAACTTGCATGTATTACCATGCTTAAAGAAAACTGTCCTTCCTGCTGAAATATTCTTTTTAAATTATATATTGTTTGAACTACGTTGCTTTAATCAGAGGAGAGCAAACCCCTCCCCCCCCAAACCATAACCCCACTAAAACCTCCTGCACTTCAGAGTTCAAAACCAGTGGCAGAAGGTACAAGCGGACTGAGAGCACCTTTTTTAATGCACCAGGCATCTCTGTTAAGTGACAGATTACCATATCAGATATTTTTGCTTCCCTTCTCTCCACCCTTTTCTCTATCTCCATGATTACACCATTTTATTGCATCCTCTGACAATATGTAGGCAGGTCTCTCTTCAAAAAACCTCTATCGCAGCCTGGGAGCCTTGTCTACTTCTATTATTTTATGAAAAGCTTTCTCAGCATAGAAGAATTTGGTCTAAGCTGCTTTCCTGCTTTCCAAATGAAAATGCCTTAAGATCACAGCATTTTTTTTCCTCCTACCTCCAAGTTTCCCTCCTCTCATCCCTCAGGTGAAATGTAAAGCAAAACCCAAGCCACCTGCCATGGGTATAATTGCACAGCTGGAAGGAAGACACAGCTGGGATTTTTCTCATCAGGTGTACAACTGTGCTGAGCCTCAAAGCAACTTCAACCCGTCGCTTTAAGCTGTGTGGGCTTGGCTGTGCCAGTATTTCAGCGTCATTTGTCTGTCTGTGGCATGCAGGGAGTGTTCTCTTCTCTGCACCCCCAGTTTTCAGTATCCCAGCAGTTTTCCTTAGGAAAAGGATCATGTTCTGGCTCCAAAGGTCGTGCTTCTTTCAGCACCTTCCAGACATTGACACACAGATGCAGTTTAGAGCAACTTGCTTACCTTGGTAATGTTCCAGATAACTCTGTGGCAGTCTCTCTGAAAGACACAAAGGGAGGAAAACTTAGTTTGTGTTTTAAACAGCTATAAAATTTTAAAGACTCTTTCATACTGCTGGTATTTTATAGGAGTGCAGACACACATCCACAGTTCTACACGCAAACGCGTCACCGGCGGATGCGATGCCCCCCGATCATATACAAAAGAATGTGAAAAAGCAGATGATGGAGTGTGATCTAAGGATCTCATCAGAATCAAGTTCTCCATGGTACAATTACTCATTTTTTTAGGCATAAAATTATCACTATTTCAAATGCCAGCACTGCATGATCTTACATAGACAAAACGTAGCACTGGGCCAATTTTCCAGTGGAAAATGTTCCCTTTTATTTCAGTGCTGCAGCAAAAGCAAGGCATTAGACAGTTCTACGATCAGGCTATGCACTGAGAAAATACCATGTTAATATTAAATCTTCTTATGCTGGTCTTAAACAATAGTTATTTTCCAAATATGTGACTTTTCATCCAATTTACTTGTCTAAAACCCTTTTGTGGGTGTGCTATTTGTTTGAGGGAACCTGAGTGTGAGACAGTGAAAGTGGGCTAATGTAGTGGTTTGTCACATTAAAGCACAATTAAATACATTACCATTACCTATATATACAGTCCTTAAAATACATCCCAGATCTACCACCACTGTGTGCCCTTGTTTCCCTCCCCAGCACATTTGCCTAGACCTTATCCAAGCACCAGGAAAACAGCTGGATAGCTCCATTTCTCATTTCTCTCCCATACATAGGACCTTCAAAAACCAGCAAGGAGGCACAAGGGGGCTCATGGCTTAGACTTGACCAGATGCCCATCTCATTCCACAGTTTTCTTGTCCAGTTATAAAATTTATGTCCAATATATAAATTTGCTGTGTGAAAGGTAACTGGTTAGTTCATATCCTGTTTGCTTCAGCTGAGATACAAACTCCAAAATTTCACCTCTGTAGACGCAACTTATGGTATGGGACAATTCTCAGCATAATATTTTCTTATTATTATTTACAGCTGAGGAAAAGAAAATCCTTTCATCTGCTTTTACAGTTGGAGTGGGATCTTTTTTGTAAGGGTAGATGGTAGCAATTAAGATAGGTCCCAAAACCTTCCTTGCCTTAACAATTTCCAAAACCATGGATCTAGTGATCTCTTTGTATGAAATCAAACCTATACATTTTTGTTGCAAGAGTATGAACCCTCCCCAATATTCTGAAGTCACTTTTCTTGACAGGGAAACTACAGAGTTAATATATTAAAGCCACAATAATTCAGAGCTCCTCTTCAGGAGACCTTTCTAGATCTCCCACGCTTTTTGGCACTTTATGAACTATGAGCAGCTATGAGGGTATAATTTTTTAAATTATAAATTATCATTTTTATATTGGACATCCCACAGTGACACCCAGGCTTTTTCCTTTATGGTAACACTGGCAATTGTAGTCTCCATTACAGTGTCAGAGGAGATGAAATGGTCCCTCTAAACATGCCTGGCTTTGCATTTTCAGAGTGTCTATCTCCAAGCTGTGCAGTTTGCTGGGCACAGAAGGTTGCCTTAAACCTCCCAGTGCTTTGCTTCAAAAGGCACAGATCAGAACTGTATTCAGGGGCTGCAAAGAAGATTAAGCAAGAAACAAAAAATGGCTCATACCCCTTTCTCAGCAACAGTCCAGCAGATATTTAAGCCCCCTCAGAAAAAACCAGTTCCCACCCCAGCTAAGGCAGACAGGTACATATTTAGCAGGTGTCTGTGATGAGCAAAGTCCATGATATAAATGACATCAAAGGTGAGAGCCAGGAGCAAGAGGAAGTGAATGTAAAGAGATAAGAAAATGGAATTAGAGTGGAGCAATACAGACTTGGTTTCTATGGGGTTATTTGATACAGCTGTACATTTTAGATATTTTATTTTCATTAAACTCCTGCACATTGGTGTCACACTGCCTTATTTTCCAAGCCCTACTCATGACTTATACAGTTCAAAGAATTAATGTGATATTTTTTGTAACCCATCAAAGAACCGAATCACTAAGGGGTTCCAACAGTCAGGACTTTTTCCCCTTTCACCGTTAATCCCAGACATCATCTCTTTTTATTGAAGTGCTCTTTTTGAAGGAAAGAACCTGGATCTGGGCATCTCTTTGTTTCTTCTACTAAAGGGGCTCCATAGCCTTTAGCTACCCATTACTGTTCTAATGGCAGAATGGCACAAACCTGATTGCTTTAGGGTATGGCAGCACATTTTATAAAATAGCAGTTGCTCATCCAGCTTAAAGAGACAACCCGGCAAATCGTGGGTGGGTACTGCAGGAAGCATCAAGAAGCAGAATCATGTAGGTTTAAAAGAGGATGTTAAACTGGAACCACACTGTCAGCTTCTGAGCAGAGCCGTGAGTGATTGGTGCATCCAAATTTCTAAAGATTTTCATTCTTATTAAATCACCCTCTCTACAAGAGATGTTGGCATTGTGAAAACAAATATTAAATAGTTGTTGAAGAGGTAAAAAAATCTGAATGTGATCAGAGTGTTAAACAAAAATACTGCAGGTCTTTAACACATACGTTTTTAATGTAATTAATTGTGTTGCCAATTCCACATTTGGTCAGATCAAATTCCATTTTTGAGCAAAAATATGTAGGGTAATGATTTTTGAAATACAGATCCAACTCAAATAAAACTCAAACTCGCAAGTAAAAGAAGCCTGATTACTTCCCAACTGTCCAAAGATTTCACTGCTTCTCATCAACTCAGTAAACACTTATACCATAAAAACAAATTAACCCCCCTTTAGATTATGAAACTAAAAATATTATTTTCCCAGAAAACGAACACAATTATCCCCACCATGCCATTGGAAATAAATGGTACATGGACTGCTGAAGATGGTTAATGTCCACGGTAAGTGTTTCTATAAATATCAGGAATTGAAACACCGCTCTATAAATATATTTCATGGGAGTTTAAAAAAGAAAATCTTTTGGAGCAGATTACTCATCAAGAAAACCCTTAAAGTTTATTTAAAGATAATAGATACTCATTCTGTAGTCATTTAAGAAACTGAAACTAGACTTGTATAACCAATTTTCAGACCCCTAGTACTCCCCAGTGACACACACAATAAATATAACTCAGAATTTACTGTATATACAGGAAACGAAAAATTCTTGGATGAAAGCAAGAGGATAATACTCAAAGGGAGAATGAATATAAGATCATGTATTTTTACATCCTGCCTGTGATATGAAAGGATGACCTTGAAAAAGAGTGAGGATGGAAACTTGAATGCTTTGTCAGAGCTGCCCTGAATTCCACTGAAATCAGCTCCAATGCAAATGGGATGAGCTAATGCACAACAGTGCTAAGGCCGGGAGAGGACCAGGCTGAAGATCCTGGAAAAGCGGTTACAAGGAAGGTGACATTATGGAAGAGCAGGGCAGTGTTTACAGGAAGGTCATTTACCCTTTCCAAGCATCTTGTGTTCAGCTACAAAGGACAGATTTGGGACAACGTGATCTGTACATATGGAAGATGTAGGTGCTGTTGAAACCGGGAGGGGTGGGAGGTCTGCACCCCAAAATATTACACCCTCCCGTGGGGTCTTCCAAGGAAGCAAAACACAGGTTTGCAAACTGTTTCTGAGACCTGTGAGGAGCTTTGACCTCCTGCAGAGGCTCTGCACTCTCAAGAGGACCACGTAGCTGTTATCAAAGCCTGGAGAGCCAGTGTGGGTGAACCAAGCACCACACATGCAGTTTGTCATTTCTTTTCACGGGCTGAGAAATCCTTCCCGTAGGATTAGAGTAGGATGTATACCAAAGCAGAAAAGTATAAATATTTTAGTCAAAACCTTACAGTGAAGTGGAAGTGGGAAGATCTGCATAGAGATCAGCAAACAGACTTTACTGCCTAATAGTTCTGTTTAAAAAAGAGTTGTTCAGGAAAAACTCTTCATAATATCTGTAAAGTGTTGTGTTTATATTAAATGTTTTGTTCACTGAGAAATCATATGGTGCTCTGCTCTCAGAGGCTGACTGGCAGCTGTTGTTACCCACCTACATGCAGGATTTGGCACAACACAGATCTGAAGTTTGACTCTGCAACGTTTTGCAGGTTGCCCAGAGAAGCTGTGGCTGCCCCATCGCTGGAAGTGTTTAAGGCCAGGTTGGATGGGGCTTGCACCTGGGATAGTGGAAGGTGTCCCCGCCCATGGCAGGGGGCTTGGAACAAGGTGATCTTTAAGGTCCATTCCAACCCAAACCATTTGATGATTTTTGCTGTGTTTCTGCAGAGATGTAAACTGAGGCACGAGAGACAGGGCAGGTTTTAAAGAGCAGCTGAGGTCATCTGATATATACTGGGCTAAATGCACACCTGTAACCTGAGCAAGTTCCGAGTTCAAACCATACAAGTCAAGACTACACTTAGGCATCATCTTTTAGTTCTGCAGGATCATGACCCTTAGTGATTTGGAAGCTTTAGGTCTCCAGCGAGAACGATTTTTGTTCTGAAAAGGGAAGCATATGGATTCTAGCTAAGCAATCTGTCAGGGTGCTGGGGAAGATGCAAAAAAAGGCAGCAACACATTCCTGCAATCGTGTTACCGTTCTTCCTTTTTCCATCTCACACTTTGGGGAGAGGATAAAGCCCGCCTACGGCACACAAGGCACATGAGGATAAGGGCGAAGCTGGAGAAGGGATCTGTATGGTGTGCTAATAAGAATGCAGCTCAAATGCAAGCAGAGAAGCCCCAGGATGGAGAACAGGGGATTCTTCCAGTTTGGAAAGAGAAGTGTCCTAACCCTGAGGTCTTGGTTTTAGGCATCAGACCAGCAGTCAACATTTCAACAAGGAGGGTTAAAAGTTCCTGTCTTCTCCAGGACAGGTGAACGTTACCCTTTTGATTCCCCGGGATATAGAGAAGCAGTAACTTCCATTCCTTGTGCTCATTTTTCTTAAAACAAAAAAAACCCCAATAGGTTAAGCTGATATTTCTGATTTGGGTGAAACATTCAACCCTTCACTAAACAGAGTCCCACAGCTGACACGAGCGTTGATCTTACTGGAAGGGATATATTTGTAAACGGAAAAAAGTACATGTTGAAGAGAAATGAGGTATTTTGGGTGATCACTTGAAAAGTTATGGTTTTTTTCCAGGAATATCCATTGGGCATAACTGGATAATGCCAAGGGTGTGGATGTGTGTAACAAATTACAACAATGTTGATAGGTATGAAGCTCTACCTTGAAATATTTCCAAATATTTCACAACCATGAGTTGTTCTTTGCTTTGCCCCAGGGGCAAATCTTACCTGCCAGAACAAACAACTCACTTGGTGCTTTTGACCACTTTTTCCTGGTTCTACCTGCACACAGACACTGCACCACTGACTGAGCAATGCAAGAAAATTGGGGTAGAGAAGGCTCCAAAATTTGTTGTTGAACAACCCCTCAACCAGACCACCAATAAAGCTTTTTTAATTGTAGGGTCCATGACTGCAGACATGTTCTCTGCTCCTAGACATGCATCAGCAATGCGGCAAAAGACAGCCACTAATTGTCAGTATAAAGCAGAACTAAAGAAAAGTTTACAAAGGGATAAGAAGGATTTTCCACTCAAAGCACGGGAGAACAGATGAAGAGGAACTTTAAATTAGCTTTAAAAGGAAGGTTGTATCAGGAGGAATATAATTACTTTCTTGGAGTTTCACCAAGACTTGGGAGTCAATGCCTTTACTCTTGCAGAATGGTGCAGTGGGATTTTTAATGACCACAAATGGTCAGGACATTGATTTCACATTCCAGGTGAAAAATGGCACCTCCAAAGACACATTGTTGTCTCTGCTCTTCCTAAAATCACACTGGGGACTGCGTCTGCCTTGACTTGGAAGAATTAATAGTGTGTATTGAAATGCCATTGTGAGACACAAGGTATTTCACTGGTCTCAAATTAGGTAGTTTCTCAGATTTGTTAGCGTGCAGCAACATAAACTGGCTACATTTGGATAAAATACAGGGTTTAAATTCTGGATTCAGTTTTGCTATGATTAATTTGATAGATTTCAGAGAAGGCTTTGTTTTCTCCATATCACCTGCTTTTTACATATCTTTTTGGTAGAATTGTTCTCTATGCCAACTAGAGATCAAAATGGTCAAAACCAATTTCATCTTTTAAAACCCTTAAACTATTGAAAACTATCAAGCTTTCAAACTGATACTTCTGTAAGTATTTTATCTTTCACACAGTAAGCAGCAAATAAATGCAATGCCATTTTAAAGCTTCACACCGAGCTTAGCTACCTAACAAGGATCACACATTTGCAGCAGAAATTCTGCATAAACAGTCTCTGAATGTGCTATTTAAGTACAAGCTAAATACTCTTTTTTTAGGAAGTGATGTAACAAGTTCATATGTAAAAATCTATTTCTATGCAATGTGACATTCTGGAAGATTAGCTGACTGAGATAAAGGACATGAGCAAACATGCTTGTTGTTTTCTCCCACGATTATTTTTAAAAGCTGCATTTTTCAGTATTCTAAATTTGCTACTTCTGAATTTTTTATTCCTCCTTAGGTATGAGGAAAGAAATCTCTATGTATTCAGTGATAACCACCTGCCACCAAAACTGTTCAAGTCCAGTGTATATCCTGTGTACAAATAATACTCCAAGTAAAACCTGCCCCCATCACTGTGACTACTTTATATATTTTATAAAAAAATTAAGTTTTTATTTACCTTCGCCCCAATGTCTTTGAAGACAACAATATTATAATTTGCAAGTCAAAGCATAATTCAGGCCAAATTCTCACTCCTTGCAATTTAACTACAACTCTGTTTTGGTTTGGCACGGCCTGGTTTTGGGTAGCAGGGGGGCTGCAGAGATGGCTCCTGTGAGGAGGCTGCTGGAAGCTCCCACCATGTCCGGCAGAGCCAGTGGCTGATGGCTCTGGAGAGGGACACGCTGCTGGCCAGAGCTGGGCCAATGAGAGAGGCTGGGAACGCCTCTGTGGTGACAGATTTAAGAAGAAAATCAAAACAAAAGTCACAAGTTTTTGCTGGTAGTCAGAGGAGAGGAGGAGGTGAGAACATGTGAGGGAACAACATGGCGACACCAAGGTCAGGGGAGAAGGAGGGGGAGGAGGTGCTCCAGGCGCTGGAGCCGAGATTCCTCTGCGGGCCGTGGTGCAGCCCATAGTGAAGCAGCTGTGCCCCTGCAGCCCTTGGGGATCCACGGGGGATGCAGAGATCCACCCACAGCCCGTGGGGGAGGTGCCCACGCTGGAGCGGGTGGGTGCCTGGAGGAGGCCGTGATCCAGTGGAAGACCTGGTGGAGAGAGAGGGCCCTGCTCCCAGGCTGGAGCAGCCTGTCCTTGCAGGACTGCACCCCGTGGGAAGAGACCCACGTCGCAGCAGTTTTGGGAGGGCTGTGTGCCCGTGGGAGGGAGTCACGCTGCAGCAGGTGCGGTTCGGCTGCTGCTCGTGAGAGTGGAGCCACGCCAGGGAAGTTCACGGAGAACTGTCTCCTGTGGGAGGGACCCCACGGCCTCACAGGGAAGGACTCTTCTCCCAGAGCAGGGGAACAAAATCTTGGTGATGGACTGACCAAAATCCCCTGCCCTGTCTCCCTGTGCTGTCGGTGGGAAGGAGGGAGGGGCTGCGGGGCAGAAGGTGTTTTAAGGGCTTGTTTTACTTCTCATTACCCTCCTCTGATTCTGTTAGTAATAAATTTCACTTAGTAATCAAGGTGGAGCCTGTTTTGCCCTTGAAATATTTCTCCTGCTCTCCTTATCTTACCCATGAAGTCTCCGTTAACCCTTTTTCCTCTGTTCCCTCCTCTGCCCAGCTGGGGTAGGGGAGGGTGAGCGAGCGACTCTCGTGGGTGCCTAGCGTTGGGCCAGTGTCAAACCACGACAAACTCCCAGCTAAGATTTTGGCCCCTTGTCTAACTACCCACCAAGGACATCAGATGAATCTTCTCTCTCATACATCTTTTGCAAGATGGAAATTAATAGGTGGAAGAAACACAGCAATGTCCATTTTAGAGACTGGTAAAGGGGGCAGGGATGGGATGCAATTCAGCCAGGGTCATCAGGGAGAAATTCCAGGGCATGGAGAAGAAATGAAGAAAGATCCTACTCTGGTGCTTTGCTCCAAGGTCAGACCCTGCCTTCGTGGATGTGGCTGTTGCCATGTTTTGTCAGGCAAGTGTTGCATTTTGAAAGTTAACAGCTTGTAAATGAAGAAAAAAAGCACTCTGGGTACAGGATTTGTCTCTCTAAGACACAGCAAGCGGTAGGAAGAACATGAGGGAAAATCCACCATGGTACTGACTCCAACACCCTCACCCTGTTAGTACAGGAAGAGAAAGAAGTGATGCACAGGCAACTGCCTCAGGGAGCTCAGTAGGAGGAAGATACCCTCTGTCTCTCTCCAAAATGAGAAGAAAGATCATCTAAAACAGAGCAGATGTTCCTCCCCATATGCTCATTGAACCTGCTGTAATCTCTCAGGGTAGAAAATCTTACACATTTGGTATTTGACTGACCTGTAGCTCATGCTACAGTGCCACTGGTGCACTGGTACTTTACCACCACCTCTTCTCACTGTGCCAAGAAAAGGAGGGGAATCACACCCAAAGTCTCAGCAGCAACTTCATGTCAAACTTAGTTGAACAAATATAGAACTGTGTGAGAATTCTGGGCCATGTGCTAATTCTACAGAATTATGGAGTAATAAAATGGTTTGGGCTGGAAGATCATCCCACGGGCAGGGAACCTGCAACCAGACCAGGCAGCTCAAAGCCCCATCCAACCTGGCCTTGAGCACTTCCAGACATGGGGCATCCACAGCTTCTCTGGGCAACTTGTGCCAGGGCCTCACCACCCTCACAGGGAAGAACTTCTTCCTAACATCTGATATAAGTCTACCCTCTTCAGTTTAAATCTGTTACCCCTTCTATCACAACACTCCTCAAAAAAGAGTCCCTCCTCTTTCTTTTAGATCCTCTCTGGTACCTGGAAGCTGCTACAGGGCTGCATGGAGCCTTCTCTTCTCCAGGCTGAGTAACCCCAAGAAGTCATACATTCACAAGGTTGCATGAGATATTTGCAAAAAGACATAGAAATTATCCAAGTTCTATAAATGGTGATAGCCTAGATTATTTCCTTAGTTTCTGACATGTTGTACAGGGCTTCAGTAAGTATCTTCTGATATTTAAGACTTTGTCTGATTTGTGTAGGGTGAGAGGCCCAGTAATGTGTACAATTTACACAAGTGTCTGTGATGAGCTGTTGGTTGGGTCAAATGTTGATGTCTTCAGTGATGGATGCTAAAAAGAAAAAGCCACCCTAACAGCTGTTTTCTATTGAATGCCCACACCTCACTCTTCCTGCCCGTATTTCCCTCACAAATCTCACAATGCCAACAGTTCAAAACTCTGGTGTTCCCTGATGCCAGATGCTTTCACTAATATACACAAACTTCAAGCCACTCAAAAAGTTTGGAGGCTTTATTTAAACTTATTTCAGAGAAGTAACTCTTGACTGCCTGCCAAGAAATGCCAAGCTTGGAAATGGCATCTCATCCCAGTCTCAAAATACTTTACTGAAGCTAAACAACTTGGATACTTCAGATATTATATATTCAAATAGTTACTCATTTTCTTAGCCAATGCAGACTGGGCTGAGACAGGCATTTGGGGTTCTCTGAAGTTTTGTGAAGCTGAAGGACTTCTAGAACAAAGTGAGATGCTAAGCATAGGTACCTTGGGAGAACTAACATAAGTTAGGAAGGGGATGGTCTTGTTTGCCCAGTTCACTATGCAAAAATACAGGCATTGGCAGCTACCAGGGAAAAAACCTAAAACAAAACCAAACAAACTAAAAAAACCCCACAAAACAACAAAAACACCCCCAAACCCAACAACTCCTCTGAAAATCCCACAAATCTCCAGGCTTTGGGTGAGTGCAGGCTCTTCTCACTTTCAGTTTTGAGAGCGGTGCACTCTCGCAAGGTCAACTCCTGCTGAAGTTCCACACTGCAGGAGGGATGCTGAGCATGGCCACACACTGTACCATGGGCAGATGCAAACTCCCCTGCCTACCCTGTCAGCTATGGGAACAGAAACCAGCTCTGAAAAATGCTGCAACTACCTTAACCCTGACTCTGGAGAAGCATTCAATGGCTTTGGAAAAGCCCCTGCTCTTCTACAGCAGAGTTTTTATTGGATGGGTACAGGAACTACTGAAAACAGCTTGTGTACCTGGAACACGAGTACAGCCAACATTTCCTTCAGACATCTGTCCATATTGTGTTTTCATCCACCTGCTGGAATAGTTACTTCCTTTCTCTGGTTTTAGTCAAGGTAAGTTTACTTCTTAGCTCCTTTCTGTCCTGACATCTCCTCATAATCTAAAATACAATGATGCCAGGCTGAAATATGGGATAGAAAAAATGTAGAAAGGACTCTGAACAAGCCTGCCAGCCAGCAGTCTGTGTCCCATTAGCTGCAGTTCAAAACAGTCCTCATACAATTTCCATAAATACTGTGGTATCTTCTGGAGTATCTCAGCACAAACTACAACAGATGTTGGACGCTGTCATTTCTTCATTCTTGCTCATTTGTTGTTCATCTGTTATTTTTTGCTCTTTTTTTTCCCTCTTGCCACCTGTCCCCCCACAAATCAGAAATGTTAAAAACAACACAGTCAAGTTTTGTTCTTATTGGTCCATCTATCACTGACCAAAATTAATGGGACAGGAGAAGAAAAGAGATTAAGATCTAACTCCCTGTCTTATTTCTGCCCTTAAAAGGATGGGTTGAGTTTATTTTTGACAACCCTAACCAGAAAGAATAAATCTGCTGAGCTGTCCACCTCAGGAAATTGAAGGACACAAGTACCATTGCTCTCTAACAAGTTCATAAATGTTACTGAACAATATATGGATGGTGTTGTGAAATTACGATATAAAGTGTTTTAAAGTGTAAGTTGCCAGTGATATAAATCTACAAGCAAGCCCTTTTCTCCCCAGCCACATCCAAACTCAAAGATTTTAAGATAGTTCTTTAATGGCAAAAACTATTAGGCTGCAATATGTAGCAGGTTCATCTATTAATCATCAGACCATTTATGTTCTGTAATTCTACCACAGTTAAATAACATGGACTACTAAGTACCTGAATCGGCTATTAGCAACCATTCCTGCTCATTAAAACTCACTTATTTAGACTTTAGCAATGGTAAATGTAACCAGCCCCGGAGGAGTGTCACAGTGCTTGGAAATGGCACATTAAGCTTCATTTACCCAGCTACACTCGAAGGCAGAGGGGGAAGGGAAAAACACAGTGACGGTCGGTAACAAAGCTCAGAAGCTTTTTGAAGCTGCATTAAGAAAATGACAAATCTTACAAAGAGAGCCATAAAGCTTCCTCAAGTACAACAGTTCGGCAAGGAGCTATTTGTCATAGTTTGTTGAAAAGACTCCTACGTTTGATACTATTGGACTGTGAGAGATGATTATTAAATGTAATTACAGAAATAGCACAGAAATAATAGTTTATTGCAGCGCATAAAGCAACACTGTATTAACAAAGAGGAGTGGGGAACATGTTCAGCATTTGCAATGGTATCATTAGCTTTTCTGGGAATGCATACACAAATGTATACACATTTGATTCCATGTTGGCTTCTACTAACCAGAATTATCCTTCAAGATTTTCTGATCTGGGACAATGCATCTGTCTATACTTGGAGTGAGAAAACAGGAGCCAAAGTGGATTGCTATTTGGGTGTCAGCTTTTATTCCTTTTCTACTTAACACAGATTTATTAAAAAGCAATCACAGCCTGCTGTCAAGAAATACTGCTCACATTTGCTTATTAGCAGCCCTGTAATAGATACATTTTTTGCTACAGTGCTGCCATTTGAAGTGAATGATTTATTTTGAACATGCCAGTTATCACGAGATTCTCCACACAGTAAACAACAAGTTTTGATTTCTTATTGCTACTTGCAGGAATGAGTGTAATTTCTATTATACCTACACCTCGACATGTTTGCTTGTGTACCCAGCCATCAATTCTACCTTTTCTTTTTGCTGTGAGTGATTCCACCCGGTTTCTTTTCACTCTTGAATATATCTGCCACTCGCTTCTTGCGCATTATTGTCCATCTTGGTGAAAGCCCTTTTTTTAAAAATACACAGTTCTTTCAGAGAGCCTTCTCTGCTGATTTGGGGTAGGCATCTACACTTTCCCAAACTACAAAGACAAAAAAACTTAGGAGCACAGCTTTACAACTGAGGCTATAGTTTGTGCCAGCAAGCAGGGCAAAAAACAAACCCTATCTCAGCAGTTCAAAAGATCCCTTCTGGTCCACCAAGTTTTAGGCTAAATTAACTCTGCTGCTGGCCCAAGACTGAAACATTTTCCAAAACTCTGTTTTGGAAAGAAGGCATTCAGTGACAGATGGGCTTTATTTATTTTTGGGTAAAAGGAACAGCTTAAAACAGGTTGGGAACATGGGAGAGCATCCTGGCACATCGAGACAAAGGCTGAAAGCATCTGATGTACTAAAGAGATGCAGAAATTACCATCACAAGACCATGCACACGTTCATCGATAACGTGGTGCACACTGACCCCTGCTCTTTCAGTAATGATCTGTTTTGGAGCAGGAAATGCAGCCAGTAGTTTTGAAGCTCAGCAGCCTCCTTTAAGCATCTGTTCTACCTCTTTAATTCACTGTGTAATGTATTACAGGCAAGGCTGCACTCACAAACAGGAGCTGCGTGCACTCAGCTGAAAGAAAAAAGTGAGGCTGTAAATCAGGTGCAAGAGAAGAAATCGGAGTCTACCTTTAGGCATTCGCATTTCTGGATTTTGTTCAAAGCAGCATTTTCACATCATCTAAAGACTCACGGGTTACATTTTCAAGGGGTTTGAATTTAAAAAAACTTGTGGATAGATTGCTAACAAAGATTTCCAACCATGTTGCAGAATCCTCGAGAGCTCGGTACTGGTTATATTGAGATGCTTAAGGAAAAAATCCTGCTAGCCATCTATCTGCATCAGGAGATACACAGGGGCATTTGGAAAAATCTCCCCTGGTCACACCACATCACTGGTGTAAGAGAAAACAAGTTTTCCTTTTGAAGGTTTTTGACTTGTTTGCAAAAGACAAATCATTGCTGCAGCACTTTCCAACTGACAATTATCTTGCCGTAATAGCCATAAAAATAAAATAAAATCAACACGGATGGAATTTGAAGTAGGAGACCTAAATTATACGTAACTATATTCATAAAACTGCACCTCTGCTCAAAGTTGCTCTGCACACTACACGTATGCCAGGATCTCTTAATCTGCTGCTGATGTGCTGCGTATTGCAGTCGTGTGCAATTACAGTTAGCTGTAATTAAGAACAATTACTACTTTTATTTCTCCACTTGTTCTTTAAAAAGCACAGTTGTAATAAAACTTCCCCCCCCTTTTTTTTTTTAAGGTGGATATAATTATACATCCCTATAACATCTCAAATAATTAGTTTCTTCTGGAACAATTTTCATTTTAACTGTCAGATCTGCCATCTATAGTCAATAGAACACATTGTAAAAAAATTCTATTACTAACCTTTTTTCACCCCATAAATCTGCAAAAGAACTTGAAGAAATTGAGGAATTCATTGCTTGAACATTGAAAGACCAAATCCACCTAACACCCCTTCCCTAGCAATACCTTCTTAATCATGCTGAAAAATTATTATTGTTATTATTGTACTAGCTAACTATAACAATAATAAATTAAAGCTGGATATAAAGGGTATTTGGCATCTCTCTATATTTTATATGCTACTTTCCAGCCCTACTCTCATAAAAGAATTTCTCTACTGTATCTTTGTTTAGAATCTTCCTGTGATTACTAACCATGCAGACTACAGGGAAAAGTAATTAAGTTTAATAGAAGCCACCCTCATTTTTGAAGCTGCCCTCAATTTAAGCCATAGAAGGAGAGTAATTAAATTTAATGCGTGCCACAGCTTTTAAATGAAGATATGGCATGAAAAATTCTCTCACTCTGTAACGTGTCTTTTCTGAACACTGCAAAATAAGTGTTGTGATGCAAAAAGATAACAAACCACAACCATCAAGTCATGTTAAGCTTTCTTTTTCTACTGGCCATCTCTTCCAAAGGGGGAGGCCTTTGTGTAGATTAAGAACAACGTAATCTAAATCACTGGAACTGGGCAGCCTGCAGTGGCTTCTCCGTCCTTTGCCCACGTTATCTGCTTTGATTAACTCTAGATGAAAGTCTTGCAGCAGGGCCCACCTTTTACATGTTTTTAACAGATGTAACAGGTTTCCAGCTACAGCAGAGACTTCTGGCACAGACATTGTTTACCAAGAAGATCCTCCCCCAAAGTAGCTGCAGTAGAAGCAGGGACTAATGACATTAATTTCCAGACACAGCCACAGATCTCCCGTGTATGACTTCAGTCTTAAGTCACCAGACGAAAAAAACAATGAGATTAGAAAAGGCTCAGTTATTTTCCCAAACAATAGTCTTGCTACTTCTACATAAAAATTCAAATTGCAAATCAGGACTAATGAAAATATTTCACCCTTGCAAAGAGGAACTTACTGAATGAGGAGCTCTGAGACTGAGAGTCATTTCCCTTCCCCAGCGCTGCAGGCTCTCTCTATGTGTATAAACAAATGTTTCCTTGCAGAGAATCACAGAAGTTTCATCAACTGATTTAATATAAACAGGGAATTTGAAGGCTTGAATTACTGTGAAAAAGGGAATATAGATGCCTGAAAGTCTTTGTTCAGAAGGTTAGATCAAGATCCTAAATTTACAATTAGTTCATGAAAGGGCTCCCAAACTTCTTCCATGCAGCCTCCTCTCCTGAGCACACTTTAGTACCTACAACTAGGCTTGAACAAAACTTCTGCGCTGAAAATGAGACCAGATCTGAAAAGACAGAACCTGAGATAGATTTTCAAAGGTCTTTGGGTCCAAAGGCTCCCCCAAAAGACAAAGGAGTGGAAAAAAGGAGAGAGAAAGAAAAAGTAGGGGAAGTAAAAGCAGAGAGAATAAATAGATCCTCTGTTTCAGTTTTAAAACCCACCACAAATCTGCCACATACTTTTTCCAGAGAGGGGTTGAATACTCAATTTTAGCAGTGTAGAGAACTGACACCTGATGCACAGCCAGCATTGCAGGAACCTGTCTGTACACAGGTGAGACTCATACACATTTCATCTCCAATCATTTCTTTACCAGATTATAAAAAATGAACTCCCATAATAGTAAACAAGAGGCAACCAGGGTTTCATGTCTGTCTCCCTGACAAAGCTCATGATCCCATATCCATCAATCCACAGGCTGTTCAATAAGCAGATCCACACTTCAGATCTTGAAGTCACTGCTAATATAAATTGCAAGCAATTTGAGGAAAAGAGACTGAATTTGTGGCTATTTTTAGTTTGAAAGAAAGAAGATATTTGTTTATCCACATAATGACTAAAAAAATGTTGGATTTTTTTGGTTTTTAAAGTAATGAAATAGTGACAAAATTGCTGTTTAAATTCTAAATTTTACTCAATTATATATTAAAGTGATCCTACCAGATGCTGGAACTAAAGCGATATGATTTTGCTATATTTATATCTAAGCTGCAAAACATTTCAACATTTACAAAGAGAAGAAAGTTCTCTGCTAATGCCAGGAGAAGAATAAACTCAAATGCCATTGCACATGATGGCTCTTAATCGCTGGCATGAGGAGAGGAGAAATGTCTCTATAACAACAGTATCAAGGAAACATGTGTTGCAAATATCACATCACAACAAGAAAATTTTAAAAAAGGGTTCGTGGAGAGTGTTAACATGAGGACATAACATCCACATGCTCTCAAATGCTTGGGATGGATGCAAACCAAGTCAAGCAGTGGTCTATTTCCTCCTCTCCCCTAATCTGAAATGCCTCTTCCCATCCAAACCACCTGCTGTTCATGCCTTCTGCTTTTCTCACACATTTCCCAATCAATCCTTAGGCCCTTCTGCTGCTGGCTACCAAATAGACAACTCCCACTCTCCTCTAATATGCCCTCAGCAGCTTCGGCAGAAACGTGGGTTGTGGACTGGCTGGCCAGAAGATTAGGGAGAAAAAATTAAACCAAACACAAAATCAAATCTTCAGGAGCTTCTCTCCTCAATTCCCACCCACAGTGATTGCTAGCTTTAAAATACAACCCCCATCCCTCATCTCATCCTCTCTTTGAAGGCTCTGGGTCTCGTGGGGTCCTGCTCTAACTGGCAAGAGCTCCAAATGTTGGTGGGATGCAGCTCAGCCTGTGATGCCAGAGCAGCAAGGCTACCCCAGGGCACTGCCAGGCGCCACTCAACTGGTTAAAAATTGAAACAGAGCAAACGGGAAATTTTCTAACAAATGCTTTGAGATTATGGAGCACACGTTACAGCTGTAACCACCCACAGTTCCCTCCTACAGAACAGAAACACTGACAGCAAAAACCATTCACTGCAGAATCTGAAAAATAACAGAAAATGCAGCAGTGAGGATGAAGTTGAAGGCTGTAGGTATTTTCTGCAAGAACTTCTGCTAAGAAAGAGGGATGTTTGCAAGACACAACAGAAGAGAAAGCACAGTCTTGGCTTGCAAGTTCATGAGATGTGCCAGGACTGGTGTGCAGACCTGCACTAGTTATGGTGTTCATCACCCATTTCTCACTCAAAAAGGAAATTATATTTTAATGTAAAATGGTGCAATAGTGGGCAAGAAGGGAAGGACAGCCTCTTCTTTTTGTTATTAAAAATAACTAAACTAGACAAAACCTCAGATAACCTTAGTTAAAAAATTTTCCAGGTCTCCAAGGACAACGGAGCAAAGAGCAGGGATTCAATGTGCCATTCAGCAGGGAGAAGGGCTGAGCCTTCTGAAATGCTCTTGAAAAAGAAAAAATAAAAGATAAAATAAAAGCAAAAGTATATGCTTTCCACCATGGAACTAATTTTTTATGTTCACTACTTGCGGCAATCATTCAGCTCTATGGATCAAAAAAAATCCTACTGCTACCAATGTGCGTGGTCAATCAGCAGGATATTCTGTTTCAAATATGAGATCTGAAGTTGTTTCTTTGATTTTTTTTCAAAAGTGCGACATAATTTTTCCCTTCTCCCAGTGCCAATCATGTTCAGGTAAATGTTACAGCTTCTGCAAGTACAAATTAAAGACAATTATAACCTGGTTAACCTACTCCATCATTAAAATGCCTGGCACAACTCGTTTGCCCGTGGAGTGGAGATTTGCTGCTATGATATTCACTTGAGTAGGGAAATGCTTGTCTTTAGATGCTGTGGACATGCTGATTGCTCTGATCAAAGAAGGCAAAAATGGAAGTGCTTTATTTGCCCCTGTAGGAAGGAGCACTGCAGTGTAAGTGTAAGAATTTATTGTCATGTTAGTCACTAATACCATTTGAGGAAATAGCTTCCATCTGTTCCAAAAATAGCACCACAACACACATGTGTTTAGGAAAATTAGAGATTTATCTTTCTGGTACCAAGTGCTTGCAGCAACCACACCACCTGCACGAGGGAAAAAATAGGACCAGTGAGTTAAGGGTCTTAATAGACACACCTTAAGGGGTACTTCCAACTGATATTAGGGGCTCGTTTTGTATGAGATCCAAGTTAAGTCATTGCACCTCCATGGCAGGTGGAAATTGGGTGCAACTCACAGAGCTGTAAACAAACAAATGCCAAAGAGAAAAGTACTGAGAAGGAAAAATAACAATCAGCAGAAGTCCTTTAAAAGCAGTCTCAAATGCAGAGAACAGAAACCTCCAGCTCAACCCTCCTGTCCACAGCAGACAGCTCAACAACAGCTTATTTCCAGATGGGGAGTCTGTATTAGTGAGAACTCCCTACAGTTGCTTTATATTATATATAAATTATAGTCTCTTGGTGCCAGAAGCAACTCTTTTTGTTGCATTTACAGACAGCACACAGCACAGCTACAGCTTTGAGGTGATGCTGTAAGTGTTTCAATAGGAAAAAAAAAACCCAGAACCAAACAAGGAATGTTTCAATAGAAGTAAAAATTTGCTTGTTGAAGTTTTACCCTATTTAAAGTCTTTACTTGTTTAGGTTTAAAATTTTATAGTAGAGACAAAAGGACAGGGACATTTTCCCCCAGATCAATTCTTCGGGAAGGAGGGGAATCAGAGCAGCTCTGCCATCCTGCTGAGAGGTGCAAAGCTTTCTTAGATATTATTAGTTTGTGAAGCCATGGGCAAAGCTCCTCATATAGGGAGGGTGTGGGAGGTGTGGAGTGCACTGGCCTATTTGAACAACTGGGATGTATCAGATGAATGAGTTGCAACCATCTGAAATCCTTAATAAAGCCCTGATATCCAAGCATTCACTTATGTTTGTGGACCAGATTGCCATCAGGGAAATTCAAGCCAGAAGACAAATCTCACAAACAAAACCCCCACTCCTTTTCCATTGAAACATGACCTTTTCGTTTTAAGAAATGTGTGTCAACTTAAATCTTGTCAGCCCGACCCCAATCTGTCCTATTCCCCGATTCTGTGGAGCTCTTTGTAGAAGCCATTCCCACCCCAGGCTATGATCTCGTCAGATCTCATAAGTGAAACAGGGCCAGGTCTTGCCAGGACTGCAGGAGACACCTCTGAGGGAACCCCAGATGCTTCAGGAAGTTCTTGGTGGTGACTCTCACACATAATGCGTCTTGAGTTCACACCAAATCCACACCCCACAGCAACACTCAGGCCATAAGGCTTCTAAAACCCTTGTATTTTAAACAGGGAGGACTAGAAATTAGAATCCCTTTTATAAGCTCCAGAGACATCTCCCCATATGCACGACAGTGACAGTTACATTGTCATGTCAGCTATTGAAGTTCTCACCTCGTACTCTGATATTATTGACACGCATGAGATTTTGCCCATCTTTTTTAATAAAAAAGAAAGAAAAAATCCAAACACATAAACCCCCCTGCCCAGAACCCAGCAAGTTGACTGTTGTTCTTGCTTTTTTCCTACCACTGCTGAGGTTTATCTCCATACTTCCACATCTTTTCCTGACAGAAGCCTCAGTGGCCCTTCCTTGTTTTACTTCCAATAATGCGCGTTTTTAATTTTCTTCTATTTTTAGATCTCTTCTAGTCTGGTTTACTCCCAGTACTCAGTACACAGTCACCTCCTCTTGCTTCTTCACTTGCTTTTACATCATGTTCCTTTTCCCCAGCTTGCTTTATTCTGGCAATTCTGATCTATCTTCATACACTTACTTCCAGAAATACAGTTTCCTATTTAAACCTCCCCTACTATCAATCAATAAAATTCAAACAGAAGTATTTTATCCATTTCACAAAACTTTTTTAGTACATCACAGCTGTTTCATAAAGCCCAATTTTCCCCCAAACCATGTCAGCCGTGAACCTGGAATATACATAACCACCTAGTGCACAAAGTACCAATGTATTGCAATATTCAGCTATAACAAATTGGCATTTCAATTACTTCTTACTTCATGTCTGTGTGCCATAGACTGCTCAGATAGAAGTTGTTTTGACATAGACTGCACTCACCCTCCTTCTTGTTCAGGAAGTGACAAACACATGATGTCCCAGAAGACAAGGCGAAGCATGAAGCTCGTACATAAGGAACAGTCAGTAATTTTATGTATGACTCTGATAAGGACTCAGCACAGGTATTAGCTGTACTGTTAATGGTTTTAATCTTTTAGTGCTGTTTATCTGAAAGGTTCCCATATCAGTGACTTGGGGTGGAGAAGAAAGACTAAACTAGCAAGTATAACAGAGCTTGATCCTTGAGAAAAGAACTTTCAGAAGAAAAAAGAAAAACACTGGAAAAAGATCAATTTTCAAAGTGAGTCATGGAAATCATAAATTCCTGTACTCTGTTTTAAAGTGTTTTCGACACCAACAAAAGCCCAGATCTGTCTTGTTGAGCTGTATAAAGCAAGCCAGCACATGTGAATTGTAGCTTTTTTAGCTATCACTAAATAAGCTCTACTTGTTAGGTTTCTAATCACAGGCTTTCCACTGTTTTCTTTGGTTATTATGTGAGATATATTCACAGGGATCTCAAAGAACAGTTGGAGCACTACTGATATAGTACGTGTGTTCTCTGAAATTTCATTATGTATAGATTAACACCTCCAAACAGGAACCATCCCACACAATGGCAGCCAGAATTAAGAACAACAACAATAAAAGCAAAGCCATAGACTTCAGACTGAAATATTTCCTTGGCTTCGGTTTGTTTTTCAAGTTGAGTTTACATACATGAAGAATTAATACCTTTACACCTGTTATTTTTTTAACAAGCTGTAGATCTTTCTTTTCCACATTATTTCTCTGAAAACAAAGAAAGATTTTTATCCAATGATTATGAATTGAAGAGATAAAGAAAAACAGATCATGCCTTCACCAGCCTCCTGTGTTTTCACTAGGAAAAAATCACTGAGAACTTCACAAAACTTCTACTCTGATGGACGGTTGGAAGAGCTGAGAAATAACTTGTCCAATCACAATATTAGCATTCACAGGAAGCTCCAGAAATTACATATACACACAGAGGGTTATTTAACTGCACGCTCTTTCATTTCCCCTGGATGAAATCGCTACCACACTACAAAGTAATTAATTGGCACTGCAAACACACACAGACACGCACATGCAGCACCAGCCCGTCTGACCCGCTCCCATGCTCAACCACTTTAAGCGCACAGACCATTCAAGTGGGGGCATTTCCTTGCCCTCCCCATCTCCGAAGTCCATCCAGAAATAATAAGTGACTGAATTTAGTTTTCCAACTGCATTTTGTGTTCAAGGTAGCACTACTCCAGTTAACACTCATTTTATATTGTAGAATTATTGATGTAGGAACAGAACATTGAGATTATTAAGTCCAGCCGTTAACCAGCACTGCCAAGCCCACCACTAATCCATGTCCCCAAGTGCCACATGTCTTTTAAATTCCTCCAGGGATGGTGACTCCACCACTGCCCTGGGCAGCCTTGTCCCAGTGCTTGACAACCATTTCAGTGAAGAAATTTTTCCTAACATTGAAGCTAGACCTCCCCTGGTGCAAGTTAAGGCCATTTTCTCTTTTCTATTGCTTGTTATTTGGGAGAAGAGACCAACCCTCACCTGGCTGCACCTCCTGTCAGGGAGTTGTAGAGAGTGATAAGGTCCCTCCTGAGCCTCTTTTTCTCCAGGCTGAGCACCCCCAGCTCCCTCAGCTGCTCCCCATAGGACTTGTGCTCCAGACCCTTCCCCAGCTCTGTTCCCTTCTCTGGACATGCTCCAGCCCCTCAATGTGTTTCTCACAGTGAGGATCCCAAAAATGGACCCAGTATTTGAGGTGAGGCCTCCCCAGCGCCGAGTACAGGGGGATGATCTTACTATTAAAGACTCAGTCTTTTCCTCATCCTTCATCACTATATTTTCCCCTGCATCCAGTAAAGGATGGAGATTCTCCTCCACCCTTTTTGTTGTTGCTGATGTATTTATAGAAACATTTTTATTGTCCATAACAGCAGTAGCCAGATAGATTTCTGACTAGGTTTTGGCCCTTCTGATTTTCTCCCTGTGTAACCTCACAACAACCTTTTAGTCCTCTTGCATTGCTTGTCCCTTCTCCCAAAGGTCACAAACTCTCCTTTTTTATCTCTCAGTTCCAGCTAAAGCTCTCTGTTCAGCTAGGCCAGTCTTCCCCACCAGCTCATCTTTTGACATATAGGGACATCCTGTTCCTGTGCATTTAGGATTTCCTTCTTGAAGAATGTCCATCCTTCCCGGTCAAATCTGCCCCTCAGGACTACCTCCCAAGGGACTCTCTCAACCAGTATCCTGCCCTCTAGAACAGCTCTGCTGACCCTTCTTCTTTTTCCAAGAATCTAGAACTATCATTTTGTGATCACTGTGCCGAAGAGGGCCTCAGACTATCCTACCACCCACAAGTCTTCCTCTGTTCACAAACAGCAGGTCCAGAGGGGCACCTTTCCTAGCTGGCTTCGTCTCCAGCTATGTCAGGAAGTTCTTCCACACACTCCAGGGACCTCCTAGACTGCTTCTTCTCTGCTGTACTTTATTTCTGGTGTACACGTGGGTAAGTTGCAGTCCCCCATGAGAACATGGGCTAGTAATTGTGAGACTTTTCCCAGCTCCTTGTTAAATGCTTTGTCTCTCTCTTCGTCCTGGTTGGGTGGCCTAGAACAGAAACCCACAAGGATGTCTACCTTATTGACCTGATTCTCACCCATAAACACTCAACCCTGTCATCGCCAAGCTCCAGGCAATCAAAACACTCCCTAACCTACCTCATCACCTCTCCTTGCCTGTCCCTTCTGAGCACTTTACTGTGTGCTGGAAGAGAGCTAGGCCCTGAAGGCCGGAGAGAGAGCCTCATTCTCAGACCCGGCGGAGACCCTGGGATTACAGCCAGGTCACTGGGGAAGGGCTGAGAGAGGATTGTGGGTTTCTGGACAGTGTTACACCTATGAGATGTGATAATTGTAGTTTGTGACCTTGTAGGGTATTGTTTACCTTTTACCATAATAGGCAATGTCTGGGAAATACTCCAGGTGATTGGGGGACACTGAGGTGAACTTCTTTCTAGTTTATATGATGTGATATCCTGTAGGTACTGGCATTTAAGGGAATTTCTGATTCGCAATAAAGCTTTGCACTTTTTCCACCATGTGTGCAGAGTCCATGCCCATGTGTGATTACTGCACTTTATTGCCATGCACTGCAGCACTCCAGTTGTGAGTGTCATCCCACCACATTTCTGTGATGGCAGAAATGGTTTTCCTGCTGGAAAACCTGCTGTTCCCTGGTTTCCAGCTCCTCCTGTGTGCTGCCCATGCTGCAGCTGTTGGTGTAGATGCATTCCTTTGGGCTACTGATCCCACCACCTTTGTGGAGAGAAGCCCCAACTCCTCTGTGACCATTCTCAGGCACTTCCATGGTTTCTAATACATCAATTGTGTTTTTGCTACCACATGTATTTCCATCCTCTGAGAAGGCAGAACAAAGGACCTCACTAACACACTGTCCCTCAAGCATTGGTGTGCTACCCTTGGCTTATCTCTTGTGAGCCTGGTTTTATCCCCTTCCCTCTTCAAATCCAGTTTAAACTTCTCTTAGTGAGCCTTGCTAACTCCTGTGCAAAGTTCCTTTCCCCTCTGTGAGACAGGTGTAACCACACTGTTTCCAGCAGGCCTTGTGTAATGTAAACAGATCCATGATCCAAACACCCAAATTCTGCCAGGAATACCAGGCTCAGAGCCAGGTATTGATCTGCTGGCTCTTCCCGTTTCTTCCCGCATCATTCCCTGGGGTTGGAAGGATATGGGAGAACACTACTTGTGCTCCTAGTTCCTTATCCATTTGTTCCGAGGCCCTGAAGTCTCTTTCAATCACCCTCGGACTTCTTGTTCAATTTTTTTCTTTATTGTTGCCTACCTGAAAAACCAATACTGAATAGTAATCACATCCTGGCTTGTACCAGACCCCAGCAGCACTGGGGAACTGTTCATCCCCCTGTGCTTGGACCCCACAGAGTGCTCAGACAGAGAATTGTGCCATATCTGCTCCTACGATCTAGCTAAACACAAAGGTGGGAGAAAGACAAGGGGTTTGGTGAGTGGCAGAACCAAAGGGACCTCGTTACCCTTTGATTTATGTGTCAAAGATGCCCTCCCATGCAAATTTTTGAATACCTAATACAGGTTGATATCCTGCCTTTACCCTGTAGAGGCCACATTTTCTCCTCTGCAATGCCCGCTATTTTCATGGAAGTGGCAGAAATTAAATACATCTGAGACCTCTGTGCCTGCCTAATTTGGTTAAACTGCATTAACTGGTGTAAAAAGCCATAGAGACAAGAGATGGAAAAATAGGGGCTGACAGACAGTTCAACTATATAATCCCTGCATCTTCAGGGAATGGGAGGGAGAGAAAAAAAAAAAAAAGAAAGGAAAAGGGAAAGAAAAGAATATGAAAGAAAAGAAGATTAAAAAAATTTAAAAAATTAAGAATTAAAAAAAGAATTAAAAAAACCCTGGCTACCACAACATGTCAGGAATAACCACACAACAGGTTTTTCCTGTGGTCAGTCATTTAGATGCAAATCCTTCACTGCAACATCAAAGGATGCAGAGTAGTTTGCACTGAAGGAAGGCAATAGAACCACCCCAAATATGGGAAGAAGAGCCAAAACAAACCAAAGCCTGATCTCAAATACCACAGGAAAACCTAAAACTCTTCTATGACTGACAGCTGACAAGCTTTGGATCAAGCTGACAACCAGTCAGCCTGTGATCAAGGCTTTGGGCTGACTATGACGAATATATCATCAAATAAAAAAAATTTATTGCAGTTACTGCAGCTTAAGGGTGAGCTCTGCACACCCAATACAGCCCAGCAATTTTACCTGGGAACCCCTGAGCCCTAAAAAGTAGTGGCTACCAAAACTCCATGCACGTGCTTAATTTCTCTTTGCTTGTGCTACAAGATTTCACCTCAGATCCAACAAAGCTCTTAAGCACGTGGTTAACTTTAGGCACTCGGCAACTGCAAATGAAGGGGAAAAAAAATAAAAAATGCTTGTGCACTTAAGAGCTCATGATTTGTTAATCTTGCTGCTGCCTCTGGGCCTTTGTGAAGAGAAAAAACTCTGAAAGGAAAAAAAGCCCACCAATTTTAATTCTGAGCTTCTCTATGAATATAAAGTTGGTCGCTTTGAATTCTGTCATAAACCATTACATTTAAGTGTATAAAATTGTACACCAGGCAAACAGGCCTCTTTATTCCCTCCACTTGCTGTGGATGTAAGCAGAGGATCCAGCCTGTGCACAGAGCTTCCGTGTGAAACCTCCCACCAACAGCAAGACTCCAGCACCATTTTTTGATCACAGTGGATCAGCAGGACGGCTAAAAATCTTTGCTGATGCTATAGAATAAAAGAATAAAAGGGTAAAAAACTCCCAGTATTTGAAATCCAGGCCTGATCACAGAAAGCTGCAAGAATTTACCCCAATTTCAAAAGGATTTGCCGAACAGGAGGCTCATGCCTTGGTTCAGCCTCGCACGCCTTGGCTGGGCCAAGACACACCATCTGCTTCCCAGCAGCACTTGCTGAAAGTCTGTGGGAGTTCTGCCTCCAAAGTGACAACGTGATGTGGCCCATTGTCCTCCACAAAGCGAGCGCCTACACTTTTAATGGATGTCATTTCAGGCAGGCATTTTGGGTAAAACAGAAAAGAAAAAAAAAATTAAAAATACAGCTAAGTGAATTGGAAGCTGAGGATTTGATCTGCATTCATTAGTCATCAGCATTCTCAGAGATAAAAGATGATCCTGATTAACCTACAGGAATTTTGACCTCTCCCAATATGAGCCTTGCATTGGTGCCTCTTATTTCTGCTTCATCTTAGTGGGTGCTACTCTCTCCATTCACTGAGACAGGAGAAAGGTCCATTCAGGTACATTAGTAGAGACAGAGAAATTTAAGATGTGCAGCTATATCATCCTGCTGCAAACTTAATAAATAATCTACAAATACTTTACCTGGCTGGAAAATTTCCAGACATGGAAAATTTCCAGACAATGTGTTTTATACTTCATTATTTCCAGGTAAATCTCTCAGAAAGAGAAGGTGAGCCCATACAAACATATATTGTGCTGATACAAATACATATTTTGTTCTCCTATTAGATCGATTTCTACGCCAATTTGAACAGTGTAAATTATTTTGGTGAAGTATATATCGTTGCAAAACACATTATGGGATTTCCTGTGCACCTAAAGCCAGACAAAATGCCCTGAATGATCTTGCTTACACAGTTTGAAGTTAAACTCTCTTTTTAATTTTTTTTCCTCTTGTTGTTTGTTTGTTTGTTTGTTTGTAAATTTATGCTTTGCCATATCCATTATCGCTTCCCATCAGTGCAGCTGACATGGGTTATTGCGTTACATATGCCAGCAGACAGACTCCTACCTCTTATAGACTGCTGCCTACATACTACCAATATTTATTATTCTCAATGCACCAAGTGCCAGCTAAATCAATAGCTCAAAAGCCTTGTTCAATTCAAATGGACTTTACAAAGTACTGCACTGTAATAAACACACGCAGGCAGAATATTTCCCCGATTGCTTACGTGACACAAGTCTTATTGCATAAAGCAATACAACCACCGCATTTTTCTGACTATGCAGGGTCCCAGTTAAGTCAAGAATGAAATTATCCTATTAATCACAGATGAATGGGGTGTATTACAATGACATATAGTAAATAAAGTGATAAAAGAGAAATACCATGACAAAAGTCCTCACAGATATCACTCCTAATGTGTTGGGCACTGTAGCGATTTGGACTCACAGCAAAATCAGCAAAATTTCCTCACATTAGTGGTTTTATAGGTTCCAGAGAGTTTAAGGAACCATCGAGACAAAAAATGGTTACTAAATTGCAATGAAAGCAATAAACTTTCTTCTCCAGTGCCTAGATCCCCTCCACATCCCCACTAACCGTCCTGCTTCACAAACCATGTCTTTGGTTTGCACGAAGTTTTACTGAACCAAGAGCAGGATCAAGAGATATTCAGCACCAGGATAGGCACTCTCATGAATGGACTGAAGGAGCCAGGGAAAAGGGTGAGACTTCCAACACGACCTGCAATTAAGTCAGTCTGGCTTATTTATACAGAGATGATGGAAGATCTTAAACTTTTGCCCTAAATCGTTTTACATCATTGAGCTCAATCCACGTCCAAGCCCAGCTGAATGTTTAAAATAAAATGGATCACAAAGATCCTTAAAACTCATGGATTTGCTGAAATTTATTCAGGCTTTATTAAAATTCCATGCAAAATAAGAATAATTATTACCACAGGGCAATTCATGCTTTCTTTTTCCTGTTCTGTTAGCAGATTTCAGTCAAAACAGAGCAACGACTCCAGCTCTCTTAAAAAAGTTGGCAAAAGAGTTATCAGCCAGGGATGGCATTGTAAGTACCAGCCTGCCCACTTTCTATCAATCAGATACTACTGGCAGAGCAATAAAGAAAGAGTGAGATAAGAAGGAAACATCTGTCAAGCTACATCCCAGACAAGCGAGAAAGAAGGAAAGCAGTCTGGAAAAAGAACAGGATAACAACAAAAAATTACCAGCAAGTAATTTTCCCAGTGTTGTACATTCCTTTTTCTCCCACTCTATGAATAGAAATTGGTCAGATAGCCCCAGTAGTGAGTTTGCTATTTGCAACTTCTGGCTGAAAGGATTTTTTAGTGACAGATCATGTCTGAGGAGCCACACTTTGGCTGGTTTGACAGCTTTCAAGGCAGTTTCCCAGCACTCGAGCCACTTGAAGGAGTCATGACACTTCACATTTACAATGTACACGTTAGATAGCAGCAGCCAAGCTGATGTGCACAAAACACAGCAGTCCTTCCCTCCAAGGAAAAAAAGACCTCAAGGCTTTGGTCACTTCTATGGGCACTTGAAGCACAAGAATGATTACACCCTTTATACAAAACTAAAGGCAGAAAAGGTGATGTCTCGAGGCATCTCTAACAGCTGCGTGGAAGAAAAAAAAATCCTGTGTTCTTGAGGTTGTTTTGAGCAGCCACAGGATGAGCAGGCTGTTGAGTGCCTTGAGGTTATCACAAAACATTTTGGGTGGTAGTGGGAGAAGAGCTTGAGCTGTCCAACAATAGGGATTAAATGTTGAGAGATCAAGAAAAAGAGGTAAATTTCATTCTGATGTGTGTCAAAAAGATAAATGTGACAGAGATCTACACAAGCTTCCAATATTCTTTGAATTCTCAAGCTCATTTTATTCAAGTTTATTTATTTGCATAAGAAGCCTTTTAGGGCTGAACTTGCCACAGCACAGGAAAGGTGGGTCTGACAAATACAGGGAACTGTGTTTGTTGCCTTTTTTTCTTTTTTTATAATAGGTCTTGACATATTTTATTTTAAAACTAATAATTCCTAAATAAAGTAAAAAGTGCATTACATAATTGTCTGCTAAACTGGGGATGACTTTAAATTCATGTCTCTTGCACTGTCTTCCTTCTGTCACTGGTCTTGCCTTATAATATAATTAATATATGATGGAAATCATATAATGTAATATAATATAATAAGAAAAAACATCCACCCCAAATTAAACAAAAACACTACCCTCTACAATGCTGAGTTTTCTCCAAATTTGCTTTTGGTTGGGGCATACTTAGACTGGAATCTCTCATGATCTCTCTCTGGCTGCTTAAATATATACATAGACCAAATGGGAATGAACTAGAGAGGGTTTTTTCTCCCTTTCAGTTTATAAGGAATCAGTTTGTAAATACTAGAATACAAGGCATTTTAATTTAAAGATGATAAAAACAAGACATGAAGTATACCTAAATTTGAACTGTCAGCTCACCCACACTGCAAGACAGAAACCACAAGAGTTTCAGGCTGGGGTTGAATAAGATTTCATGTTTACCCAGGTCAAAGTCATAAAAATTTTAAATGTATGTTTTGGAAAGACAGGATACAGGATTATCAGCTCCTTCACTTTTATTGCAAGTCCCATGGTAGCACTTAGAAGGATGCTTTTTTTCTGTGTTTGCTTTACAAATAAGTTTCTAAGATTCCCTTTAACTGAGAGGAAAAAACCCAAACCCCAAACCAAATTAGCAGCTTTACATCCCTGTATACCTTCAAGCATTTGAAAGACCTTCTTCACAGTTTCTTCTGAGGACCCATACCGTAATGTTTTGGTGAGAATCTCCTGACAGCCTTGTTACCTGTGCTGGAATGGATGGATTGCAGTCCTCATCCAGATAATGCCTGCTTTTCTCAGCACATTTTTGGCTTTCCCATCACTTGGGAAGAAGGAGTTATTTTTTGTGGACCCTGGAGGAGAGGCAGCAGCTAGTTTTCAGAGAGACAGTATCCCAGGGTGCACCCACGGCTGTGACCCTGGGTCTGAGCCAAGAGGGACCTGGACCGTGGCTTGCTGCAGAACGGGTGCTGCTTGCATGAGTTCAACAGCTTCCAGCATCTATTTACTCCTTGTTTTAGAGTCTGGGATTGCAGCAGACCATGAGTGTCCCTTAAGATGCTCATTCCTCAGAGTTTACCGGGTTTGGATTGCTCCAGTGTTTTCTACCTCAGGGATTTTTGTGTTTTTAAATGTTTCCCACAAAAGGCCACAGCTGGGAGTTAAAATATCCATTTTGGGTTCCTCCCTGCCTCACTCCAACTCCTTTCCTCTCCCCTCTTGAGGGGGAAATAAAAGCAACATGGCAGCTGAGAAAGTCCTGCATCCATAGGTCCTTTTTCAGGTGTGTTATGGGAAGTGACAGTATTTATTTTCCATTAGGAGGAAGTGCATTGCTGTGCATGGAAGGAATTAATTGCTTTCCTTTGATTACCTAAAGGCTGACCACCTGTGGGTACAATCAGCATTGTTTTCCTCTCTTGATGTAAACAAGAAAGTAATTGAAAGCCTGATGTGCACCCAGCAGTAAAAAAACAAGTAGGAAGGAGCAGGTCTGTAGCAGCACTTTGGCCTGTCTTATTCTCTCCAGTTGCTACAGATAAAAGATTTAGCATTTAAAACAAAGGAGAAATTTTCTTACAAATTGGGGTGACCTCAGTTACCAAACTGACATTATGTTCTTGAAACTGTCTGAAGAAGCCCATTGTTCTCAGAGCCCCAGAGTCACGTTCAACCATAGGTAGGTTGCAAAAAAATACTTCAAAGCTCAACCCAGGATCTCGCTTACTTGCAGCTCAGGCAACGTGGGACTTGCAGCTACGTGGGACCCTTGCCTGCACCTGACAAAAGGTGAGTTCTCAAGCTTTTCAAAAGTTTTCACACGTTTTTACAAAGTAAATCACACAAGGGCGCTGAAGAATTGTAATTTATACAGAGGTTGCTGTGGAGCATTCGCCCTGGAAACTCTGAATAAACCCTGATACTGAAACATGTTCACAGCGACAAAAACTGTCAGCAAGACTGAACGGGGGGTAAGAAACCCAGCTCTGTTTCTTTCCTGGCTCCAGTCACGTATCCTATAGTCCAATCAAGTTAAATGGCAAATTCAAGTGGCTGCTTCACATCATAATCTAAGAGAAAGAAACGAAATTATTAAAAAAATACAGATTTCTCACAAAGAAGTATTTACTGACAAGTATTATTTACTCAGTCAAGGATCTTATCATCTCCAGATACAGTATCTCAGTACTGCCATCCCATCTACTGGACAATACATTTTCAGTGCAATGAGAGAACTGTGAAAAAATCCTCACATGGGGATTTCTTGGGAGAAAATCAGTATGTTTGGATGTGCAGATAATGTCTGAGCACAGATTGCGTAACAGCAAAAAACCAAACCACTCTTCTTTTATTGTCTCATCAGTCAGCCAGATGGATGCGATCTTTCAACATAACCCATTCTGGATGCTTTCCTTGAGCCTTTCCTGCATCAGCAAGGGCAGTTTCCAAAACATAGGCTACAGGCACATGACTCAAAGTTTTGCAATACAACAAATTCAGTGAGAAAACATGGAAGATAAATTATCATCCAAGTGGACAATATTTATTTGTTTTCATTACAGCTCAGAGTAGTCAGGCTAAAAGAGTTCTTTCTGCAGGCAAGTCCTAATACACCACTTCAGTGTCGACATGGTGGGAAGACACTGTTTTGTCTTGAAAGACACATTCAGAGGTGTGAAGGGGAAGGTGGAAAGACCACCTGGATCACAGGAAACATAAACACAGAGCCACCACATTTACAAAGCCCAGTGGGAAATGGGATTTTTTGTTCCACAAAAGTAACTTTTTTAGCACAACACTGTCTACCCAGAACTGCTGAAGTTTCAGGCGCCAAGTTGCCACAAAGTTGTGAGACAATTAGAGAGAGCCCAGAAGACAACAAGAGAAATGGTCCAAGTTCCAAATGCTAGGACCTACAGGTAGTAAAAATGGAAGAGCTGAGGGTGCTGTAATGGTCTGGAGAGTAGATGGGCGAGGGAGGCTTCAGCATCTTCAAAAGCTACAGACCTGCTTCTGTACCTTTCAAATACAGGAAAGGCTGCTACAAAAAGACAAGAAAAATATGTTCTCTGCGTCCAGAGTCACGGGAATGCAGAATTCACGTAACTAGACACATTTAGTGGCAAATGTCTGACTTGCATATTACCAGTGTCATAGGCAGGCATAAAGGTTAGATCCTAGTAAACACTGACTTTCCTTATGGTCTGTGTCCCCTGGAGCTTATTTCTCATGCATGAAGTCAAATCCTACAGTCCAAGGACAGGCTGCTATCCTAGAAAAGAGGACTAACAGCATAAGAAGTGTTTAGGTTTGGCAACTTAGCAGACATAGGGAAGCGTCTACGATGCAGGCAGACTGCAAGGGGAAAAGAAGAAGTAATTAATCAGCTGCAGCTCAAAGATTTTCACGTTATATATAGGACAAGATTCGGAAAGAGGTGAAAAGTTACATGATGGCAGGGGCATTTTTTTTACATTGCAAAACTAAGATACATGGGAGCTGAATTTCTACAAAGCTGCAAAAAAACCCTCTCTGCAAATCTCATATAATAAAATATAGATTTAGAGGAGTAGTTAGAAGAATGCACAGTACCCAAATGATGAAGGAGACCTTAACATGCTGCCACACACACAAGACAAAAAAAATCACAGGTCAACAGTAAATATTCTTTCACAATTATTAAGCTGGTCTAGATATCAATTTGTAACACAGATTAATATAGATTCTGATCTGAAAATCTTTTCATGGCTGCTGAAGCAGTAACCACGGACAGGACAGCTGTGTTATTGCTCATGCAATGGCAAGTACATACATCATATTTCACCTAGCGTGATTGTTCACTGTTCTGTCCAATACTGCTCTCCTGCCAACACTGAAATTTTGCCAGTTATTTTTCCTCAGCTGATTTATTCACCCCAAAGCCAGATCTTTTAGCTAAAACAAAATCAAAGTGAAATCATCTGCTTCTCCAATTTCAACAGCTGTACATTCCAGTTTTGCAGGGAAGGAGAAGAGAAAAAAGTATCCTGATGGATACTTTTTTATCTACTAAAGGCAAGACACCTTACAGATAAGAAGCACCTTCAATAAGCATGGGTAAGTCCCTTACACTTTCTGGAAAACAATCTAGTGACAGGTCAGTGAATCAATGTTTTCCTCGCTGAGGTCAATACTGAGCAGTGTAGGATTTGTGTAGGCAATCAGGTAGTTGATTAGATGCAGTGGTGATCTCTAATGCTTAAGCTATTTACCTTTGAGTGACTGTTCAGGGAATGTTGCAAATGCTGTCTTGTTGGAAGGAATCACAGGGTGAACTTTTTATAAAGTGCCCTTCTGACACCCTGCGCTTAGAGCTTTGACTAAAAATATTTTATGTATTTTGCGTTTGAAATACCAAGATGAAACATATTTTAATTCCCTTCTGGACCAGGAATTCAGAGAGAGGTCATAATAGATGGATGTGATTAGAAAAAGAGATGGGCAAATTCTGAGGCAAAAGCTTTATGAATATATTATATGTTTACCTCACTCATATCCCTATAAAGTAGCAAGATTTTAGGCATCCCAGTTCAACAAGCGGAGCTGTTGCTTAGGTGCAAGTAGCACCCTCTGAAACAGGTCTGTGCTGCAGCTGCATTCAAAAAATGGACAAATTGAGGCACAGGAAATTAAATTATTCTGCACAGATCACAGGCACCGTTTGTGACATTTGACATGGAAACCTGACCCCGAGCGCCAGCCTAGGACACGAGCCAAGAACTTAAGAAGGGTTTGGTAAGACTCTCAGCATGCAGGCGCTTACACGCAGGGACCTCTTCACCTCTGGAAGAGAATTACGGTTTTAGGTAATGCCTGTGTCCAATTTCTGCTGAAGTCAGTTACACACAAATAAATGACCCCTTTAGTTCCACACAGAGGCTGGAAAGAGTTTAAAAAAAAAAAAAAAAGAAAAGAAAAAAGCATGTGTATGGAAGGAAGAAGAGGAGACAAAGGCCATCTTGCAGCACAAGGAAACAGAACAATTAAGTTTTACAAGCTCCCTTTTCCCCTGCACCCCCCATGATTAATGACCATGCTTTACTTGCCTTAAGGAGTGGGCCCAAGGCTTGTGTATCAGTTTTTACAATCTGTTTTTAATGTGGAAAGATAATAACTGTGCAAAATGGAGCAGGCTGTATAAAAATTCTCTCTGCAAATGTGATTACACATAAAACCCATAAAAATTGTACAAAGCGATAGATGAACCAAAACTGAACAGCTGTAGTTTTTCATTATTTTGGAACTGAGCAGAAAGAGTGTATGTATAGAGAATGACTTCAATTTTTTTAATCTTCTGGACTTAATTGAATTATACATCTGCTGGGAATTTAAAATTTCAGGAGGAATATCACATTTCTGCTAAATTGAATTCTATATTGCTGAAATGAAGAACCGTCTGTGAAATATTAGCAATAAGGTTGATATATTTCAATAAACCCCTAGCAGTATAGTTCAAAATAATGTGGCACAGTTATACAGAAATACACATATATAAAACTTATTACAACTAAGATCACTGGTAACCTCAAGACATTTTGAGCCCAGAGGACAAATTAAATAAAGTGTCCTGGCTTTTCTGTTTATTTTAGGCATTAGACAAATAAATTAATGATTTAACCACTTTGTGGCTGCTGCAGAGCCACTTCTTGCATGGCTCTGCTCTATTTCACAAAATGTTTCTATTTCTGAAGAAGGGAAAAAAAACCCAGTACCAAAACCCAAACCATGAAGTGCTCCAATTCTAATACAGCTGGAGAGTTCAATGTTGTCCAGGGGAAAAAAATAGAGAATGTGCTTGGACAGTTCTCAACCAGTGCAGCACACAGATGAAAATGAACGGATGGACTTTGCAGACAACACACAATTTTGGATGTGGCACTAAGCACTACCACAAAAGCATTTTTTGAAAGATTTATCAAGCTATTTTATAGTGTGAAGAAGTAATCTTAAAACTGTTTAGTTTTATTTAAGAGAGAAATGACATGGAGGAAAATGGAGAAGACAGGTAAAAACCACAGTGAAGATTAACCATGTACTTCAGGTGACAGAAATAACTTCCTGGATTCACTTGAATGCTATACCTGCTGCTGAAACAGGCCCTGGCCCTTGTAGGTTCTCCATCACAACCAGCCCCTTTAGTACTACAAAGGCAAATGGTTTTCGCACAACCTTGGTGAATCAGAACAAGCTGAGCTGTGGCGGCATTACTTAAAATCCTGCTGCTGACCAGTTCAGCCCTGCAAGATCTTTGGGTTGGGGCATTCCCTCCCTCCTGTGATTTCAAAGAAAATACTCTAAGGTGTTATAAGCTCAAAGGGGAACATTACCAACATGGGAACATCTGTGGCTGGGACCAAAACGCTGCATTTTGGGGCAATTCAGTACATGGCCTGATTGAATAGGTGCAGTTTGTTCTGATCTTACAGGTCCCAGGTGAATAAATTCCACTTCCCCTCTGCGTGCTGCTGTCTGCACACCCCATAAACACTGTAGGGTTAAAACAAAGAAAACCACCCCTCAAATGCTGGATTATCTGCAGTGCGTCAATATGGCTGCTACTAACAGCCCAAATTGCAACACATCTTATTAAATACCCTGGCCAAACCCCAGTTCTCTTATCACATAGTGTAGTTTAAATAGAAGGTGTCACTAAAAGAGTTGTGTTTACTCGCTGAAGAAAAAGCAAATGAGTAATGTAAGACATTGCCAACACTATTGTTAAACGTGCCAATTTTTTTTCGTAAAGGGTCAAGAAAGCTTGCTAAATTCTCCCTGAAGACACACATACACCAAAAAAAAAAAAAAAAGAAAACGCTATTGCAACAGAACAACTTAATTAATAAACATTGATTGTGCTCATTGACTGCTGCAAATTGTATTAAATATTAACAACAACATTTTGTATATTTTATATTACTCATGAAAGTTTTATACCTTTGCCCTACAGCAGCCATAGATTTTACATAAGCTTGCAATGCAAGTGACAAACTATTAAGTGGTGCTGGGCACTTCTATAAATATTAGCTGCACATTATTATAAACAGATATAGTGCCTTAACTTACATCTGTCTGTATTGTAAGGGTGGTAAGGCCCTGGCACAGGTTGCCCAGAGAAGCGTGGATGTCCCATCCCTGAAAGTGTCCAAAACCAGGGAAGATGGAGCTTTCAGCAACCTGGTCTAGTGGAAGGTGCCCCCATGGCAGGGAGGTTGGAACTAGTTGGCCTTTAAGGTCCTTTCCAACCCAAACTTTTCCATGATTGATGATAAGAAGGTTATTTTCAAAACCAACATACTTCAGGCCTGGAACTGCTGCCTTGGGACTTGATAGCAGTGCCTGAAAGTCCCAGGCTGTGCAGTGGTGGAGTCACTGGGCACTGGGACTGCCACCAGGCACATCATTTCTGTGATACCGGCTCTGGCTTCACTTTGTAATGTCTGGGACTATTATGTCTTTACTGATCAGGGTTATGGAAAAACACGAGTGATGGCTACAGATCTGGGGACACACTGGGGACAGTGGCCATGCCGCCACTTTGCAGCAAGGCACCACGCTGTCCTTGGATGGAGGGGAACCACAAACAGGACAGACAAGCTGTTCAAAGGCTGTGAACAAAGGGACATCTTCACTGACCTTCAAAGAAGGAAATTTCTAAGAAAATATCATCATTTTTCACAGTGGCTCACCACCTCTATGCTTTTCATTAAAAATCACTTAAAACACTCCTGCAAACAGCCCAGATTAAAGCATCCATCCCTGCAGAGGACAGGAACAGCTGTAAGACAGCACACAGCCATGCGATACAGAGAGTTTACCACAGCAACAAAAAAACTGTATCTAATCCAAACTGTGAGGGAACGGAGATAGGGAAATCATGATCCTTTCTGGAACGCTGCCAGGACATGGCCAGTGCGTGTGAGTGTGTTAGACACCCACCATCTTACCAAAATAAAGAGGAATTCTACTGATTATGTGTGACCAGGCCTTAAAGCATTCATATCTTGGAGAATGATAGCTGAATGTTCTTTTTTCTATTATCTTAGCTCTTTTTTAATGGCAGCAATCGGAAAAATTGTGCTGCTAATATGTTTTTTTCCAAAGGGATAGGGTTAATGGAGAAATAGTGGCATCCAAGTTTTATTAATTAGTCTGGAAAAGCAATTTAGATGATGGGACATCTGCAGATGACAATATCTCATTTCAGTCTGTTTTCATAAATGGAAGGTTTCTCTTCTCTCTTGCCTCCAATACATCTCACCTTTAAATTATTTTTCTCTTTGTCTGTCTTTTTTTTTTTTTTTAAATAAAATAGAGATCAAAGAATTAAAAACACACTAACCTGAGGTGGAAATTATATCAATTAAAGTTTTTTGCAATGAGTACAGATCAGAGTCAAAAGCATTTTCTTTTTCTTTAAGTAATATAAAAACTTTGAAAATCAGACATGAAAGACTTTGAAAGGCTCAGGTAACCAGTCAAGGGATGTCACTGACTTTGGATTTCAGCTTTAAGCAAAATACAAGTTAGTCTCTCTTTTGAGGCACATTCTTGCTCATGGCACTAGTTCTACAAAAAGCATTTTTAAGGTGACCTCCTCAGTAGAGATGGGACAAACCCACACCTTGGTGATGGGGGGACTTTTGTAGAGTCTAGCTTGATTTTCGATTTTTTTTCACAACCCGAACATTCCATGAAGGAATATTTCAGCCCTATCATCTACTACTGTCCAAATTTAGGCAGAGACAATTACACATCACTTTTATAATTAGTCTATATAATTTCTGAGGAGCATAGAGACAAAAAAAATCATACCATGCTTCCTCCTGAAAAAAACCTAAGTAATAAACCACCAAATAACCCCAGAAAGTCAAACTCTGTCTATTCCTGCTACTATGTGATTCATTATGTCTTTTACCTACTTCCACAAAAATATTGGAAAATATATTACTCCCTACTGCTCGAGAACTGAAGGGGAAGCGTTTCGTATAAGCACACGCTGCAGACTAGAGGGCACGCTCATTCCTGCCGGAGAATTTGACAGGTTCAGTAAACTATTTATGTACCTGTATGCAACACCTCCAGACACAGACAGTGAACCGAGTGGATTCAACCATCTTTACTACTGGTCTGTAAGTAAATTAAATCTGCATCTTGACCATGTTGCCTGGAAGAGGTTATTCAATTATTTACAGGGCAATAAGAGGTAACTGCACTTTACAGCAGTTTGTAGACAGCTACTGTACAGTTTTGAACTAAGAAAATGTGGGCTGTGGCAGCCAGGATACATTAAAAAAGAGTAAAAAAATACCCTGCAAACACAGAAGTATTTCTCACTGTGTTTTTCTCCAAGGCTCCTCAAGTCCCTGTGTCATAGCTATCATTGTCATACAGTCAGCAGAACATGTAGCACCTGTAAACAGGATATTGCTGGAATACTATCTGATCTCAGAATTTGAAGGTTGCCCTGTTTTATCCTTAGAGCCCATTTTCAGGGACTCAGGTTACCTCTATCTTCTCTTTGCCTAACACTGCTCTCCTTTTTAAACTTCTGAGTACATTCTCACTTTTAAGTGTCAAGAAGAATTGGAATATGAGTAGCAAGGAACAGAAATCCTGACCAGGATTAAGAATTTAAGAGTCTAAAACAATTTGGCAGGAATGTCACTTTAAATAGACTTTTAGCCACCTTGACAAATCTCCTTGGATGCTCTTGCTTTCTGAAGTTGCCATCTTCCTTAGAGAACAGTAGAAAAAACCCCACAGATATTTCCTTGTGTCTTCCACACTCTACCACACCTGCTTTGCTCCAGACAAATATTTACCATTGGAAGACACTTTGGGACACTTTTTGCATGAGAAATTTCAAGTCAAGCTGTGCTCTAGCATTGCTTAGGCAGGTAGGTGTCCACATGTCAGCATGCGAATCCACGTGCTCCACAGCAGCCAGCTGGAACGGGCCCATGCAGGGATTTACAGAGTTCTTGGAGAATTAACACGCTGGTACAGGATGCAAGAACTATCAGGGCGATGGAAACTGCCAGTGCCCAAAGCCACAGGAGGAGCCAAAGGTCCCTGCTGGCTTTCTGCCCAGGATTCAGGGCAGGGAACGGCATCACGTTAAACACAGCTAGCACAGCCCTGGCTGACAAGCAGGGGCTCCTTTTACTTACTGAGGGTTGCTGTTGAACAGCAAGTTGCAAACGAATTAGGATTTCAGATTTGGATTCTGTTAATTAGACGTATCCCTTGCTGTATGTGACCACGGCACTGGGCACCCCAGCTCAGAACTTACCCAAGCTTGGCTTCCACCAGCTCGCTCTGTAGTGAGCCACTGTGGGCTTTGGCTTTCTTACCTTCAGTTTTGCAGCTTTATATTCCTAAAAGTATCACTGGCAGGAGTGAACTGTGGCTCTCATTCTGATCACAGCAGAATCCCAACGCTGCATGTCAAGTCACCTGCCATCTCTGTATGGTGCGTTTAATTAAGGGGCATTGTGTGAAAGTAGGAGCTGGGAGAAAAAAAAGTTGAATTTTCCCTAATTGCACATCAAAATAAAAAATTATGCTTATTGAGAGAAATCAATGTAAAAGCCCTTTCTCTGAAGAGTGAACATAGGGCTAAATCCTTGGGCTCATTTATTTCAATCAGGGAGAGAAATGATTGTTAAACAAAGTTCCCAAAGTTCAATTTTTTTACTTCCAGATAATAACATTTTCCCACTGCAAGCTGAAGCGATGCAGAGGGCTTGTGCTTTTCCATAGGACATTTCTTGGAAAGGTTATTTGCTTTTTAGAGAAAATTTTTACTGGCAAGAAACTGTTAGTTTACTGTTTGACAAAATTTTTCAGGAGTTTCCAGGGTGGGATAGATCCTTTATTCTGGCTGACCCAAGAGGAACCATCACCTTTTTTGCAGCACGTATTCATACCTAAATTCTCCTTTGCTTTGTTTTTTAGATATAATGGTGACATACAAGGTGTTTGGGTTTTTCTTTCAGGATTTGAAGAAGTATTTGAAGGACTATAAATAGTACATGTCCCTTTCCTGTAGAAGATATGCACCATCCCCTTAGATCATACAAACCTTCCCCTCCCATCAGTAAAAAAGCTCCCACCATGACCAATGGATTGCCACTTTGCCCGACTGCAGCTGTTCCAGTTTGAAGCAACATTCCTTGGTTTAATACACCTTGCTCTTTTCAGAGCAAGCCAGAGAGTTATAAATCCAAACTTTGCAGTTCTGGAAAATGAAAATGGAGGAAGTTTTATGTGATGTGTTATGCACCCTAATCACAAAGACAGGCAAAAATAAAAGATGTGGTGAAGGCTTCAGTGTAAAACACACACTTCTGCCCTTTTGCCTTTTCTAAAATTTAAAGTATCTAAAGCCCTTGAAGGGTTTTATTTGGAAAAATCATGCAACAGTTAGTGAAATCATTAATTAAAATCATGTATCATCATACCTTTTCATTGGTATATAAGCACAACTATTTAAGAAACACTCTACAGTGATAAAAATTATGTTTTAGTTAATTAGATATTCCTACTTCTCAGGCAAGGTCCTTGTTTTGGTTTGGCACGGCCTGGTTTTGGGTAGCAGGGGGGCTGCAGAGATGGCTCCTGTGAGGAGGCTGCTGGAAGCTTCTCACCATGTCCGGCAGAGCCAATGGCTGATGGCTCTGGAGAGGGACACGCTGCTGGCCAGAGCTGGGCCAAGGAGAGAGGCTGGTAACGCCTCTGTGGTGACAGATTTAAGAAGAAAATCAAAACAAAAGTCACAAGTTTTTGCTGGTAGTCAGAGGAGAGGAGGAGGTGAGAATATGTGAGGGAGACAACATGGCGACACCAAGGTCAGGGGAGAAGGAGGGGGAGGAGGTGCTCCAGGCGCTGGAGCCGAGATTCCTCTGCGGGCCGTGGTGCAGACCATGGTGAAGCAGCTGTGCCCCTGCAGCCCATGGGGATCCACGGGGGATGCAGAGATCCACCCACAGCCCGTGGGGATCCACGGGGGATGCAGAGATCCACCCACAGCCCATGGGGATCCACGGGGGATGCAGAGATCCACCCGCAGCCCGGGGGGGAGGTGCCCGTGCTGGAGCGGGTGGATGCCTGGAGGAGGCTGTGATCCAGTGGGAGACCCGGTGGAGAGAGAGGGCCCTGCTCCCAGGCTGGAGCAGCCTGTCCTTGCAGGACTGCACCCCGTGGGAAGAGACCCACGTTGCAGCAGTTTTGGGAGGGCTGTGTGCCCGTGGGAGGGACTCACGCTGCAGCAGGTGCGGTTCGGCTGCTGCTCGTGAGAGTGGAGCCACGGCGGGACGTTCACGGAGAACTGTCTCCTGTGGGAGGGACCCCTCGGCCTCACAGGGAAGGACTCTTCTTCTGGAGCAGCGGAAGAAAATCTCGGTGATGGACTGACCAAACCCACCTGCCCTGTCTCCCTGTGCTGTCGGTGGGAAGGAGGGAGGGCCTGGGGGGCAGAAGGTGTTTTAAGGGCTTATTTTACTTCTCATTACCCTCCTCTGATTCTGTTAGTAATAAATTTCACTTAGTAATTAAGGTTGAGCCGTTTTGCCCTTGAAATATTTCTCCCGCTCTCCTTATCTCACCCATGAAGCCTCTGTTAACCCTTTTTCCTCTGTTCCCTCCTCTGCCCAGCTAGGGTAGGGGAAGGTGAGCGAGCGACTCTTGTGGGTGCCTGGCGTTGGGCCAGTGTCAAACCACGACAGTCCTCTATAGTGAGACACATCTCAATTCTCAACTTAAACTGTTTGGGTATGATATTGGAAATAAGTGCTGAAAACACAGTAATGGATTGAGTGTGGAAGATAAAAGACTATGCACAGCCGTGAGAATTGAACTTACTCACTTTGCAATAAGATTGTTTTATCTGCCTGGATTCACAGGACTTGGTTAAGAGCCGGGTGGGCTTACAGGTGTTAAACTAGCCATTGGCAGGCTATCATGGCTTCTCCAAATGCAGAGGAAATATTTTTCTACTTCACAGCAGGAGCTGCATGCATGAAAAATCTCAGGCAAATTGGATTTATCTGACTTTACTTTTCTTCTTCAGTGAAGATGTGGAAAGATGATGATTAGGCAAGCAGTTTCCTCCTACATTTTCATTCCAAATTGTTTCCACAGGCTCAAGTCTCAAATGACATGTGCCTTTTTTGGCTTGTCTAATGTTGGAGTAAGTAGATCTGTGCATCCCTCTCCACTCCCTGAAAGACTAAAATTAGGTTTCAGGGCTTGAGATTGCCTGGATGACTTAGATTCCACTTCAGCTTCTCTTTTGCATAGATAACTGTAATAATGTTCTTTTCTAGGACAGACTTGCTACTTGAAATTTCTAAGATTCATCACAGGAGTGAAAACAAACCTTTACACTGGGTCCAAGACAGAGAAGTTAATAGGAAAAGAATAAAACAACACTTGTCTTCAGATTGTTTGGGACTGACTGCTGTAGCTCCATTTTAGAGAGAGGACAAAAAAGAAGCAGCCTCTCAAGTTGCAACACATTTTAAACTATTCACCCTTTGGCCTGTTGGTGGATGTTATAAATGCAGGACAGCCCTGATAAACACAGGCTGAAGCCTGCTGATGTCTGTCTCTCCAAGCCACTTAAATAGCTCTGACTTTGCTTTTCCAAAGTATTAGCATTGATGAAAACAGATATAAAAAGTAAAAAAAAAAAACCAACTAAAAACCCCAAACCAAACAAAACAACAAAAAAACCCCCAACAATCCACTCCTCCCCAATCCCAATCCAACAGGGAATTTGATTTTCCTCTCTTAAACATAAATAGCTTTGAATCCCTCTCTAAAGAGAAAACAAGCTGTAGGTAAAAAGTATGAAAAGGTATTCACCATTAATTAATACTGCATGAACGTACTCTCCTTTTTAAAATCCTCTCCTCCTGCCATGAGCAAGATTTTATGCTGAAAACACCCTTATCCTGAAAAACACAAACAACACAATATTATGAATTAGTGGATTTTTACAACTGAACTGTGAGCACTTCAGCTCAGGAAATGGAAACAAATATTATTTAATATTAAGACTCCTGTGCTGCTTAATGGTTGAAGCCCAAACCTACTCATTAAAGCACCATGTAGAGTCTCCACTCTGTCAGAAGTTGTGTACATCACTCACTCATGTGCTTCAGGTACAGGTATTGGACTATCTTCCTTCTTCAAAACTGAGTATCTGCCTCAAAATAGCTCTTCAGGAAGGGACAAGACCACCCTGTAGCAGGCTAACTGGACTCCTTCATATACTCAGCTCACATGCCCAGCAAACATGTTCCAGCTACAAAAAATCCCTTCTGAAACACATCTTCTGATATAGAACCTATCACTTCTTAATAGGAAGATGTTAGCAGCTTCATAACCTATATATATTATCTTATTTTAAAGACATGAAACCCCCTACTTGTGCTGAAATTGCTTCTAAGTGACAAATATGAATAATCTCTGAGGACTTTTGGCTTTTGCTTTTCAATGATTTCCTTATACTCATTGCAATTTATTTTAATTAAATTGTAATACGCACTGAATTTAGGTGCTTTTGTAGAGAGCCCAGCACAGTGGCAGACAGGTCTGCCTGGGTTTTCTGAGCCTAGCAGTTTACATGAGAATTTATAGAAGGAGACATCCCGTTTATATATCTCTCCACTATTTTTCTGAAGTACCCTTGAGCAAAAAAAGAAGAAAATTACAAAGTAAAGATCTAATTTTAAAAAAGGTTTGGCGGAACATGCAACAACCAAATCAGCCTCTTTGTATTAAGCTGTCGTCAGGGAGTGGATTTTTTTTGTGACTGTGAATTACTGTTTTTAATATAAGACTGTAATCGTGTTTGTTGTTTGCACAGAGTAATGCAGCTGGCAGGAGACGCTGTTCCGTCCAATCCAAGGACAGCGTCCCTCATACCCAAAAGCCGTTTGCTCCTACCTTGCCATTGGAACTGGCATAACCAACCATGGGAAAAAAGACCAAAGCATAACACACCCCACACCTGTTCAGTTCTTATTCTTAAAGCACAAGGAGAACTGGACTCATTCATATTTTGGAGGATAAATTGGATTTTGACTAAAGCTACCCTGCCCATCAAGTTAAGAGCACATCAGGAAAGCACTTTTATAACCCCATGCAAGTGCTAATGAGTTATGTCTTCATAATACTTCATTGCTGTCATCCTGTTTTTCTAATACTGAACAGAGGCCCCCAAGATACTAAATAATTTCTCCAGGGTCACACAAGGTGCCTATTGCCGACTTGGAATGGAAACCCTGATTCATACGGATTCCAAGTCCTGTGCCTTGACCTAGTTTGATCTATTGATTAACCATGTAGCTTTGTCTCTTTATCAGTCAGATGAGCAATTAAACTCTGGTCCCTGCAGTGAAAGGAGCTGAATACAGTTTAAGGGCAATCAAATAATCTGAACCTATTTGGTTATTGCTCCTGATATTTGTTCTGGAGGAGTAATGAAAGCTGGAAACTCTAAAAGGAAGGTTTGAGACATCCACTCCCTCTTACTTTAAACAATATGTCAGGCCACATGTTAACACATACAGGACTCCAGGGCAGTTATACAGAAAACAGTTGTATGGCATTGCCAGGTTCTCACTAAGATGAAAAAAAAAATCACAAAGTATTCTGCAGGACAAAAATTGGGGCAAGCAGGCTTGATCTTTTATTGACTAGGGCATTTGGGAGAGGTGTCTGTCATGAACAGGTTTCTTTTGTTTATCTGTGCTTGTTCTGCATCAAATAAAATGCTAAATCCGAACAACACTATTGGCAGTGATTAATATTAATTTTAGTTTTATTCTGATAGCCTTGCAGTCTCAGTGGCTAGAGGTCTTTCCCGTGTACTTGGTTTCCTCTGTATTGTTTCACAAAGCTACGTAATCTCTCTGTAGCATGGACTTTAGACAGAGAGTTTTCGTTGTTGTGGGGTTTTTTGTTTATTTATTAAACTTAAGAGCCATTGCTGCCAGCAATCTAAAGAAAGAGAAAAGTTCTCAGATTTTGGAAGCCCCAGGTCAGACCTGGAGAAAGGCTAATAGCTTCTAAAGAAGAAGAAGCAGCAGACAAGTTCAAAGCCTGTACTTGAATGAGATGCTTTCTTTAGATTAAAGAAGTTTGATTTAGCTTTTGTTCAGGCTTCAGCTAGGTACTGCAAAGGGACCCTTTCTTTCAGTTTTCTTTCAGTTGCATCCAAAGTCAGAAAAATAGGAACTGTATTCATGTTGGGGGAGAAATCTCCAAAGCAAGCAGACACAGACTCCTGTCTAGAGATTTCTCCTTGCGCCTTTGTTTGTCACTCTTCAGACTGCTTTAATTGGCTTTCACCGTGCAAAAATGAGATACATCCTTTCTAATTATTTTTCTCTGGCTTTTCACATCTGACACAGAACAGAGCAAGGCCCTTGCAGAGAACAGGTTGAGTTCACCTAGCAGTTCCATGTCTAACTTAGGGCAGTCAGAGGCATCCAGGAAAGAGTTATTGATTTTCTCAGATTTTGAAATTCTTTCCCAAGTAGCACAGGCTATTCACGGCTTTTGGTTGCCATCTAACAATAACCAAAATGACATGTTAGCCACAAGGCTAAGCAAATGTGAAGTGATGTGAATAGCTTTTCAATTGTTCATTGTCTGAATAACTGCTTGATACAGCAGAACTGCAATTACAGTTGGAATTTTGCTCCATGTCCTTTGCCTACATTTTTGTCACCATGCCCTGTTTGATCTGAACGCTTTGAGCTCTCACGCTCTGGGATTTCTGGATTCCTACCCTTAATCACTTGTAACTTCATGGAAGTCAGAAAGAACTGTGTTTGGTGGAGGGAGGGTAACTTCTGAAAGGGGACAGGAAAGTCCAGTAAAATGCGATCTGGTTGTGACCCCTCTTTGTTTTCTACTTCCATATCACTCACAAAGCTTTGTCCCAACCACTGAAAACCAGCGCAGACACCTGCCTACTTCTCAGCCATTCTCAAAGCCATCGAAAATAGCCTGCATAGCTGTGGAGAAGCCCTGGCTTTATTTTAAAGTTGAATTTGAACTAGTGGAAGACTGACAGCTCTACAGCTAGAAGTTACTGATGGAGTTCACCACTGACACAGGCAGCAGTGAAGTGTATCTAAAAGCTCTGACTTTTGGAGTAACCCATCCTTGGTCTCTCTTCTGAGGTAGGGAAACTATTTTTTGTGAACTATCAGCCTGTGGGACAGGACTGAGACAGGCCCCACCCTTGAAAGTATTCAAGGCCAGGTTGGATGGGGTCCTGAGCAACCTGGTCTAGTGGGTGGCATTCCTCCCATGGCAGGGGGATTAGAACTAGATAATTTTTAGGGTCACTTCCAACCCAGACAAAATACGATTCTATGAGACATGTTTTTCACAAGGCCATTACGTCCAGCCTGAGTTCTCACCACCTGGCCTCTGGGAGATTGTCTCAGGTCTACCATCAGCTTGTGAAACCTCTGATGGCTAAACCTCTCCAGCTGGTTTGGCTTCTGCAAAGGAAGATGGTTGAATTAAAATATCTTCTGCTACTGAACATCAAAATACCACTGTAACTATTTTTCAAAACATTACTGTTGGACTGTTAATGGTTTGAAACCAAATATTTCATAGTTCCTGCTGACCAAATCATGTTTTTATACATCTCTGATAATTTCTTCCACCAGAATTTAGCACTGGTGCTGCTTTCTCACCTGTTGAGAAGGCCAGCACAACATACAGTACTTGTTGCAGTTAAGTTGCCCAGCATTTTGTGAAGTTCTTCTATAACCAAGACTTGCCTTCAGTGGAGCCTCCAAGCATCCTGAAATGCAGCAGTCCCATTAAATTACTTTCAGGATCTGTTCTACCAGGATGATTTCCTTGCAGTGACCAATAAAGCGGCAATGTCTTGTTGCCTGCAGATTTTGACGCTGACAGCTGGAATCAAGTCACCTCCGTTGGGCTCGCTTCCAAACCGCTCCGAAATACGAGCAGGATGAGCGGCAGTGCACGCCCACGCAGGGAAGAGGGAAAGCGAAGAAATCACTGAGCAGCAGCACCGCAGCACCAGGGTCAGAACACAAATGTTCACCCAAAGTCACGAACGCTCCCTCCCTGTCGGAGAGCGGGTTCTCCACGGGCCGCGTGCGGGCAGCCGGCGCGGTGCCGCGTGCGGGGCCGTCGCGACGGCGGGAAGCCCATCCTGTGTGACAGCCACGTCACTTCTGTGCCTCATGCCTCTTTACACCTGATCACACTTGTTGGCACACGTGCCAAGGCAGAGGATTTGAACAGGTGAGGAAAGGGAAGGGACCGAGAGCCGGTATAAACAAGGCTGCCAAGTTGACATGCTGCATGACAGCAGGGGTTTGAGGAGCCTTTCACTGTGCGTGTCCCAAGGATAAATGGAAAAAGCATATATGCAGTACCGCTGACATGGACTGCACTCACATGCCTGACTGAGACTGGCACTGGCTGTCAAGGGCAGAGGTCACCTGGCACCAAAAAAGAAATGAGGAGCCAAAAGCAGCTAGACCTTATGAAGCCTATTTACTTTCAGTGTCTAAAGAAAAGCACCCAAAAATGGATAACAAATCCCTCAAGAATCCTTCTCTGTGTATTACCTGCAGTGGGTGACAGACAGCTCTGCTACAGCTGGTAACTGGATCTCAGAAAGCGTCCTGTGTATTTTCTCTGCTATTTACTAATATTCATTATTTGCAGGATAATAGCTTCCCACAATTCTTATTCTTTGTTAACAGCGAACAACACAGCAGCAGTGCCATTTAGACAGAGGTCATCACCATGGATTCACCAGTTCTGCCCATTTGGCCAAACTTGCAGAAACACGAATGTCTGCAAAGTTTTCCCTCAAATATATCATACTGGTCTTTTTTTTCAAAAAAAATTTCATTTTTCAAGCCCTAGAAGAATGTGCCCCTTTAAAAATGGACAAGACAGCTGTGGGGTTGGTATTAACAACATTCAGCTTGGTTTTTTGCTGTGTGGTAAATTCCTCAATTTCTTCATGTATCAAATTTCTCTATAAAGATGGAAACAAAAGGAAAAATTCCAAAAATTATCTAAAAATCTGTGGGCCTAGCATACTCAAGTTTTAACAGACAAATATTTGAACCAACAATAAGTCATTTACTTTCTTCTCCCTCTGAGCCTGGCAAAAGACCTTACTGTGCCACCCAAAGGACTGGAAACATTAAACTAAATTAAAGCAACTTTTCTTCCTTTCTCCCCCTGGATAAACATGTTTTCATAAACCGAGCTTTTAAGTGTTGCTAGTCCTCACCTAATAGTAGTCCTACAGATAGGATTTAATCTGTAGATAGATTTTGCTAACATCAGAAAAAAAAAGCACAAACAAAACAAACCCCAAAGCCACAGCCTTTCAGTTCACAAGCAAAAATCATACTTCCGTGCCACAGATTTTGTTATTATATGGAATTTTATCATTTATGATACTCTCTCTCTCTAGTTATACAATATGCTATTAAATAGAATCATCACTCAATGATTAAAGCAGAAATTTTGGACTAGAAAGCCCACCTGACCAAAGAAGTGTATTCTGCACAGTAGCTCTATGTTATTCACCCTTGTGGGTGAAGGGAGTCTGGGACTGAGCTATAAAAATCCACATATTAAAAAAATAATAGTAGTAGTAAGTAAGAATATGTTTGAGATGCCAACATCTACAGGCCTAAAATGAGAACCAGATATGATTGTGTTGAATACTGCATAAAACACATTGCACGAGAAATTCCATCTTTTGCAATTTTAATGGAAAAGAAGAAAAAATCTAGAAGGGAAACAGCCAGGAAAAAAAGAAGGTGAAGACAGTCACTACGTGACACATACCAGGCAGAGGCTAAACCATGACTAGATGGAATAAAGGCAGCTGGGATTTTAAATCATCTATATTTATTAGATCATATATTGCTAAGATTACCGTCTCATGGGAGAAAGAGGTGAGAGACGTAATAATGCCGGTGATGATTAAAAAAAAATCCAACTTGACATTCAGAGTCCAGGCTGAACTTGCAGGTAAAATAGGAAGCTGGTGTTCCCTTACATACTCAAATTCCTGCACACTAAGAAGTTCGAGCCATCTACTCCACAGCTTCAAAAGCCTCAAGTAACTGTATTTTCCAGACACTAATACTGTACCATCACAGAAATTTTAGTGCCCATGCAAACTACAAGGTGTTCCTGCAGTGCAGCTCATCTTAAAACACTAAAGCAAGATATGTGATTTGACCATCCTTTAAGAGGCAATTCCTTCACATCCTGAAGTACAAATAGTCTAATTAAGCCTGTAATTTGGGAGACCACTCTGTTAATCAGAAATGCATCCCTTCTATGAATCAAAAATATAAATTTGGAAGGAAAACTATGTTTCCTATGGGATCCCCAGCCAGTAAAATAAAAACTGCAGACAGAAAGAAAATTCATAATTTTACTAATTTTCTGATACGGTTGTCCTTCCTGTGGTGCAGGTATTAATTAGAGCCAACTCCAGGCATTTAAGTTTAAAACATATAATTTAAACCCCTCCCTCTTGAAAAAAATCTAAACCTTCTTAGCCTATTTTCAGAACAACAAAATAGGTGTAGAGATCAAATAAAAAGGGCTTTTTACCTGAGATGTACTTAATGGTGTGATTTTATATAGAAAGAATATTAGTTTTATTTGCAAGGATCGAATCCAAACATACATGCACAACGTACAGCAGGAAACTTCACTCTTCAGATATCTGACAGCAAATGCAGGTGCTATGATGTAACAATGTGTCCAGAAAGCTCAGAATATTTACTTTAAAATACTCACAATTGGCTATAAAGTTCATCCTTAAAAGATGCCACCGAAAAGCCACAAAGAGAACAACACAACTTGGTATTACTTTAATTTTGATTTAACAGTGTGCAGCTCGGCACAAAATCTCATTCTGATTTCACTTCAATAGTGCAGAACTTGTCATTTAATCTTACTTCAATAAAATATGCCTTGACATCAAGATCCATATACATTGCTTTCAATACTGCCTATAAACACATCTCTCTGCTTTGTTTTAAATGGAACCTCGGGGTACAAAGCAATACAACACAGAAATAATTGTGCCATTTTATGGTTGTGAAAGCCATGCGACGTTAAAAGCACAGCTCAACAAATTGGAATGATACAAACATCTTTATTACATAGAAATTTAAGAGACATATATATTTTTAAATTCATGTCCTCATGATGAAAGAGCTAATGAAGAGATGAAAGGAAAACAGAGGTTATTTTCAGAGAATTAAAATGCTCAACATGGCCCAGAGACAGCAATAATATAAAAATGTATGTCTAGGGACTTAGTAAATTCACCTAAACAGGCTGGCATCTGCATGAATGGAAATACAATTGCTTTTAATATCAAGCCGTCAGCCTGTTGTGTTTCATAACGACAAAGGAAATTCAAACAAGACACGAGAATCGCTCCGTAATTGCAGGGGAAGCACAGGCAAATGCTGCCTCCATTTTATTCAGTGCAAAATTGCTGGAGTTTGCATTGCACAGAAGCCTTTTCCATTCTGACGAAGTTCAAATAATAATTAAAAAATTAATAGTAAAACCACCCAAAAAAACCCTCAATACCTAAGACAGACCTTTGAACTGTCGGTAAGAGGCATTTGTTCTGCACACTGCCCGTGGTCGGAAGCTTAGAGTTACTAATCCTTTTTGCCCGAGCACCTTTTCTTTGAATCATTATGTTCCTGGAGGTAGCACCAGTGCCCACAGCCCTGGAGGAAAGGGCTTAGCTGGGAAGCAGCAGCTAGAAGAGGAAGGATAACTTTGTGTGTATTGCAGCGGGCTTTTCTCCACAAGACCTGGATTACCATTTTCATTTTTGACAGAGGATTTCCCTGTCACCTTGGGCAAGGTACCTAATTATACCCATTCATAACACGGTAACAACTATTCCCTTTCTATTTTGCCTCCCCCAGCCATACTCTCACACAGAGGAGCATGTGTTGGATAATGCACATCCGCTGCCAAGCACCACAAATCCCTTTGTCTACTTCCAACCCTAAGCATCATGTTTTCAGTCATCAACTCGTGTGTGCACCCGGGGCCTGTCAGGACAACTGCTGAAATATATGCTAGAGAAACTTTTTCACTTCTGCCTGTCTTTCTGTCGTTTTCATCAGATTTATTTTGGTTTTGCTCTTTTTTTAATTTTCATTTGAAAAAAAAAAACTAGTCTGGTGGAATGAAGAACAATTTTAAAAAAACTCAACAAAAAAAAACAAAAACAAAAGATGAAATTACAAAGAACAAATTATTCTTGTGAAAATTTCTGGTGGAAATTGGCCCCTCACCACAAGACAGGCAAGAGGTGCTGGAACATGTGCAGAGAAGGGCATTGGAACTGGGAAAGGGTGTGGAGCACACATCTGATAAGGAGCAGTTGAGGGTATGGGATTTGTTTATCCTGGAGAAAAGGAGGCTCAGGGGGGACCTTATCACTCTCCACAACTTCCTGAAAGGAGGTTGGAGCCAGGATGGGGGTGAGCTCTTCTCCCAGGCCACCTGTGACAAGGAGAAATGGCCTCAAGTTGCACCAGGGGAGGTTCAGGTTGGATATTAAGAAAAATTTCTTGACTGAAAGTGTGGTTAAGCCCTGGAACAGGATGTCCAGGGAAGTGGTGGATTCACCATTCCTGGAAGTGCTTGAAATAATGACTGGACATGGCACTTTGCAGTATGGTTTAGTGGGCATGGTGGTGTTCAGTCAAAGGTATTTTTGTGCAAACTTGGAGGCCTTTTCCAACCTGAATGATTCTGTGAGTCAGCCTCAGTGTCCAGTCCCCAGTCTCAGTTCTGGACTCCATTTATTAGGTAGATAATGGCAGTCCTCCCTATATCTCCTGGGGGTGATATGGACATACACTGGCCCAGCACGATGGGGCAGTGTGGGATCCTGCTTTTCTCAATACCCTGCTGTGCCCATCACACACCTTTCAAGGGGGATGCTTTCCTCCCAGTGAGAGATGTTTTCCTCATTCACTTGCTCCAGGGTATGATCACCGTATGTATATAGTCAATTCCACTATAAAACATAACTGCAACTTCTTTGAAAAAATGAATCAGAAACTGGTTTGATGTAAGATGACGTGCAGTCCCTCTCTGCCTTGGACTACGCTTTTCTCAGACATAAGCAAACCCCAGACTCTATCATCTTTCCTTTTCACAGCCCACTCAAGTCCAACAGATATAATTATGTGCAAAGTGTCTGTGATTTTTAAGTTTCTGACTACGCCATCATTCTTTGAAGCAAAACTGAGCTGCGTTTGCATCCCCCACGGCTCTCATGAGTCAGTGGAACAACTTGCCCTGCATCCTCACAAATCCCCATTTATCAATAATTTGTAGCCACTTACACAGAAGATCCCTTTTTCCATTATCCCACTTGGGACAAAACAGTTCAAGAGACAATGATCAAATGTAGATGTGATAAAAGAAGTGATGCTGTCTCTTTTACCACAATCCTCTATACTATTTAAATTGAAATAACTCAGATTTTCCATCTTAGATTTCTTTTTTCCAAGAGAAAGCAGCAAGAGAATCATTGTTTTGGCCTCAAGGCATTCATCAAGCCCTCTCATTTCTTTCTAGAGTTCAGCAGAGTAGCCACTTTATCTGCTGTGTGATTGGATAGATTTTTTTTTTCCCCAGGAAGATACTTCATTTTAGTGTATATGGAAGGTATATTGCACATAGAAACCAGGGGAATAGAGTAGCAAGGCACTAAATCTATCTGCTAAAGAACATTTATTCAAAGACAACCACAAGGCTCAATCTAATTGGCAATTTCTGCTTAGGGCCCATGATTAAAATACGGAGGCTGCTGCAGGTAAGAACAGGAACGAACTAGTGCTGCCATTGGCAAGAACTTGCACAAGAGCTGTCACGACCAGCAGTTATCACCAATTTGCTTTTAGCACCTAGTATTAATCAAGATGTGATGAAAAAAACGCTTCAACTCAACAGCAGGGTGGAACCCAGAGGATGAAGGTGTTAGGGAGAGCAGGAAGAGGGATTTTGTTACAAGTATTCTCTGGAATGTATCTTGGATATCCTAAAGATGCTTGTGTAAATTGTTGGGTTTTACAAAACACTTTAGGCACGTTAAGCCATACATTGCCTGTTACTGCTCTGTATGACCTCATCAACTCAATGAGATTCTGCATAAAGATTTTCTTCTCTTTGTGTCATCTCTGTGAAAAGAAGAAACAGTAGGCAGAGGAGTTAAGAGTCTATTTCTATTTTTGAAGAATTCTCTGTCAATTAACCCCAACAGATGCTAACTATGCCATGCATTTGCTGTGACTCACCGAGTGAAGCGTTTTCTGAACCCAATGGCTGAGACAGCAAATATTTAATAAGTTTTAAAGCCAGCAATCAGTGGAAAGGAGATGTGGTTCACTGACCACATTCATCCGAGAAAATTCAAACGCTTCACACCTGCACCAATTTCTTACACTGCTGGAAAAGATCCTTGTGTGCACCACCTACTTTCTCACACGTTCCTCTCTGAATGGTGCATCTTGGTGCGAATGGGGGTGCCCCTTCCCAGTTTAATGATGCACGTGCCTGGACATTGTTCCTGTCAAGCTCCTTTTACAGGTAAATACCTGTGGCACAAGCACTGAAAATACAGCCAGTTCTTCAGTCCATCATGAGTTGAATCTTACTTGCTTAAATATTGATATCCAACCTAATGGAAAATGAATAACAGTACATATATTTGCCTTTTTTTTTTTTTTGAAAGGGGGGAAAAATGGGGCCTTCACCAACTGCTTAAATCTTTGCCAGAGTTTCTGGCAGATTTTGAAAATCACACTGAACTTAATGGGGCCNTTTTTTTTTTTTTTTGAAAGGAGTGAAAAATGGAGCCTTCACCAACTGCTTAAATCTTTGCCAGAGTTTCTGGCAGATTTTGAAAATCACACTGAACTTAATGGGGCCACTGTCTGCTCAGGCACCTCTAAAAATCACTGTAAATCACACAAACACACACAAATAAGCCACGTAAATTAAACTCTTCTTGTGTTCATGTCTTCATTTGACAGAAAGAAATTGCAGTCAGGCATTTGGCCAATAATTAAAAGAGTACAAATCTCTAACACAGAGACTTTCATAAAGAAAAAAACAACCTGAACTAATATTGCATTGGAGCCACGGCTGTGGTTACAGAGTAGTTCCACTTGACCTAATTTAAAAGGTTTTTGTTGTTAGACAGACATATTTATGTGTTTTAAAGGCTAACCTAGTTTAGTGGGCTCAGAGCTGATGCTAGTCGGCTTTTAATGAAAGTTGTGCTTTGAAAGTTGGGTGTCTCAGTCACCACTGAAATTTAACTACAGATGATCTGAAGCTGTAGCGATTTGTGACTTTCCCTTTTATGTTTTAGCTTGCGAGCTCCACAGGCATGGCTGGAGACCAACTGGTTCTGCTCAGTGCCTAAACTGTCTTTACAAGGTTATTTTCCCCTGCTTGATGGGCTAATACAGCTGCTACATAACCAAGCCACCTTAAAGGACCATATTTAGGGGTCTGCCATGTGCATTCCGCTCAGATTTGTGATTAAACATTAATTTCAATTAATGTTTGGAGAAGAAGATGGACTAAGGGTGGTGAGGAAATGGGGGCAGGAGAAGGGAGACTTCCAGTCTAATTTCCTAAATGATCAGTGACAAAGGCTATAAGAAGAACCTGCTGGAGGAGAAGGACCTATGCTAGGAGGAGTTCCAAAGCCCTGAGGAAATCAGGTGGAAAATGATTTATTACCTTTATGTAGAAACTTCCCTGCACCCATCATTCTTTATTCCAGCTTCAAGATACAGACCAGGGTTTTACACCTACTTTTCCATGTCTTTCATGTGCAAAGTTAAGCGATTTAAAAAAGTTTATAAGAACTCTTTTAATAAGAGTTCACTTTTTAGGAAGGAAAGATATCCAATTTATTGGTTTTTTTTTTTCCTTAAAATGGGTTAGCTGCAAAATGCATACACAAATACTTATCAAAAGACTTAAAGCATGGAAAGTTTATCTCTGTACTCACTAACAGCTGCAACTATCTTCATTCATACACATTTTTGAGAGGAAACCAATTATGTCACTGACTTACTCGCTTCTCTGAGGACTCTCTTCCCTCAGTTAACAACCCTTGATAGATTATTTGAGGAAAAAGAGAGGGGTTTAGTTTGTACCCAAGAGTACCCAAGAAAGCTGGAAGGTGATTATAGTGAGGTTTGAGAGTTCAAAGCAAAATATGTTATTTAATACCATATAAAATCACTTCTGTTCTAAGACTTAATTAGGAATGTGTGTAATGAATCCTACCTGCTCTTCACAGAGTACCATTTAATTCCAAGTTTTTCAAGCTTATTTGCGCTTTTTAGACGTGGACTGGCATTGAAAAGACAGCCATCTCCTCTGGAGAATACATATAATTACATTGCTGCTTACAGCCTACTGTAAATAGCATTTATGGAACTACTGTAATCCCACATCATCTTTGAGCCTGTACATCACGTGCCTGTATGTGTATCCATGACATGTTTAAATCTGGGAGCCAGAATTTATTTGAGCTTTGGCAAGTGCTGCATTCCCCCACCTAAGGAGTGCCCTTATATTTATTTATGTATGTGGGCTTGAATATCTGCTCCTGTTTCAGGAGACCATTCACAGAGGTGCAAGGAGTTATTTCGAAAGGAAGGAAATTCAGTTTTACCTTCCTTTACCCCTCACATACTGTGCTCCGGCTACATTCACAAGGTCTCCACACCTCCAGCATAGGTTAGAGGTTGTGCTGGTCCATCCTGTGCCACTGCTCACTGTTACCCATCTTGTGCATCACCAGCTGAGGTCTCCAGGCATTCTGCAACATTTATCTCTGCTTATCTTCCTCAGGAAGTCCTCCAGGACTTGTTTCAATTCTCAGATCTTTCCCCTTTATCTTCTTCTTTCTAATCCTGCTTTTCCTCCTCCTCTTCTTCTTCAAGATCACTTCTTTCTAGAAACACACCTTTTCTTTCTAGAAACACATCTTTTCAGCCTCCCCTCTGGAGGCCACAAATGTCTCATCTTTCAGTGGATCTCTGAGCAACCCAGTCCAGTGAAAGGTGTCCCTCTTCATGACAGGGGGGCTGGAACTGGATGAGTTTTAAGGTCCCTTCCAACCCAAACTATTCTGTGATTCTGTAAAAACAGTTTATGTGCAGAAGACAAGAAGTGATCATCTTCTTGATCAGATCAAGAATTGATGCATCAGCGTGGATACTGAAAAGCTGCTAAGCAGAGGGATGTTCCATCTCCTTGCACTAATTCTGTGAGAGTTCTCCTTTGCTAAGCAAGCTATGTAAACAGTAAGATAGGTTTTGTAAACAACCCTTACACCTGCTGTTTTTCACTTACGTTTTTGGTATAGTAACATAATATTTTTAAATGGTTATCTGAGACCTTAGACCAATCACCCTGTAAGGAGTGTGAACACTGTCCAATCACTTTGTGGAACTAGGATACATAAATGATATTGTAAAATTAATAAATAATTCATTCTCTCTCTGGATTGCTGTGCTGCCACATCTTTGGTCCCTGCTAACCCTACCAACACATCAGTGCCATCTCTATTAATTGGAAGATTTAGCGCATTCCACTTTTTCCTCAAGTCTGGGTGTTCACAAAAATTCACAGCCAGCCTGTAGCAGTTGCTGCAAGGAAGCAACAGGCTTTAATGCTTGGCAGTTCAAAAGTTCAAATCTGGACATTCACTCCCCCACAAATCCCAATTATCTTGCTCATGTTAGCATTAATGATTATTTTTTTTTTTGGCTGCAGCTGTTGTTAAACATGTATTAATTCATCTCCTGCAAGTACTTCACTACAAAGTGACATGGTTTGGAGCAGGATAATGATAAAAATCTGTTTGTATTTGACTACAACACTTGTTTACAGATTACACGTATGTTGATAAGATTGTTGTTCTCTGCTGTTTTTATTAAGAGGTGTAAGGCAGGCATTAATCTCCTGATTTATGAGTATCAGCATTATGTATTAACTCTCCCTCTGCTAGATAACCTGTTGAGCTGCTGCTACATTTCATAAGAATCCCCACAAGGCAGCAAGCATAACTCATAAGCTAGATACATCCCTCCCCTCCAAAATACCAAACACATTTAATCATGCCCACAAATATTAGCTTTAGCTTTATGTAAGCCTCAAATGAGCACACAAATCTTACTATCACTATTTGAAGTCTAAAACACTGGCAAGATTCCCAAGTAAGTCACTGTGGTTTTGGAGAACACTAAGAAATTCAAGCAAAGCAGTAAAACACAGCCTGCCCCAAACAAGCAAATATGCTCCTCTGCCAAACAGAGTTAGCAGGAAAGTTAAACACAGGATTAGAAACAATTGAGATTCACAGAGAAGAAATGTCAGGGAGGTTCATAACCTAATGAAAGGGTATCTCCCCAGACTCAGGGCTGTTTCTGGTATGATATGCCTGTGTGAAACTCAATCATCAACACTCTTTGAAGTCAAGAATAGTTAAAGGTGGCCAGCATCTCGAAGGAGATGCCTTAGCAAAAAAAGTCTTAAAAACTTCCCAACCAATGTTGTAATTTTGGACTGTGCAGATCGTTAAAAAAAATCCCACAAAACCAGTGCTTCGGCTAATCTCAGGATGCAGGAAAAAGGCCAGACTCTCTTAGGAGCTCAAATGCCAAAAATGAGAGCATGAAGGATTTCTGAATCACTAGCCATCACTTTTCCTGTCTCAGTGAGTGCCAGTGAGCAAGAGGATCATTTGAAAACTTGGCTATAGAGCCTCATTTTCATTTTGTTTCTTTTAAACAAATACTTCAGCCTAACAATCTCCAGGACAAACACAGCTAAACAACAAAAAAAAAATCCCCACAAAGCTCTGCCTGATTATTAAGACCTGGGTTTGACACAGAGCTTTCTTTGACAAATAAAAGCATAAATATGTTGTCTTCATACACAATCTGGGGACATGCAGCTAAGATTGATTAACACTGATACAGAGTCTTAAAAATAACAGGTCTTTAAAACAGCAAGCCATGAGCATGAGAATACAAAAGAACTAGAGTTAAACTATTTTAAATTATTTAAAATCTTTCCCTGGAGCACACTGTCAGAAACTTTTGCAAGCTGATTTCTTCTGTGGGTGTTGGGCAGGAGTTTTATTTGGTTTCTATAGTATACATTTGAAAGGACCATGAAAATTTGGCCCAGAAACAGGCCTGATGCTTCCCATTTGGAATCAGGAAACATTTATAATACAGATAACCCAGAGTGAGGGAAAAACATCACAGCTGAAGCAGAACTGAAAGTTTGGGCAGAAGCTGATGTGGATTTTAGAAGAGTAGTTTCTATATCACTGTGAAGTCAGGAATCTTTGTGTTGTTCCTGTTTCAAAAACTCATGGACTGACAACCACAAAAAAAAATGAAGGCCTCAGTGCAAGTTTTAAGGCTGTGCAATAATCTTAGAGGTAAAAAAAGCTCCACAATATGATTTTATATATATTTTAAAAGATCATATTAGCAAATTTCTGCATTTTTACCTTTCAATTGAAACAAAGCTTATTGACCTGAAATGTCTTTGTGTGCTCATGAGCATCTGTGCCTTTTCCCTGTGTATTCACAGACCAGAGATCCTCATTCACTTAATTGTTTTTCATAGACCCAAGGAAATTTTTAACCATGAAAACTGACAGCACAGGATTCATTATCTGTACTCCTAAAGATTTCCCAACACCAGGATAATGGGCAGCACCATATTGCCCTGTGACACAAATATCAAACACATAATGTAGGACCTTAGGCTATTACTGCTGTTTCCCACCTCCTCCTACCACTGGCAACACTACACAGAAAATTGAATTTCACAATTTATATTGTTGCTCTCTCAAACAAACAAGAATCATAATAATGAATGAAGACTTGAGGGGAAGAAAAAAATAGTAAACTCCAATTTTTTCTAAATTTTACCAACCATGTTCATGTAAAAGAGTTTTGATTCTATTTGAAGTTAAAAGTTGTACTTTTTCCACAGGAGGGAAAGGGAGAACACTCAGAATCAGTTATTTGCAAAGAAGGAAGGGAAAGCTGCAAACAGCAGGAGTTTTAAGGGGCAATTGAATTAAGAATCATTCCTGCAATTTGATTCAGTTCACCACAAGCTTAAGAGCCACTCAAAGGTTCAACTCAGGTTTTGATTTGACCCCTCAAATTTGACATTTATGGATTTAGGTTGACTATTGATGATTTCAAAATAAAATGAACACTGTAGTCCCTTTCCATCCTGTTTAGGAATCAGATGTGTAAACATAGTCACATACGAAGGTCAGCTTAATCCCTCCCATGTTTTTTGAACTTCTTGGTCAGCTTCTGAGATGTTTGGCAAGGAGGTGGTAATCTCAAAAGTACTAAATTGTCTTAAACCTCCTGAAAACAGGCAGTCAGGTAAAGACAGAAAACCACTCAGGCACACTGCTTCAACAAGGACACTTTTAATCCTCTATAACATCAACATCCTATCTCCTAGTCCTCCAAAAAACACCAAAAATCAGAAACCACCCCCTCCCCCCAAAAAAACCCCAAAATAAAACCCATGCCAAAGCAAATGAAATAATAAAAAAGATAAAGAAAATAATAATAATGGAAAGGAAAAAAAAAAAGGCACCACAAAACAACCCTAACACTGAAACCACCAGCAACAGAAAAAATCCCAAAGCAGGACCCCCTTGGCCCCCACCAATTATGAATCTGCATCTGATTCAGCATGAGAGGATCCAACCAAGATACACACACTATCCCCAGTAAAAGAAACCAGATTTCAAGGACTCCAGCTCTTCCAGAATAAATTTTTCATCCCTAATGTGTAAAAATAATGTAGAGAAAAAAACCTTGCAATATTAAATGAATAAGCCTTGGTTGAACATACAGGTCCTTCCACACAAAGATGGAATTAAATTAAAACCAAAACTATATCCAAATTATATCAAGGCTCTCTGTCTGCATAATGCACAATACTTTAAGTCCACTATCCAACTTCAGAAAATTTAAATTACAACCTACAAAAGATTTTGTGATCTTGAGATCTTCAGGACCCCATGTTTTCTGGTCAGTCTAATCTAATCCTTTACCTCAGAGAGAGGTCTGCATTTAGCTTTGATCACCATCGCATCATGCTCCCAGGAATTAAATGAGAATCTTGTTACATTAAAATAAAGTTGTTTATAATCAGCCATGCACAAGCTGTTGGTATGGCTAGCTGCCATACAAATCAAGGTTAAAACAGACCAGGCTTACAGCTGAAATATAACTAATATGACATTATTCCTTCAGACATTTGGTTAGGCTGACAAATTTGTAACTCTGTAATTTACACAATGTCCCCATGACATGTGGCAGTACAGCTATTGTGTACAGAGGTTTTTATCATGGGAAGGGGGAGGGAGGGAAGTCTACATTTTCCTTGTGCAAATCTTTCCCATAACAATGTCAGAATACATGCTGCCCTGCTAAAGTGTGCAATTTACCTATCTGAGTGTACACAAAGTTCAAATGGTGATGGATAATTATTTTAATTCAATGCAAAATTACCCCTTGAAACTCATTGGTCCAAAAAGCGGTTGAGATACTATATAAAATGCTGTCAAAAAAAAAGTACATTCTTTAGTAACATAAGGCTTGAAAGGTTTGTTCTTTCTTTTTTTCATGCATTGCATCAATAAAGTAAATGTTGTTAGAATTCAGTAGTAGGAAGGAAAATTCAATGAGTAGGATTTTAACGCTCTTGTATAACACAGCAATTGTCTCATTGGATCAGACAGGAGTTTGTTTTATGTGACCTTCCATCTCTAAGAGGTACAAAAACCTCCATGGATAGTGATATGTTGCCAAATAAGGAAAGATTCTCCTTGACCTCAGACAGTAGTTGGCCAAAACATAAGGACTCGTATTCTTTCTGATTTTAATCCTATCTTATTGTAGATGTTCTCATCACCCATAAAAATATATTTTTTTCCAATTCTAAGGATTTGGCCTTTAGAGTATCTACTGGCACAGTCTGTTGTGTGGTAATTGCCATGTGGGTTATTGGTTTTAAATCTTTCACGAGATTTTTGTTTCTCCTTTATGTTATGAAAAAAGTCAGACAACAGAAGCCTTAAGTCACCATTTCTGAGAAGCGCCATCTATTTTGTGCAACTCTTTGCTTCTGTAATTAAACACTCCTCAGAGAGAGCCCTTCTGGGTCTGGAACTTTTTGCTGACTCCTGCTGGAACCCCTTGGTTCAAGCACATTTTTTACCGTCTTCCTGAAGGAATTCAAAATTGGCAGCTCCTACTGAGGCGATACAAAGACACCATATATAGGTAACTGCTCTGTTCCAGATCATCACATCTTAAGGGCCTGTCATACATACTGATTATACAGCTTCCTCCCTGCAAAGCTGATTTTATTCCACAGTGCCACACTAAGCTTCCAGCTGCTGGAGAAATAAAACATGCCCAGCCTTTTGCTGCGGCTCTAGTTCTGCTTCCCCATCCGACTTTCACCATGTAGATTTGTGCAAACTTCCTGTGTGGTCTGGCTGCTGGTGTGCATTATAAGAAAAAATGGGGGGAAAGAAAAAAAATAAATGCAGAACTTGTTCTTTCCTCCAGATCGTCACATTTTATGATGTTGCAACCTGGAACCCAATGTTGTTTCATGTCCAAATCCCAAGCTCACTGTATACATGGCTCATCTGCATCAACACAGCTTATTTTCCCCCTGTTGTAATAGACTGTATTTTCATAATAACTGCTTAAATTTAATCCACCATGTGAATTGCCCATACAGGATGTACAATCAACCTTGTAATAACTTGCAGAGACTTTAATGGGAAAACAAGGCAAAAATTAATACATTCAGATTAATACAGGTACACAATACATTCAGGCTGGGTGTCTGCACATTAAAGGGCATTTTGTTTTAAGGTGCTTTCTTTTTCTTGAACAGTGGCTATGATTCGGGGGTTTTTTGACTTTTTTTTGTTTGATTGATTTGGTTTTTTGGGGTTTTTTCCCTCTCTGGAAATTAACTGAGGTCTTCTCCTAGGACTTTTCTGCTATGATGCATGCCCAGTGAACATCTGTAATTGCAGCAAAAATAATACTGGCCAAGGTAATTTCTCATGTGCATGTGAATAGAACAGAGTTATAACTCCTGGAGTGGGACCTGCAGCTTCATCCATGCTCGTTCTTGTTTTTACCCTTATTCAACCACACAAATGTGAACAACAAAATTTTCTTTGCAGCAGATCAGATTTTTTTTTGGGCTGTTTTGTCACGGCAAGAATAATTGCCTATTTCTGTTGCTGGACACTCTGCTATGCCTGGTTGAACAGTATCTGCAGATAAGATGAAGAAGAAAGTATGTAAACTACAATAACTGCATCCCAGACTCAGAAAAATTCAGATTGTTGTTTACTGTCTACTGTGGCAGAAGGTACTTTTAAGTTAGGGGACATCTTGTGAGTAACTTGCTTTTTCTCTTGGGTGTGAAAAACTGAAACTGCTTTTAAATTCTTCTTATGAGAACATTTGAGAGCAAAGATGTAAGAGGAGAGCACAAAGTCCACATAAAATAGTGATCTAGCCAGTTTTGGGGCATCATGCACGAGGACTCTGCAGTTACACTTATTATAACTGCATGCACCATGTAAGCTCTCACTAACCACAGATTTTAATGAATCTCATGCTAAACAGAGCAACTTGCTGCCCACAGAAGTTGCTGTGACTCTCAGTGAACAGCAGGGACATCTAAACTCATTTAAGAGCAGTTCCAGAGCTAGATGTATGAATCACGTTCTTCTGGGTTAAAATACAAACAGCTTATGCAAGAATGAGAAAAAACCCCAAAAAACAGCAACCAAAAAACCCCCAAAACCAAACCCAAACCAAACCCAAACGCAACCCTCCCACTCTGACCACATATACAAAAATCAGGAAACTTTCAGCTCAAATAGGTAGCAAAAAAGAATACAATACAGCAAACTTGGCTTCTCCTGTCACTGCTTCCCAATGATTTAAAGTTCATATGCAACTTACGTAGTAGGTTTATTCAGCTTGTCTGAAGCCTACAATGTTATAGGTTGAAGTTTGTTAATAGATTATGGTAAATTTATTAGGCCACTTGAAGGCTAACTAAAGAGCAAAGAGTTGGGTCATCTGTTTCTTTTAAACAGAGGAAAAAATAACTAGAAAATGAAAACTTAATGTAACCTTTTTCCCAAGAGCTTTTTAGAGTCCAGACTTCAGATAGAGCAAAACTGGGCATCAAAAACACAGGCTGGAATTAATTAATACAGTAAGTACTTTGACCAAGACGTTTTTTTCTTCTATTAGATCCAGAAACTTTATGTATAAAAAGAAAGATGTTAAGTCTCCTGCAAAACACATGGGCTCCAACTCCCAGTTACTCTAAGTCAGTAGATCTTGCTCAATGGAGCTTTGTCAGTTTGAGTCAGCTGGAAATCTAACCCCAAAAGCCGCATAAGAGACCCTGCCAGTTACTGCCTCTTGGAGTCAATGAAAGTTTACATCAGTATTTAAACACTTTTCTCCCCATCACCCTGTTTGAGAGCTCTAATATTTATCTCCCCCTTCCAAGACTGCAATTCTTCCCAGGCTACATAAATCCTTTATTTTGGCATCTCCAGCCGAAACCTGACCCCAACCAACAACATTTCGCAACTCTTGGAAGGTCAGTTCTTCCAACAAGGGGGAAGTCCAAGGGCTACAGAGACCCCCACCAGTCTCTGCAGTGCCAGAAACACTGAAGTTCTTCCCCAAGACCAAACCAGGGCAGAAAGGGTGTCCAGCTGATGTGCCAAGTTAGACAACAGTCCCAGCACCTCTAATGACAGGGCACATAAAAATTAAGGTTCGAATACCTAACAGGGATCATGGACCCAATACTTCAAATAAGTTGCATGGAAATCTTTGCAAATCTCACAGTAACTAGAAACCACCTCTGATCGATGTACAGTAACCCCTTGCTTGCTTAAAACAAAGATTAATTACAGCCTAAGAGATCAAGATATTAAATTCATCCCAAAAATGCTTGAAGGCGATTTTAGTTACTATTTGCAGAATTAGGTAGTCTCAGCTTGAGATCTGCCAGTGCCTCCTAGTTCAGGATTAGCGTAACAGGTAGAGTAGTGCTCGGGTGACACGTGGAGATTAATTAAATTGTGGATTTATAGCCTATTCTTTGTGGAGAAATGTTATTAAGTCCACATATTTTTCAGAACTGAAATGTCCACTGCTTCAAAGGCTCATTTAAGTTCTTTCTATAACATTACTCTTTTCTTTGGGACCTGGAAACCAAGAATCCAATATAAAACTCAGAATCTTAAAACTAAAGGAAAAAACCCTAACCTCTCCCCCCTTTAAAGCTTTCCATAGTATCTCACAAATCCTTGGGTGGAATATGCTTAATCAAATCACTCAGAAGCCATACCAAGATTTTCAACCCCAACTAAGCTCTGATTCCATTCATCTACTAATTTAATACATAAATGTACTCAGCCATTCAGGTATGTTAAACTGAAAATCAGTCTTCTGCTACTGAAGAGTATTGCAAAATTACCTGAACAAGTACACTAATTCTTTAACAGATAAAAATTTATCTATACATGGTGTTTCTAGAAGATAACTGGCTACAGGCAATTTAACTAGATAACTGAAGAAGAAAAAAAATATCCAGCACAACTGACATGACAAATTTTTCCAATAATCTGAAATCCATCCATTCCACAAAAGAGAGAGTACAACTGTGATAACTGCTGGAGCCTCCCAATATTTCTACCTTTAGAAAAATCTTCACTTTCAAAACTCAGTTGTAAAAAACAAATGGACTGCAACAGAAAAGTCAGTTGTCTGCAGGTCAACAGGTGTTCGGTAACAAAGTGGTCCACTGATACCAGCTTGGGATCCACTCAAGAACAAGTGTCCTATAATGAATGATCACAACATCCCTCTTTATGCAAGGAATGCATGAGCTTACCCAGGTGAGGAAAAAAACAAAAAGAAATTTCTTTCACTTGTGATGAAACATGAGGAAGCACACACAATCAAAGAAAAAAAAATCTGAGAAAGTGAGAAAGTTACATAAAAATGCAATTAATATGAGATTAGGTTTGGGTTTTTTTTAATTAAGGAAAATTAGAGTATAATCAGTAGAAGCACATTCAGCTGCTCATATAAAAAAGGTTGGATGGTAACACTTAGGTTATGATATGGGTTTTTTTAGCTCCACAGAGCATTTTTCAGGAGTATTAGAGCTCCTGAAGTCTGAACAGGTTTTTTGGGAGACCCTGATACCCACCAGACAACACCCGAAGGGAATAGTTAGAGTGTATTCCTAAGAGATAAGAAATTCATCTCTTGCACAGGTCAAGTGAAGGAAAATCTTAGCAAAAAAGACTACAAATCTCTCTGGTTCCACCTTTCTTTTCTCTCTCCTTGGTACATCATCTTGACACTCTCACGGGTGCAAGAGATCTTTAATGAATCTCTTCAAAAGCAACCAAAGCCTAACAACTCCTTGGAAAAAAAGCTGGTGAGTACAAGGAATTTGTGTGGCTCATCCTTGGTGCCATCTTGCAAAGGCAGAAATAATGAAGAAAGGGTTTTAGTAAAGAAGCAAGAAATTATTTACGCTAAAAAGAATCAAATTCTAGTTTCATTTAAATAAATTGTTGTTATGAGGGCAGGTGGTGAAAAGCCCAGCCTAAGGCTGAGCTCCCAGTGCTCTGGGTTTTACAGGACAGAGCTGTACATCTCTATAGCCATGAAAATCATATAGCCAAAGTAAATAAGACGGGTATTAACAGGTCCATTTTACCTCAGGGAACTGGGGCACACAGAGATTAACTAATACTTCCAAACTAACACAGAAAGCCCGGGAAAAGCATGAAATTATGACCTCATCTCTCAAGGACAATGCAAGGCTGCCACGTCCAGTTACCTTTTCTGTGTACAGGCAACTTCCTCCTTATTTCAGTTCCACTGAGTGCAGAACTAGACAAAGCTTGAAATTTGAATGAGAGGGTTAGGAAAGGTCTGCAGGAGTACATTAGGACTGTCACAGATTTAAGAGATGAAGATGATGAAATTGTAGGTGAAAGTGTGGAGGAAAGGATTATCCTGCTTTTACCTGCATCCTGCAACATGCACCCATGTAACTGGGTGTGAGCAATCACCAGTCAGGAACAAAATTCTGGGGTATAATAGGTGAAGAAACAGCACAACCTCCACCTCCTGTCACGAGGAGGGAACCTGAAGTCAAGGCCTTAGCAGGGAATTCACTCCAAACATTTTCCACGTGTCCCAAAACATGGATGCAAGAGAAATTTATGTGCAAAAGAGCCCTTCCAGTGCACTACTTTGTTAGCAACTGCAATCAGTGTGCCAAACCACAAAATTTCTTTGCTGCACGATGTTCTGGACTCAAAGTTAAAACTGCAAAACCAGTCAGATCAATTCGTGGAGGAAGCAACCATCAAGGAAAAGCCATAGCTGCTGTACAAGTCCCTGAACTGCGGCTCACTGGCGGCTGGCAGAGTGTTACTACGCCTCCCTGTCACAGACTCTGGCTAGACAGCTGTGCTGCTGGCACAGTAATTTTATATTATGTTTTAGGGGTTAGGGCAATTTAAATAATTAGGCAAAGGAACATGGCAGCAGCAGTAAGTAAACCTCTTTGTGAGAGATCATTCATTTGAATTGGATGTTTAAATCCCCCATAAAGCACCTGGAAGATTTAACAACTCATGTCCAAATGAACAAGATGTAATGAGCTTGTACACAGGCTTGATATGAAAAGTGGATTGTTTTTAGCAAAACGGTGGAGAATAACCTCTTATTGAAAGGAGTGATAGTGAATTTTAATCAGGGGAAAATAAAGATGCAAGAATAAATCTGCACAGGCTTAGAGGAGGACTACATGACATTCTCAGCCATCAGCAATGGATGCAGGAGTGTGTTACATTCTAGTCTGCTGGTTTCTGTTTTCTTTACTTCTTGCATCATCCCATAGATCCTGCATTTTTAAGGGAAATAAAAACTAACAAAAAAAAAAAAAACCAAACCTAAGAAAAGCTGCCCATATTGTCCTTTACAAAGTGCAAATGAAGCACAAATAAAAAAACATGAAAAAAATTTAAAAATTCATACTTCAATAGAGCTAGCCCTAATTTTTCATCTGGGTATTATTCACTTGAGTGATTGTAGAGTTACACATTCAAACTGAAAGTAGAAGAATCCACACTATGTTTTGCTGCTCACATTTAGCTTATCAGAGCTTGGCAACAGCCAGCAGTCCCCTGGTGATTCTCATCTGTGTCATGACTTGGGACGTGTGTAACCCTCACTAACACCCCTTTCAATGCCATCTCTGACACCATCTGTAATTTTGGATTGGTAAACTGGAAAACCATTTCTCAAATGTGTTTTTAGTTATTACAAGATACACACACCCTCTTTCCACGCTTATTTGTTTTTTTTTTAGACCAAGCATATTGTGGCAATTAGGAGGGAATTTGTATTCTCCACTGACATCCGAAATTCCATTTTCTGTATCTCATGGTGGCAATGGAGTCCAGCATTGTATCCCAGGGCCAAAATTTCAGGGCTTGTTTTCTTTTGTTTTTTGAGTACTGGATCAAGATAACGTTGTCCAGGTCCTCAGAGTGAAGCACAAGTGAAATATTTTCTTTTTTTCTTTTTAGTCATTTTTCTGAGCAGTTATGTGTTGGGAGTCCACGCATCAACTGGTCTGTTCAGATCCTGAATACAGAATGTCTTATCTTAAGCTTTGCTCAATTTATTGTTCTGTGCCCACAGCCAGATTTGAGCTGTTGTGTCCACTTCCCTCCCCACTTCCCCAATTTGAACATTTTGAAGCCGTTTAACCCACCTCAACTCCCAGGCAATCACAGGGGTGGATGTGGGGATAGGACTATTTGCCCTAAACAGCTCATAATGCACACACCAACACGGCTGAAATTGCTCCTCCTGGGCTGATTTGCCAAGCATGAAAAACACTTTTTTTTTTTTTTTCCTGAAAAGACAAACCATTAACAGGCTGTTTGGATGGTGTGTGTGGTGGAAAAAGACATTTTGGAGAGAACATTTGAATTGGTACATCCGCCTGACACATGACGTGTTGCAAACAAGATGTTCCCAGCTCCACCAGCCAAGTTGGACTGGCCGGTTCAATAGGACTCGTGAAATTCCAATCATCTGCATGCAGAGCAGGCACTAAGATTCCCTGCTTCCCAGTCTGGGGCCTGACCACTCCTCTGAGCAAAAACTCCTACTCTTTCCTTGGATTTCACCTTGAGGTTGCAAAGCCAAGTTAAAACCGACTTTTAATTTTTTTTCCTAGCGATGTGCCATAGAAAGGTCACATATTTCTTCAGACAGGAATGAAAAGGGGTACAAGGTCTTCCCTGCATAGGTAACTTATGTGATTTATAGTGCTGAATTTAGCCTTGCTGGAGCCAAATTAAGGCAGAAAAGCAACAGAGGCGATGTGGCCTTGAGGAATTAATTTTTTTTTCTCCTTTTTGCGTCTCTCCTTGCCAGGCTACTGCTCTGCTTTTGCTGCTGTAGGGGCCCAGAGCACAGGTTGCTTCAGAAACCATTGTCCCAGTCACATATGAGGAAAAAAACCACATCCTAGAAGTTCTAAACAGGGATTAGAGACTTTTCTGCAATCAAGGCAGCTGATTTTGGTCTCTCTTATGCATTAGAGGGTCTCAATCCCAACCCCCACCTGATTTTGAAGATGGTAAATGAGATTTCTGTGTCTGCAGAGGGCTGGGTGAGCACACAGCATTTGCTGGTAAGGATTTGAAGGACTTTTTCTTTTTTTGAAGGCTTGAAGTTTTGCCAATCTCTCCTGGCTCCAAGGAATACAACAGGACATGGTGCTTATTGTAGTCACACTATGAACAGGGAGATCAGGTGGTGGTGTGTTCATATCACAGCATAGATCTTATGCTGGGAGCTTATCCCAAAGGAGACAACAGGAGGAAAAAAAACCCCATGCATTCTCTTTCCAGTAACTTTGGTGCTCAGACCACTCTGAATAAATCCAGTGAAAGAAAATGCACGTTAAACTGTGTTCAGGGCTCTTGCACCCAGAGGAAGCTGAGACTTACCAGAAATTATTGCAGCTCTCACTGTCCTGCTCCACACAGACATAACCAAAGAGGGAGGCCTGATGTAATATTATACATACACACATCATATTGCCATTTATTTAATACCTCTGCTAGCTCCCCCAGCTCAGCTGGGTGAAGTCCAGCAAAATCCCCTGTCGTGCTCCAACACCACCTCTCCCTCCTTTTACGCTTCACCATCAGCCACAGCCTTGTCTGTTGTTGTATTGTACCTTTCCCTTCATTATTACCTTTATTCACAGGTCAAGGGATGTGCTTTCTGAGGGTTTGGGAGCAGGGCAGAGGAGCCAGAGCTCAGCTGACATGGGGGTAACCAGCACCAAGGCTGCTCTGAGCCCCTGGGAGTTATTAAGTCCCAATGTAAATATTCCCACCTGCTGCCTCCACAGGATCTTCATCCTTCAGTCTTTTCCCAGCTAATCAGGCCTCAGACTGTGATGGAGTCACAGAATAAATTATGGGTGTGCAGAAAGTAAACAGAATTGAAGATTTACCAGTGTAGGACACTAGGTTAGAGCTGGTGGTGGCATTTGCTACATCAAATCATTTGAGTCTGCAAGAATTGGTTTGTGCACCTAAAAGAAATACACAGAAACATTCCTCTGTTTCTTATAAATATTAGCTACGGGATTCTTTGGGGGCACACTAAAACCAGGAACTTCAGAGGCGTCAAACAGGTTGGAAATTGGTCCACAGAAGAGGAACTAAAATTTATAAGAAAAGCTAGAAGTGGCATTGCAGTTTAAAAGTCACAAACCATATGAGCTATGTGATGACTTTTAGCTCTTTTTTTTTTTCTTTCAGTGATCATTCTGCTCATATGACATATTGCCTTTCCCCACCTCTTAACCTTCTGCATCCTGTAGTGGAGCTGCACAATGTCACATCTGTGCAGAGCTGCTGCTCTAATCATACAGAGAAACTACACAGAAATGTCCAGACTTAACCACATCTTTGACCTGCTCTGTGTCCATACAGCTGCAATCTCCAGATTCACACTCAAAGTTGGAAAACTTCAGGCATGCTCTAGGGAAGAAGTGCCAGGGAGATACTTCTCTTACAGGCATGAAAAAAAAAGGATTTTTTAAGAAAACAGGATTCTTCGAGAGGGCAACACTGTCTCCTCCTTAAATCTTCTTGACTTTCATGTCCTCTGTGTCATCCTTTACTCACCACAAACCTGGCATCACCTGACTTGTCTCGCAGAGCAACCACAAATAGTCTTATAGAGCTGGATAAAACTTAAAATAATCCCTAGAATAGCTCTTCTGGAGCACACACGCTGTCAGGCAGCACAAATGGGACTCTGCAAAAGCACTTCGCTGGAACTCGGTGGTGGTGAGTCACAGGAGCCACCCCGGCTCTGGTCCGGCGCAGGGTGAGCGCCCAGCCCAGATGCCCCTCCCAGCCCTGCGTTTGAGCGAACATCCACACCGAACTTTTGGAGTCTAACAGAAACTCATCACTCTGTGCTGACAGTCCCAAACGACTTGAAAAATAAAATAAAATAAACTTGCAATAAGCCCGCTGTGCCAGGTCTCATACCACAGGCAAGGATAGAGGGTCTCAGTCCACAGTCCTACACAGAGGCTCAGAAAATGGTCAGAGAATTTTAAACTCCTAAAATAGAAAGTTCAGTGAGGAAAAAAGCCTTAGTCGTGTTAGTAGACTTTATATTTTGACTCTGAAATGTTGTTTTTCCTCTTTCAGTTCAGAACACAATGAGCTCTTTAAAAAATTGTATCAAGAAGCTAAAGTATACTTTAAAATATTATTATTACATATATAGCACAATAATATCACAATTCATAGCCCCCAGCTCTTGTAATTTACTCAAAAAAATTATTAGGTGCAGCTTCATGTTTTGCAAAAAAGCTGAGGGATATCTACACAACTTTATATTTAAATGATTTTATAATTTTGCCATCTACACTCCCAGATGTTTCCAATGTCTTAGTGAAGTTTCTGCAAACCATCTGCAAACTTTTGTACGTCTGGATTCTGAATACAGCAAAACCAGGCACTTACAGCAGCATTAAACACAGACATTTAACACTGTGGATCTTCAATATCTGCAGCAAGAATTAACAGGGATATTTTTTCCCCCCTTATCATTTTTAGCAGTTCAAATTACCATTTTTCACTGTGCAAATTAAAAACCACAGACATTAGTGCTGAAGGGAAAAAAGTAGCAACTTCTAAGTGCCAAACACATGCCTTAAGAGAGGCAACAAAGTGTGGAAGTTTCAGCTACAATGTGAAACAAGCACTTCAGTCCCCCTTCCTTCCCCCAAGACTATTTTCCACTTCTTGATCAACTTTCATGCTGTTTGTTTTTGCTTCTCTGGAGCTTCCCATTCATTTCCATGCAGAGCACAGCAAGGTAAGCAGAGAGTTAAAGCTGCAGTTGCAACTGGTGTGAGCCTTTACTGTTAGCTTGAATTTACAGAGCAATCTCTCCTTAAAAAGAAATAAGAAAAAAAGAATTCCTCACTGCACTGTAACACTGAGAAGTATATTTAAAAATTCTCTCTCGGGTCTCTCTAAACATCTGCTCAAAGGTTTTGCTGTATCTTAAAAGGGCTCTAATTACCAGGAATTCCTTTCTTACTTGAGCCCAGGGCTCGCATTTCGATTATAACTCAAGCTCCAGTTAATTTAGGGCTAAACCCAAAATGCCTGTACCAAACAGAAGAAAACATAGGCCTACCTTAAAACTTTCCAGCTTTTCAGAGGATCCAAGTCAGAGATTATAGACACCATTGTAGTAATAACAATAACAAAATATGTATATTAAAAATGAAAAAAAATAGAAAAGAAGAAAAACCACGGCAGGGAAGGCTAACCACAAAAGCAGCAAGTACTCTACTCAGTGTGGGAATGACAACAAACCCAGCACAGCTCTTCCTCCTTCTCAAGCTGATAAGCACTTGTCCCAGCTTCTCTCCACCCCCAAAATCAATCTTGTGCTATATTGCTTCACAGTCCCAGTTTCATTTCTTCACCACTACCTTTTAAAGCCCTTGTAATCTGCTCCAACTGATCAAATTTGACCTTTTTGTAGTCCACTTTATTCCAAGCACAGCCCTCAGTTAAATCTCTCTTTATTAACACCGTCCTTCTTGGCTTTCTTTTGGAACAAACACAGCTCAAGCTCGAAGCCTGCAGTCTTTGCCAGCAATCATTTACAGATTACTGCAAGCTGCAGTCTTCTCCTTTTGGGTATTTTCTTCTACCTTTGAGGTTTGTTTTTAATATTATTTTCTGAGAGCTGTTGGTGGTCTCCCTTTCCCTGTTCTGTGCAGGTTGGAGTTTGACACTTTTAAAGGAGGGACTTTCTAATGCAACTCCTCTCCCACCCTTCCCTCCTCCCCTTGTCCCTCACCCCCATATGGAGAGACAGACACATGCATTAAAAACAGTTTGCAACCTTTAGAATACAGAATAATCTTTCTTCCCTCCTCTGTTCTTTAAATCTATTAGAATTGATAGACTTAAACACAGAAGCTGTGCCTGAAATACACTGATCTAAAGCAAGACTGCTATTATGGTGGAATAGTAAAAAGTCTAATCATGCAAAGCCAGATGTAACCCTTTGGATGTTTGAAAGACAGGAGGTGTCTATATAGTTCCATTAAATCAATTTTTTTTTTTTACGACTTAAAAAATAAATGGTAAAGCATCCTCCAGATTACTATGGTGATCTGAAAAGTTGTGTAACTGCTGATAGTGTGTATTTGCTTAGGAAAATCGACTTGATTGGCTTCTTTTGTGTTTCTGTAACACTTTTTACATTGATTTCCCTCTATTTAAATATTTCTCTTGCATTTTTTTCCCTTCTAGATGTTTTCCATTCATCCTGCAAATGACTGTAACCTCTCCTTGAGCTCCACAAATTCATTAGGATTTCTGGAAATTCCCGAATTAAAATTCTTTGGGGGAAAAAAGCAAAACAGTGCCTTATGAAGTGTTCAGTCAGAACCAAACTACCCCAATTGGCAGATACTTCCACTTTGATATTTATATCACAGGCATATGCTCCTAGTTTCCCTCTGCCACCAGTTCTCTCTCTCTCAAAAAAAAAAAAAAAGAAAAAGAGTTAAGATCAGCCCTTGTTTGTTAAAAGAAGCAGTAATATGGTGGTCATGTAGGGACTTGGGAGATCTGGTAGTGTTGTGACACACTCACAGAAACACAATAAAGAGCGTTATAAGACATAATAAACTTTTAAGTCTTCAACTGCCTCCTTTTTTGGTGAGATAAAAGTCGAGTTGTGCCTAAACCATTTCAGGCTCCCTGGTATGCTGTAGGCTGGGTTTGGGCAGCCTGAACCCCCCCTTGCTGGCTGCACAAAGGCAGCACAGTCTTGCCCTGGCCAGAAGGTGACACTGAGGCTTCCCACCGCCCAAAAAAAGAGAGTGTGACCATTTTGCCTGCTAGACAGCAGCCAGCTGATAGTGGTCAGACAGAAACAACCAGTTTTAAATTACCCAGACACAGAATGCCTTCTTTGCTCGAGGGCCAGAGCACCACTGACCCCTCATTTAGGAGAAACACCGAGTCATCTCCTGCCTCCCTCCCTCAGCCAGGTGAACTCCTGGCTCAGCATGAGGGGCTGTATCAGTTGATCACTTTATCAAGTCAGGCCTCAAGTTTAGACTATGGAATTTTACATCTCCCCCTAGGCAATACTTCCTACAGTTTTGCTTTGTCTCTGAGGGGTGTAGCGAGGACAAACACATCAGAGACAGCTGAGATGGTGAGATTGCAGGTGCAGATCTGGGGCAGGAGGGTGGAGGATACCTGGGGGTTACAGGCATTCCACCTCCCTCTTAGTACCAGTGGGGCACAGGGTGTTTCTCACCTGATAGGCACATATCTCTGAGCAATTCTGCAGAGATAAGGCTTGTATCCAGCTCTGGAAACTTTGGGCCCTATATTTATTTAACTACAGGAGGTGGGCAAGATGCTTTGTAATGGAAAATTAAATCCAATTGTTTCTTTGTGGATCTGAGGAAGCTTTCATTTTTTTTTAGCATGCAAAGCAAATAAAAAGACATTGGTCAATGTCTCTTTTTTTCCTCCCAAAAATTTGTAAACCACTGTTCTAGAGGTTAATCCCTTGTTTGAGGCTGAGGAGGACATCAGCGGTTGCAGCACACTGCCTTTTCTCTTTCCTCTCTACCCTATTGCCATTTGCTGGTTTTAGAGCTACATTCACCAATTTTCCCACGTAAACTTCCCACTGAATATTTCATATTGTGCAAACATATTGATGACCAGGCTCAAATTAAGACGAGCTTCAAGCTTAGCCTGCAAAGAAAACAAAAATCAAAATGCCCTGACCTCTCCTGACACATTGACAAGCCGAGTTTGTGTCCTTGTCACATCCTGTCCCTCCACTGTTGCAGGTCAAGGTGAGAAACAGGCAGATGCTCTGTCTTTATACCCCTCTGCACCAAGATGCTCAGTGTCTCTTACTCTGTTCATCCCAAAATTCCACAATGTCTATTTCGAGAATTTAATCTGTAACAAGTACATTTTATACTTTCCATAGATACATTTTTCACTGTCTTCCCACAGAAAATGCTCCGTTATTTCCACCATCATGCCCACATGAAAACTATACTGTCAGAATAAATATACTTATTCCTTACCCTCTTGCACTTATTGTGGTTATTTCTGTTTTTTTCATCTTAAATTTTTGTGTCTGGAACGAAAGCCATGTCTCCATTTTGCAGGACCTTGCTGGCATTTTGCCAGGTTTTCCTACAACACTGAGGACAGCAACTGTAAACCTTCTAAAAATAAAACTACGAGATCAAGTTTAGCGCAAGGGAACTTGCAACAGGCAATGGATTTTCCAAAACAGCCTCACGTGTTTCATACAGCATGTAGATATAGTAGGAGAAAACAAATAAAACAGAAACAGAAACTCACTGTAAGATTATTTTAACTCTTGTGCTTAGATAGTGGACTCCAGCCCAGCTTTTAGCTAAATGTTTTTTCTGTTAGGGCTGAGAACTTTGTCCTCAAAACTTTTATTTTTATGCTTTGAGTAAAGAAATTTCCTATGATCTTCAGCTTGTTTGCCAGGAAACCGCCAGCACATCTGTGAAATATTACTTAAGCAAATTTATTACAGTTAGCCAGAAGGCAACAACCCCCAAAATTTTCTCTACCTGCTGAAATCCAGCCTATTGTGTAATTTGGGTATTTCATGCCATAACATGTTCCTCCAGAGAAGGCTTACAGCTTCTCAGTTAATAAGATAAAGAAGTACAAGCTTTCCAAGATTTTGAGTCATGTTAAAGTAAATATATATATACTTTTGAAAACAGCATTCCTGTATACACACACACACAAAAGGATCTCTAAGCAATGTCATCATCCTTAGTTTAGACAGCTGGGGAGTCAAAAAAGTTCCAGATCAGCTAGCTACAAACATTTGAAGGTCAAGTACAGGACAAAGCATTTAAAAAAGCAAAAGCAGTTATGGCTACTGAGCATTAGAAAGATGATTTTATGTCATGAGACTTTTTCTTCCCCCCCCAGCTCTTTCTTTACCAGAATCCTACTGGACCGAGAACTTCATGGTGTTGGGCAGGATAATAAACCAAGTATAGTAAGCAGTTTGGGTTTGTTATTTAATCTTCTTTCAAGGGTGTTATCTCACTCAAAATATTTCAGGAGCCAAGGAAGGTCTACCAGAGCACAACCTTTTAGTCAGGGTGCCCAGCAGCCTGGTTATCAGGCAATAATAGAGAAATAAATAACCTTCTAGCATCTTCCCAATACATATTTTCCATTGCTCTTTCATACAAAGCAATATTAAGTTATTTGAAAGAAATCTTGGTCTTTTACCAGGAAAACCTCACTCTCCCTGGGGAGCCTGTTGTTAAACAAAAGCTCAGCTATTAAAGTGTGGCCTCCAACTTCAGGGCTGCTGTTGGGGGCTGATAAAGGCCCTTCTCCAGACTGTCTCATGCTGTCCCTCCCCACCAGCCTTGCCACCCCCCTGCCTCTCCTCCTAGTCCCTAATGCCTCGCCTTTTAAGCAATGGAGTGACTAATTGAAAATGCATTCCAGTGCTTTACAAGCAGCTTTTTCTTTCCTGCTGACCAGCCAAATGTTTTAAAGTTGGCAAGATGCTGTTTTAACTTGGGAACTCGAGCACTTGTTCATGGCCTGGATGTGTGAAAAAATTCTGGCTGAATTCAATAATTCTGATGAAAAAAAAATTAAAGATCTTACTCCTAGAGCTGGCATAAGTAAGTCCAAGTATATCATGAATATTTAAACCTAGTCCCTTCTCTCTTTGTGAAATACATAATTTGGGAGACAAGAAATTTTAAGTCCCAAGTCTAAGAAATTCCCGAAGTCATGCAGTGGTGCTTGTACAGAGCCAGAGGAAAAGCAGCCCCAAACAGGCATAAATCCAGCTGACAATTACCCTTTGGGAATTGGGAACTGTAACCAAAACACCCTGGGGACAGCAATTGCTGCTTCATGGCAGGTCAATGGCCAACTGGGCAGGGATTCAGCACATTTTATCACACACTTCAACTTAGAAGCTGGCTTCGTCCAGCAGCTTCGCAGATTGAAGGGTTTTGCTTCCTTGCTGATTGTACAAAGCCTGCACTTTAACAGTTAATCATTAATCTTAAATTGCATAAATGTGTCTCATACTTATCGACTTCTCACTTTTACAGTCTGCAGAGACAAACTTTCAAGAGATGGTATTTTTTTTTTTTAATCCTGATTGTGTTTTTAATGGATTTTCAAGTACTTTCAGGTTTTGCTCATGACAACTGCTGCAATAAAAAGCCTCACGAACAAAGATGTGTTTTGTGTCTATTCACCTAGCAGAAAATCACTATTACGACATACTTCATTATGAGAGAAATGCTTTCCAGCCTCTCTGAAGAGCCAGCCATCCCCAAACTCCCATCAGCCTAATTGTTTTTAAGGTGTTTGTAGCTCACTTTAAGCAGCATATGAACCAAACATTTATGTCCTCCTCTGAATTTCTCTTTATTGGCCAGCAGTTCTGCAGCACTGGCGGAGCGAGAACACTTCTGTAGTCTGAGGCAGGGCTTGCCCTTCTGCACCCAGCAGAAAGAATGAAAGAGAAGAAAAGCTCCTTGTATTTGCCAGACATGTCCAAAAAGAGCTCCTTGCACACCCCAATCTGCTTCTTTCATTCCATTTGGCAGAGTCAGGGGTCAGATTTGGTGGAGAGGAGAAAAGCAGTCGTTAACTGTTCCAGCGCCACAGCAGGCTGAGGAGCCAAAGCCGGCACGGTCTGTCTTTTCATTTCCATTCTTTCGGTGTCAGGTCATATGGTGAACACCAAGAGGTCCTTGTGAAGCCTTGTGAAAAGGTTATTGTTCAGGCTGCCTTCATAACACAGCCCAGAAAATATAAACTTTGGTAATGACCTTAATAAGCTCTTTGTTGTGAAGACCATGTTTTCACATGGACCACAGCTGCATTTGTACAGCCCCAATGCCATCTCATGCGGCGTTGAAGAATAAATATAAGAGCAATTTATTTATGCTGAATGCACACTGTAAAATGTTTAGGAAACCATTTCCAAAGAGACAAAAGAAAATTAGTGGCTCCATATCCATATCTGTCTTTTAATAGACTCTTCAAATATTTACCTCTGGTTTTCTATCCATCACAGAAGTTCAAGGAATAGGATGATTATTGGTAAGGGACTAGGTGGAGATATTCAGTTAATGCCTCTCAATGTCTTCTTGACATTGAGAAAACTATTTTTTTATCTGTGCCCTGCTTTCCCATCTGGGAGGGACAGACACTACCCTTGCAATCTATAGAGCAGAACACTAGGAACTTAATAGAAGACACAAAAATTGGCAGCTTTATGAAATTCCCTCCTTTCCAAGACTGTTTTAAGTATAAATCAACTAAAATACTGGTTCGTCATTCAGTGTAAAAGAACATGATCTGTTGAGACAGATGGCTTCTGCCACTTCAAAAATTAGAGTTGCTGTAGCAAACTAAGGAACCCCTGAAGCTTTAAAAAAGTCATCTATACCATATCCCTGAAAATGAAAATAATTTAAAAGCTCTAAAGTCCTAGAGGGAAATAAGGGAAAAAAATAGCAAAAGGGAATAATTATTCAATTAAGAAAATGGTGAAATAAATCTTCCATTTCTGATATTCATATTTATTAAAGTATATTCAGGCACATGATTTTGAAGGTATCAACCACAAACACCTATTTTATGCACTGAGCTTATATCTTTTAAATAGAGAGAGAGGTCCCTTGTGACAGTGTGCTTTTCTGTTGACCTAAAGATGACAACATGCAAGTAGGGAAGGAGAAAATGCTTCAGATGCCAGAGCAATCCCATACATACATCTCAAAGGCATGGAGGAGCACCCTTTTAGCCTGTGTGTGCACGAGCACAGGCTGAGTTTATGCCTGATGCTGGTCAGGACTGAGGATTTGCTGTACTCACCACAGATAACACTGCTTCATTTTCCCTTCCTATTGCAAAGGCTGGGAGAGCTGACAAAACAGGAAGGCAACTTTTGCCATAACAGCTGGCAGGAGATTTTTATAGAGACAAAAACCAATTAAGTGTCCTGATTCTGGGCATGTAACTCCCCTGGAGCCTTTGTTTAGAAGTGCTTATCTGCTTGCATAGGCACAAGCATCTACAAATCCATGTATGGGTGTGTGTGTGTATCCAAACAAAGCACCACGGAGTGCACTGAAATGAGCTGTTGCTCTCCTGAGGAAATACCCAACATGTTATCCCTGTGAAAACAGTACAGGAGAGACTTTCATAAGAGTATTACTTCGTCAGTAGAAGGCTGGGATTAAATTCAGTTCGAAAGGACAGCTTATCCATAAAAAAAGTTCACTCTAAAGGTCCTAATTCAGGGAAAGTCAGAGAAAGCAATTTTTTTTCTTATGTATCAAATGCAGTTGTTTACATTTATTATCTAAAGAAACTTCTTTAGTTTCTGGAAAAGCAGAGCCACATTTTCTTCTCTTTCTGAGGACTATTCATTTTAAAAATACCATCACCTAAAAATTCATTCATTCCCATGTTGGCGATTCCATTACTTCCTGTTCATAAAGCTTTTGTATCTTTCAAAGCATTAATAGCTATTATAGCCCAGATTAAATTATTTATATACAACAGATCATAGTCACACACATAATTTGTTTACAGGAGATAGCTTCCATTCAAAAATACCCAAAGTCTCATGCCACAGTTTTCTCTCTTGCTGACCTCATTTACGCAAGCCCAAGCATGTTAGTGATTTTTCTCCCAGACAAGGCCTAGGTTGTGATTCCAATAAAGACAAGCACAAGTCCCCATGTTGAAAATAAAACATTTTTATTGCTTTCTAAACCTCAGGCATAAACATTCATTGCTTCATCTGGCAAAATCCAACCAATAAAGACTGCAAAAAGAGTGAGATTAATAGAAGCAGCTTTCTAGAACATTGCACTACCCTCTAGACACTGGAAGTCTTGAAAATTGCACATCGTAAAGTTTGGCCCGTAGAAGAGCAAGGAAAATACCCTTCTTTCCTCATTTGGGCATTCAGCCTAAGCAAATGCACACTTCTCTGGGAGCTGCAGGACCTAATACGGGCTGAGTCCCCCAAGTCCGAATTGGATTTGTTGCTAATAATTCATGGAGTGTCCTTGGGAAACTTCCTTCATTTCACAGGTTCCTATTGTGTCAGGCAAGAAGAGATCAGTAGATCATAAAATCATAGAATGGCTTGGGTTGGAAGAGACCTTAAAGACCCCCTGTCCTTGTTCCAACCCCCCTGCCATGGGCAGGGAACCTTCCACCAGACCAGGTTGCTCCAAGCCCCATCCAACCTGGCCTTGAATATTTCCAGGGACAGGGCAGCCACAGCTTCTCTGGGCAGCCTGTGCCAGGGCCTCACCACCCTTCACAGTAAAGAATTTCTTCCTGATATACAATTTAAATCTACATCTTTCAGCTTCCCATCCTACATTTCACTGCTCCTCCATCTGACAGAAGTTTAGAAGACTGAATTACAAATTGTCTCTGTTGCTCAACAGCTGGGAAGGAGTTCAGTCTCTGCCTGAGGAAACCAGGAGGGGAAGATAGTGCTGCTTTTCATGGTAGGTTCTTCAGATAATTTATATTTCTCTTTTAGTTTGTAGCTTGTCTGCAAATGAGAAGTTCCAGCTGCTGCTAATTATTCCTTACTCAGTAGTTTGAGAAAACTTTTTCTGCTTGCAGAAAAAGGTGTCAAGTCACTAACCAGGCTGGTTTTAGATACTCCCAAGCCTTCTTTTTTTTCTTTTTCTTTTAGTTACCATCTCCTTAAGAAGTAAGTAACCTTCTTTTTAGATTATGGATGGATTCTTTTTAGATTATGGATGCTGCATCCAAAATTCATTTTCATTTCATGGTGTCAATTGTGAATTCAGGCTTCACGTTGACATTTTTGATGTCACAACCTGGCACAAACCTGGGCCTAACACTTCTCCCAAAACACAATCACCCAGCTGAGCCCTGTTTGGGATATTAATGAAACTGTTAACCTGGGCTCTGCTGGTCATGAATAGCCACAATCTTCCCTAGACTGCCAAGGGATGCAAAGTACAAAGCCTTGGGTGCCACTTTTCCATTGTAATGCCCTAAGGGAATGGAATTTTTAAAGGAACTACTGGATTACATTTGTTACGTTCTCATTAGTAAAATATTTTTCGGCTAAATATTTTGTATCTTTTCTCATATTTCCCCTCTTGCTGACAGATTGAGCAGCCTGTGCCTATGTGGGGAAGCCCAACTACCTTTTTTGAACTGGCATAACTTAACCATGGCCATGGTAGCACAAATAAAAATTTGCCTTCAGTGCAGATTGACCAAATCTACATATTTGAGATGATGTTTCTAGATATCTAAACTTCTATGAATTTGAAACAAATTTCATTATCCTCAGTGATATGAGCAAATAATTCTGCTATGTTTCAAATACAGAACCAAAATATTTGTCACCCGAGATCTAGAAAAAATCACTGCCCACCCCTGGCTTTCCTAATGTGCTACTGAAAATTTTATCTCTGGATAGTAATGACATATACCAAGAGTTCATATACAGAAGGAAGCATGAAACTGCTTTAGAAAGAACTGTTTTAGAAGAGTATTCAGCCCAGCATGGAGAAGCAGTGCCACTTTTTATCCTCACCTGTACATGCTGAATGTTTGACAGACCTTGCAGAAGCAAAAGCCTACTTTCCAGCTCCCACCTGGCCCCTCTCCCCCAACATCAGAGGTGGAAATGATTTTAGTGAAACCACCTGAACTGATATTCCAGACTCTTGTCTGAGCAAAATTGTCATGGGAAGCTGTCCTGACCTGGGTGTCAGGATGGCTTTTGGACACCTGGAATGGAAAAACAACTCTTAGACATTAATATAGCACAGAATCTTTACTTTCTGCTATAAAATTCTGGAGGAATACTAGCTGCAACTTCATCAGCCATCGAGTTTGGCAGAAAGGAGAGCTTTACCAAGATCAATGAAGTGTTTCAGGTCATGATTTATTCTGGAGGTCTGCTCGGAGGACGAGGAAAGGGAAGGTGCTCTCCCGTCTGCAAGCACTGCATGTGAATTTATTGAGAGCTATCACCTAAAGCTGAGGGACTAAATTCAGTATGTATGGACACTCTTTGAAAGACTGCCAAAGGCTTCAGAAATAGGAACATAAATTGAAGGTGAACAAAACTGCAATTGAATCTATCTCCAGCAAATATAATTAAGAAAATAACCTAGTGAATGAAAAATATGTTGGACTTTTAGAAATCATGTCATTTTCAATAATACAAGAAAAGGGTTCCTAAAGGCAGGAATTCCCAAATTAAAGAGTGATAGAAGAACCACTTTGAAGTAAATAGGCTATCCCAGAGCCAAAGACTGTTACTGCCTTACCAGCAACAATACCAGTATGTGGCAATAAATGTTCACAGTCCCCTGAGCTATAGCACTGCTGTTTGCTCCTGGCACACCTTCAGCTGCTCCCACTTGGTCGTAGTCCTGACAGCCACCCCCTGCTCTGCCTCTGGCTTCTCTATTACAACCTGATATATTTCATAAATTTTCATTTTTCCCTATTACTCCTTTCCCCCCCTCATTTTTCTTGCTATATCTCTATCTATCTAAAATTGCTGTCCATACTACTGCAATGGCATAAGCTTTCAGCCAAAGGTATCCTCTTTCCTCACTGTGGAATTATGATAATCTAATAAACCATGAATAAAGAACCAACTATTTTTCAATCAGTTTCATTCAGAATTCTTCTCCTCTGGAAAATTATCTCTTTGAAAGCTCCAGTACGTGAATGACTAGCAGGTATGTACTCAGTTTGCAGTACTGAATGTAATCGTGTCATGATCATTCATCCTTAGGCAACACTAACTTCCAGTCCAGGGACAAATTCATCTTTATCCGACATAATGAAGTCCAGGAGAGACTTTGTTTGCATTGAGCACAATATCATTTATGTTTGAAACCTAAAAACCCCAAACAAATCATCATCGATTATTTGCTACCAAGTGCATGGATATGGCAGCCTTGAGTCAGAAAATGAAATAATTGAGTCCTAGAATGAGCTGGGTTGGAAGGGACCTTAAAGATCATCAAGTACCAACCCTGCCACCATGGACAGGGACACCTTTCACCAGATTGCTCAGTCTCCTATCCCACCTGCCTTAAACATTTCCAGGGATGGGGGCATCTCCCATCACACCCTGAATATCCTCCATGTATTACTGACTGGTGCATATGGAATAACAGATCCTGGGGTTTGATTTGTGTCTCTTGCTTGAAGTAGTTGAGTGGAGTGTGATGGTTTTGGCCAAAACCAGCACAGAGAAACCTTTGCACCTCCACATCACACCCCTGAGGGATGTGCAGTCTCAGTCCTGCCAATGTAGATGCAGGGGGTGGGTTTCGTGCTTTTCCTGCCTTCCGTGGTCCATGACCTTATTGACCTGCACAGATCTTCACAGCACCCAGCCTCTGGGCACTTCCTGTTCCACTCATTAATTCCACAAATGAGCCCCATTTCAGGTACTTTTTTTATGGCAAGTGTGTTTTATGTTTTAGAGAGACCCATTTTTCAGATTCCTCTTTTTGAGCAATGTGGTGTGACCTCATGGCTGTCCCGGCTTTGACTAGAGACCTTCTGAGGTCCTCTCCAACCCCAGTGATCCTATGATCCAAAAATCCTCTCCACTCCTATTTTTTTCCCCACTCCACCCTTTTTAGACTATTTATGGGTAGAGATACTAAATCTGTTTATTCAAATCAGTAGTCTTTCAACAAGATAACTATATCAGATTTTTTTAATATAAATTCCCAAATCCATTGATTTTAATTCATGTTACAGAAAGGAGTTAACTCATTTAAGAAATAAGAAAATGTATTTCATTGATGAACAGGTAAAATTTTGAGTTTGGACTGCTTGGACCTTCACCTATCCTACTAAACAAGTTAGTTTAAAATCCTCTTGGCTGTTCCAGCTATGATTTGACTGAAACACGAGCACTGTGTGTATGGTTTACCAGCTGAGGGTCAGGCTGTCAGTGGGGAATGGGGGGAGGCTGATCTCCAATAATCTCAGCCAGGTTATGTCTTTCACAAACCTGTAAACTGGGCCTTTTCCCAACATTCTTCAATCCCCGAAACGTCTGCTGTGCTGTGACTGTAGCCTGCCAGAGCCATCCTGACATGTCCTGCCTGTCACTCTCCAGCTTGCCACACTACTGAGATAATGGGGAGGCAACATCTGCTCCCCTGCATCCTTCCAGGGCTCAAGGAGCAAGATGTGGTGATGAGATTATTAAAAAAAATAAGAAAGGAAAAAGGAAAACAATGGTGTAAGGCACGTGTTGGGATCTTTTGAGGATTGTACAGCAGCTGAGGCCCAGGGATCTGGGGGATGAGTCATTTCAGGCACACACAAACTTTCCCCACCACTTCCCCACCTTACATGAAAGGAAAGGCGGTCGGAGCCAGACCATCTGGACAACTCTGTGGGAGCAGAGCCTGCAGAGAGGATTGGGCCGCCCGCGATGCTGAGATGGAAACAAAGCAAAACAACTTGCTCTGCAGACCTTCCTGAGCTCACTCATCAGCAGCCATCAGCTGACTTTATATCAACGAGCACTTGCAGCAATTAACCCTTATTATCACTCTCCAAATGGGAAAGAAGGTTAAACTGAAGAAGAACAAGATATTACAAGAAGGGTGACATTAAATTAAATGTGTGACAGTGTTTCAGAGCCATTGCCATTGAAGCCAAGAGAAATTTGCCACAGAACACACAGCATAGGCTGGAAAGTGCTGTAAGGATTTAAAGTGTCCTACTGCTGTCACAGCACTATACTATATTCACAAGGGGTTTAGGAGTTAAATTTGAAACGGAAATTCATAGGAGAGGCAACTAAACAAGTAGGATAATACGTCACCAGAAAAGGTAGATGTGCAGGGCTTGTCAATTTGTGTGATAATTCCAAGACAACTTCCTCACTGATCAGATTTCTATTGCTACACAAATCTTCTTCTGTGCAGATTACTGTGAAGCAGTCAAAATTAACATTTATTCCTTTATTATTAGACTACAAAATTTCCAGCTTTCATAGCTTCCCCAATTATCACTTTCCATTAGCCCCATTACCCAATCTAACTAACTTTTTTTCCTAGGATGATTTCACCATTTTTTTTCAGTTTTGAATTACCCAGCAGTAAAACATACAATGGAGACAAACTGGCAATTTTTGTTTAGAGTTATGCTATTTATTCAGGAAAGTGTGAACCTGTCTCATTCTAAATACAGCTTAAAAAGAAAAAAATGGCTTAAAATTTCTGTAAATATTGCCAAATTTTTTTTGCCTGTGGTAAACAGGTTTACCACTCCTGTTCCCACATGAAACATGTTCTCTCTCACACCCCGATATTTATTGCCTGTGAAGACTGTTAAGGAAAGATTTATTCTAGCTGACACGAGGCAGTAGTTAAGATAAAAATTGTTGACTAAAACTACAAACTACTCTGTTTCTAAAAGGACAAAGGACTCTTCCACAGAGCTTAATAAATTATAGAATTTCTGATATACAACTCCTGTACTCAGTTATTTCAAGCAGATGTATGTAAGTAAAGGACTGTTGCTTTCATCAAAATTGTGGCGTGTACTTGATGAGACCAGGTCTGTTAATTTTAACTTTTGACATTCATGCTTTAAAAATTATATCTGTATAATTTTGGGAAATGGCAGTGGAATATGACAACCATCACAATTTCCCTCTCCTGGATTGCTGCAGAAAGTGGCTGTGTCCACCTATACACATCCAAGCAGATTTGGAATCTCTTAAGTTAAAAAAAATAATGGTGGGAAAACTGCTATATAAATAGAAAAATATTTTAATTACCTCTGGAATGATCAGTATGAAAAGGGTTTTAAGGTACTAGAAAGCTTTGGAGTTTTAAAACAAAAAGAATACAGGGGTCAGAAAAAATATTGGAAATCATATTTAGTTTTAATGAATATCATAAGAATGTACTTCTCAGAGAAAACATTCATGGATTCCTATAAACTATCTTTTTCCTTCTAACAGACACGTTAAGTTATGATGCAGAGTGGGTCTCTGCTGCTCAATGGAACAAGAAATAAAAGTTCAGGCATGTGCCATGATAGAGGCAAATTTCTATTGTCTCTAATTTGGCAGAAACATGGGAAATGTATAAGAGATGTAGAGAGAACATAAAAGCTTCACCATGAAGCTGGGCACTGGTACACCTGAAATCTTAATTAGTTTATTGATTAGGTTTATAAAGATGGTGTCCTGTTAACAAAAAGAATAGGTTATCCATCCTTTGCCTATTGTAGTGCTATAGCAATTCCAGAAAGCTCAGCACATAGATTTATACACTTGTCTCTGCAGTCCATTTATAAACAAGTAGCTCAGAGGAGTTAGCTAACCCCCATCTGGTTACTTGAAAAGCAGAAGTGCAAGGATATCAAAGTAGCAGAAATAAAAATAATTTTAACTGGTCTCCATCTGGCAATTTTAATAATGGAAATGCAAAGTTGTAAAATGTGCCAGCTATCCAGGCTTTGTGCAAAAAAGAAAAATTGTGCTTAAAAACATTTTAAAAGTCAAGACAGGTCAGTTAAGAGTTTAGCTGATGGTCCACTAACTTCAATATCACAGAAATCTAAGCCAGTTTACCCTAGCACGGAAAAAGCATACTTCCTCCTAAGTACTGGGGCCTGCAGCACTTTCTTTTGGGTGGGAGACAGAGGCTGGACAAGGAGATTTCCAAAATACCTCCTTCTGCAACCGAAGATATGACATTAATTTAAAATTTTAAAACTCTTCTACATTCTGAAAAAAGGTTTTCTTTTCATTTTAATGTTTGGTAGCTGAAAGGGTTAAGGTGACTCAGGAAGGGTCAGATCTTGCGCTCATTTGAAAGAATAAAAGAGAACAAACCCTCACTGACTACTTTTAGCTGAATCCTGCAAACCAGATTTGCATATTCCATTAGGAAACTTGGATGCTGGAATCATCAGTGATACAACATTTGATGTGATGTATTTTCAAAGTTAGTCTAAAACCTTTGCACAGCAGGTTTGGAATGATCATGGGTTGCATTTTTCTTCTTCTTTTTTCGTTCTTCCCCCTTCTCAGTTTTGTTTTGTTTCACTTTGAATACTTCACAGTGTTTGTATTTTGAAAGCTGGCCTATTTTCCCTCACAAAGCAGATTCAGTTTGTGGTATAAATGCTAAATCAGCATGTGTCAAACTTGTTAAACCTTTTTTATGCCAGGCCTTGAAGGACCTGATAAAATAAAGCTGTAAAGATATACATTTTAATAAAACATTATTCATGCACTGTTAGTCCACAAAATATTCTCATGTACTATATAGAAATGAAAAGCAACATTTCTCTGGCCTAAAGCTAACTTTTTATGACTCCCTTGGTAATTTTTCCTTCTTTAATACTACTTTATTTATTTATTTTACAGTAAGCCTTCAGAAAAGGGGTGGCATTTTTCTCAACACTTTTGCATGTGGTTTTTTTTTCCGCTGACCTTTTACATCATCTATAGAATAATTTAATAGGGATCTGGAAATCAGACAGAGTAACTGCTGGAAGCAATATATGCTGATCAAAACCCAGAGAGAGCAGCTCTGTCGAGAACTCAACTGCGGTTGTGTGGTTCAGACACCGGCTTGGGAGTCGCGAGATCTGGGTTTTCTTCCTTAATCTGCCTGACCTCTCTGAGTGATACAGGCTCTGTGTTTGCTCAGCAGGAATGATAATATTTACATTCTCCCATTCTTTTGTCTATTTAAATGATAGGTGACTTGAGAATCCTACTGTCTTTTGTAGTGCTGGTACACGGTGCAGTTATTTCAGCTGATGTTTTCAGGTATTACCATAAGGTAAAAACGCACATGAGGGACACAAGCATCCCGACCTCACGAGTGACTGCATTCCTGGAAGTCTGAGAAAGAAAGCCCTGTGACAAGGAGGACCCCAGTGCTGGCTTGTAGGCAAAGCCAAGCCTTAAATACTGGAGCACGTGGTTTTACATTTCATTGAATCATAGAATTATTTGGGTTGAAAGGGATCTTAAACACCTCCTGGTTTCAACATTCCACTAGACCATGCTGCTCAAAGCCCCATCCAAGCTGGTCTTGAACATTTCCAAGGATAAGAAATCCACAACATTTCACAATCTGCAAGCCCTTTAATGCGCTGGAGTCTCTCAGGTGTCCAATACTGGCATCATCCTGCAGGCTTTCTGAAGATACTGGAAGGCTCAGTGTGTTCAATGATGTAGAGTTATCTCTTGCTCTCATTCAAGGTATCTCTTTTGCTGGTCTGGTTTTCATCTCTTTGGGCCCTTTTCACAGTTGTGACTCACATCTCTCTGCCAGCCATTCATTCAGCTGTATCAGTGAACATGAACTCTGTGATACTCTCTAGGACATCATCAGATTTCCAGGCTTTGGGAATGAATACACCTACAGGACCTCCAAAATTTGATCCTCTGGACGTCTCTTTTATTGACTGGTTTTCCTACAAAAGGCCCTCTGTTAGAAGAGCAACTACCATAGAGAATTCCAGCCCCACTAGGCCTAAACTTTTTTCCACACTCACTGCTTTGTTGAAATCAGTACAACTTCCATAGATATTTCCTTTCTTTTGTCCTTGCTGACCATGCTGTTGCTGACTGAATGACCAATAGTCAAGATTAACATCTGGATTGATAAAGACTTCTTCAGGAAAAGGCAAAGAATTTCTCTTCTGAGGCAGTAATAACCAATTGCTGTGCAAATATCAATGGCTGTGACTGGGTTACCTACAGAACCACAGAAAACCACAAGGATTGCAGGAGGTAATTATCTTTAATACAGCATGACAAAGTATGATTTTCTCTTATTATGCAAAAAATGAGGTGCATGGAGCAAGAGGCAGAACTGCTGCTGGTAACGTAGTTCATCTCCTCCACTGTAGGCACTGGTAGCACAGAGCAGCTTATTCTTTCTTTTTCTCCCCATGCCTGAGAATATTTTTTCCTGTCTTGAAGGAGTCCCACTGTTCTTCCCTGCCTTCCACACCTGCTCTCTTCTTCTTTGCTGAGCTACAAAGTAAAACAATAAACATTCAAGGCACAAAAATTCACATTGTTTGGCTCCTGGTACTCAGAAACTGACGAACTGAGAAGGAAGGGAAGAACTTTTTCTAACTGAGCCTCGAGTTCTTCCTTCAGCAGATGAGCTGCTCAAACATAAAAGTTAAATCCATATTATGCCATATTTAGAGGTATTTTGGGCTGAGGATTTCAGTGGGATTCTTGCCAAAAGAGCGGGCAAGCAAGGAGTGCTGGCTGGATGTGCAAAAGTGAGAAGAAAACAGTCCTAGGGTTTGGGAGGTGGGTTTTGCTGCACTGGCATGCTGGGATATTAATGCAAGGCACTTAGCATCTCCTTCCTCCCCCCTTGCTGTGCCGTAGGTTCAGGAGGAACAATGACATTTTTCTCCTTTGTGCTGATTTGAAAGCTACTGATGAAAACTGCTACTTAAGGATTAGTTAGTAATGTACAGAGGAAATTCTTGGAGGGGAAAAAAAAGAACAGTAAATATGCCTTTCAGTCCAAATGTATATGGCTTTATTTAAGGCAGAAAAAAAGGTGCCTTTCTCAGAAAAATGACATTTCCAGAGAAAAAGTCATTTTCACTTCACTGTTTCTTTCCCTTCCTACTGCAAGAACATGTATGGAAAATTTGTGGCAAGTTCTGAAAACAAATTAATTCCTTGTATTGCTAAACATATATTTACACAATAGTTATAAAATTCACAAGCAAAGATATTCTTAAAAGGAAAGACAGGTTGATTTGCCATATCCCTGGCAGTGAAGCTGTTATTACCTTTGCTGCTGCTCAGAGAAATCTCAACAGGTCATAATGTTCCACTGTGTGTCTTAGAGCTGAAGGAGCAAGGGAATTCTCATTCATTTAAAGATACTGCAGTGCTGCCTCCATAAATCCACTCAATGGGAAAAGATGTAGGCCTGGCTCGATGAGGCAAAGATAGTGTTTTATACCGAGTTTTCAAGCTTCATTCTAAATAGTCATTGATTTTGTGGGTATACATCAGATTTTTATGTTCTTCTGGATATCATTGTCTACAATTTCATCCTTTACTTTACAAAGTGCACCAATTGACTGGCACCCAGATTACATCCTACGACATCCATCTACTGTGCTTTAGGATCTTGCTGTAATGCAATAAAGCACTTTCATTTCATATAAAGGATGATTTATACTGAAGTTAATGCCTTAAGTGTAACACATCCACACTGGGTAATGTTATCACAGCTTATATTTCTTCTCTAAGAGTTAACCTACAATCCAACTTGCTTTTGCAATGAATGTTTGCATAATGTAAAACAGCCACTTTGATACTAATAGAAATAAATGGCTGAAGGAACACAAAAAATGGAGAGCTTTTGCTTACTATTTAAATTCTTTCAAATAGCAGTGCTGTGTGAAATTCTAATACACTCTCTGCAACAGTCAGACAGTAAAATGGTTCAAAGATTAAAAAATCACTTAAAAATGTAATTAATACAGGAGCACAATTCTCAGTGGTTTGTAAGATATGATGCATTTGGTGTAGCAAATAAAACATAGCATAGGACAGTCATCCACGTGTATTATACTTCTAATCCATTAAAATATGTACATAGATTTACTGTATTTGCCTTACAAACTTTGTATTTTCTGGTCTGGATTTTGAAGAGTGACATTTAATTTAATTTTACAGCTTCTTTGCTGCTATTGAGTATTTTTTAGATAATTTCTTCAGAAAATTCATCGTTTTAAGCTGACAGTAATAAACCTGGAAATTAAATATGCAAGAATATGTCCTAAAAAAATGTTTTGTTCTTCATGATTTCTAGTATAACAGCTGAAAAGGGACAAGAGGGTGTTGTCTAGTTCAACCTTCTACTCAGTCAAGGTCAAGTTTACTTTTCCATGGACAGGGTCTTGGTTTTGGTGCCTAAATCTTCATACTGATATTTGGTTAAAGGTTTGAGACTAGAAAGATGCTCTTGCTTTCAGCAGTCAGCTGCATCCTGAGCAAATCTGTGCATTGTTGCTTTGAAATGATGGTGTGTTTCCTGAGGGATCTCAGCTTCTGAAGCCATTATTATGTTTCTGTCTGCTTCATGAAAGTTTTGTCATGAGACAGTGTTGTTTTGCTCATTTCAGAGGAACTCGAGTTTTAAGGATTTCAAAATTGTCAGCACTTCTGAAAGTTTGACAGTTGCCTGAAGTTACTTTGCATAAACACTAAGATGCTCCCACAGTTAATGCACTAAAAACTTCAGGTCAAAGCAAAAAATCTTTTGTGAGAAGTCTAGAGCCATCTGGAACATGCTTTATAAACTTTGTATTTCTACTTTTCAGTTCTATGCGGTGGTCTTAATATTTTCCATACCTTTATATCCTATAATCCAGTTTCTGAGTCCACTAAGGAAAAGAAGAATCAAAATTCTGAAAAGGTAGTTTCTACAGTTCTTCTAACCCTTGGACAGGAGTATGGTTATGAGACCAAGGCAGCTACTATGCCACTAAGTTAAAAAAAAAAAAAATCACACTGCAGACTTTCACAATATCAATAAAGGTGAAAGCCTCCATAAACTTTATTGAATCTGAGTCTTCAGACTTCGAAGATATTTATTCAGGCCAAATAATTCTCCTAAAGAGAGTGCCTGGCCAGAGTGATGAACAATATGAAGTAGATAATTGCAAGATTAAGTCTGAAAGCACACTCAGAAGCCTAATTCCTTTTCATTGGACACCATGGAGACTTAAAAGGATAATATTTGAGACAACTGATAAGTCAGCAGAGAGAAGGAAAATTAATGATGGAAAAGAAATTAGAAAATAGATGGTGTTTGGGAAACTACAAATAATTATATATTTAGAAGTGCATTTTGGGACTTACTATGTCAGTGTTATGAGCATGGTGACAGAGTGCTGGGGTGCTAGTAAGGAGCAGAGTTAAAAGGAAACAGACACAGACTCTACATGGCAGATTTAGTCCTACGAGGGGAAGAGGTGTCTGTGGCACTCAGTGATCAGCAGGACCAATCCAGCTGAGAGACAGAGCGTTGTGCTCACAGCTCTGCACTGCTTCTGCTGCCCAGCACTGTAAAAACCCTGAGGAGCCTGGTCAGGCTTCCTTGCTGAACTTGCTGTGAGCAGGAGGTTGGGTGGATGAGGTCCCTTCTAGCCTGAGTTAACACAGGAACCTATCCATGGTCTGAGGATGCCATGGGAAAACTGCACTGGACATCACTGTTTGACAGGAGGTTGGAACACACATATGTGGACTGAAAGCCTGCTTAGAGTTGCACCTGAGAGAGGAACAGGAGAGAGGGGTAAGACAGACCAAAAGTGGCCTCTTTTCTTCTTTCTAACTGTTTGTGTTCTTTCAGACCTTAATTATAACATGTCCAATCCGACGCTGATTCTGTGTGAGCTGCTGTGGAGTGGGTGAACAATACTTTCCATTAAGGTGTCGGGGTCAATGATATGGATAATTAGCTAGCTCTGTGGTTCAATACATTAATTTTCTCTGAAGCAGCAGTAAAACATATGTCGACTCTTGGTAACCTCGGTGTAGGTGTTGCAACCTTGTAATGGATGTGGATGCAATAACCTGCTTGAGCTTGTCTACTTGAGACGAGGTGTTTTCTTAAGTGATGATGATGAATGCTGCTCTTCTAGGGAGTCAGGGAATGTCATTAAACCAGCTAATATTTTGCTGCCCTCCCATGCAGAGCTAGTATTGCTAAAGGGCAGCAGTGCTGTCAAATCCTTATTGGCTTGAGCAGGGAATAAAGCAGAGAAAACAGCACGAAAAAAGTAGATAAAGGGCCTAAGGTGAATTCAAGCCTAATACACAGTACGTTGAGTTGTTTTGTTTGTTTGCTTTTTTCCCTTTCTCAGTAAAAGTAGTTCAATAGTTATGGTTTTTTTCAGCAGCAGAACCCCCCTCAACTCTCTCCACACTCCTCAGTCACTAACAGAGTTCATTGTCTATCAATAAAAGCATTTCAGATCTCTCTAGACCTGGAGACACCAGGCAGAGTTATTAGTTCTTCTCCAGCTTATTCCAAGGTGCCAGAGTTCAAAATGAAAACGTACAGATTGCTGATAGCCATGCCAGAGCCAGGCAACTGCTCAGATCCGTCCCTGCATCAGTCTCTGCAGCCACATAAACACAAACCAGCATATCCAAGGATATCAAATTGAGAATAAACGCCTATGCAAAGCATTTTTGTCTGTGACAGGCCCTTAGAAACTAGAGGGCAAATTCTCTGCTGATGTCATTAGCACAGTGTTGTTAAACTCCATGGACCTGTACCAGTTTAGAGACACATGAGGTTTGACCCCATTACTTTATTTAGTGGCACTTATAGTAATTTCAAATTGTCAAGTCTGCACTGCCGTATTCCAACAAGTAACACCTCTAAACTCTGCTAATAACTTTTCCTCATCTAAAAGTTGTGCAAGCAATTGTCTTTCTTTTATGATAAAACTTAAACCTTGAAAGCAGATAATTTTTGAGTTTTCTGTGCAGCAGTTTACATCCCAAAGAACACCTCAGAGTTTAGAGACTCTGAGGCACAATTATCCACTTTGAGAGGATGACTGCTGGTGGGAGAAACACAACAATTATTTTATTGAGATATGAGACAAATACATTTAGATAGGAAATACAAACAGCAAGGTTTCTCTCCCTGACACTCTTGGCAGGTAGAAAGATCTTGTTTCTTCATCTTACAATTTCAGCAAAACTCAGCAATGTTGTGTTATGTTTTGTGACTTTTGGAGAATGGATTTGTTCTTTGATGACTTGGAAGACAACATCTGTTTTGAGGAATCACTAGTGTCTTGATGCATAAAAGTGTCTTTTTTAGCTCATCTTCATGGTAAAGGCTCCAGGTAACACCTTGGCTATTTCAAAAGACACAGTAAACTCATATCTGATGCTGAATCGGCTCATTTGTAGACTCATCTCCAGGGCTGCATCAAAAGAAGTGTGACCAGAAGGTCGAGGGAGGGAATTCTCCTCCTCTGCTTTGCTCTCATGAGACCCCACCTGCAGTGGTGCATGCAGCTCTTGGGCTTCCAACATAGGAAGGACATGGACCTGTTAGAATGAGACCAGAGAAAGCCATGAAGATGATCACAGGGACGAAGAACCTCTGCTATGAAGACCAGCTGAGAGAGTTGGGGCTGTTCAGCCTGTAGAAGAAAAGTCTGCATGGAGACCTCACTGCAACAGCTTTGTACCATGGGCAGACAGTGACAGGACAAGGGTTTAAACTGAAAGAGGGGAGGTGTAGTTTAGGTGTAAGGAGGGAATTCTTTCATGTGAAGGTGGGGAGGCAGAGGTTATCCAGAGAAGCTGTGTCTGCCCCATTCCTGGAAGTGTCCAAGGCCAGGCTGGATGGGGCTTGGAACAATCTGATTCAGTGGAAGGTGTCCCTGCCCATGGCAGGGGTTTGAAACAAGATGATTTTTAAGGTCTCTTCCAGAACAAACCATTCTGTGATTCTGTGATTCTATGCATTTTCCTGTGAAGTGGAATGTGCTGCTGTTCGGTGAAATCTCTTTCTCCAAAAGGGAGTTGCTAATTTCAAAGAAGCAAATTGGAATGGATCATGTGCCTGCAAAGGAAGAACGGCCCAGTGTAGACTCTGGTGGCTAATAATGGTACTGAGGAGAAGAAAACCCTTTAACAGAATACAAACCTCTATTATACAGAGATCTGAAGCAGCCTTGTGTTAGAGTTAAAAACGTACTGCCTATTTGTGGGTGCTGCTGTATTGCTCTTCTGATGAACAGAGTCCTGTCTCCAAGCCAAACTTCTCTAAATGGCAGGTAGTGTAAAAAAATTCCAATTAGAGTTATTCTAGGGTTTAATTTCCCTTATTGCTTTATATGGCACAAATGATGTTCTGTGCTCATGTGATCTTGAATTGTAAGATGAAATACACTCCAGTGTATCATTATTTTTGCAAGGTTTTTTAATATTCCCCGCTCATCTCTAACCAGTCTGGTCATTCAGTTCCTCTGTAACAAGGAAACAATACAAATTTGGGCTTCTGTACTTCTGCTAAAGCATGACCCAAATTCATATAATAATACAAGTTAAAACCCAGTGAAATCCTCTGACTTTACCTAAAAGCATTGTAAAGTGTTAATGTGGACTCCTTTCTTTCATGCTCAGTTTCACCACTGAGCAAGGCTGAAGAAGCTCTTCCTGTGTCCTGTGCACAGTCACTTAGAACTCAGAATCAGAAAATCTTAGAATATGTTGAGTATTCATAAGGAAGGAAGGAACTCATCAGGGAAATCAAGTCCAACTCCTGACCCTGTGCAAGACATCCCAAGAATCACACCCTTATTAAACTTCATGTGGTTGGTGATTGCTGATCTCTCTAATTTGTCAAGATCTCCTAGCTTGCTAGCCAGACTAGCCAGCACTATGAATAAGTATTTCAAGATATCCTTGCTATCATTTTTCTCACACAGTTCTGTCAGAAATTCCTCTGAATAAACTTTAACTGGAGAAAACCGTTGTGTCATCTGCCAGTGTCCTGCTTACCCATTGTGCACAACATTAGCAAATCCATTCAGCTCATGACTCTGAAGGGCGAACCTTTGTGCTCCATTGTGTTAATATATTGGAGAAATAAGGAAAAAATGCATGGAAGGAACATCAAGAGGTCATTCTTTCACCCCAGGCAGGATTAGCTCTCTCTGAACTATTCTTAATATATGTTTATCTAAACTGCCCTTAAGGTCTTTGGTGGAGTAGATGCAGAATCTTTTCAGGCAACCTGTTTAAGTCCCTAATCATTTTTACCACTAAAAAGTTCTTCTAATGTCTCACATAAATATCCCCTTCTGCAATTTAGAGCACATTATTTCTCATCACATAGAAAATGGGTACCTGTAACAATTCGATCTTTCCCCCTTTTCAGCCACTTTTTATGTATTTGAAGACTACTAATCTTGTCTCTACTTGGTCTTTTCTCTTGAGGAAGCAATCTCAACTCTTTGATTTCTAATAGATCAAGTTTCCACACCCCTAATCACTCTGCTTGTCCTTTACCTGATGCAAATATTTCTTCAAATGCAAACTGCAGGGGGAACACCATGCTTCAGCTATGACCTCATTCATGCCAAATAGAGCAGAAAGACTATGTCATGTATCTTACAGAGATTATTTCTGCTTGTACATCCCATAATAGTATTTGGCTTTTCTGAAAAAGTGTCACTTTGCTGACTATTAATTTCAGAGATCCTCTCTTATCTTATTCTCCATCACTGCTCTTTTTGTGCAGAGCAGCTGATTAGCCAGTTGTTCCCTGAAGTCATCTTAGGTGTTTCAGACTGAATGTGCAAATTGTTGAACTCATTTGGAATTGTCACCCCCTCAAGTACCTGGGCCTCTTTTCAGTGACTTGGCATCTTCTGTCCTAATAAATATCCCTTATTTTCTTCCATATGGCTTGAGTACAAATTTCCAGCCATTTCCTTGTCCATTTTAATCCAGCCAATGTTTTCTTTCTTATTATGATAGTATCAGGTGAAGCATTTTCAGAGACCCCACTGAAGTGGAGACATACAGCATCTACTGCTTCTGCCCTATCTGTTACCCTCTCAAAGAAGGAAGTTGGTTTGACAAGATTTGTTTCTGTCTGTGTTAGGGCCTGGAATTCATTTCCCCACAGCTGCCCTCACATTGCTGGTCTGTGCATTGGTGTCTAGAAAGGTGCTGATAACTCCCCGGTGCTTGGGAGCTGCTGGGCAGAGCTGGCACAGCACCAGCGCTGCCTCTCCAACGTTCCCCCTTCACCAGCAGGATGGGAATGGACAAGATCCTGGGAGGGGACACAGGCAGGAGCCTGTCCCAAACTGTCCAAAGGGACATTCCATGTGATATCTGCTTGGCAGTAAAAGCTAAGACAAAAGAAGAAGGTGGAACATACATTCATTATTATGATATTTGTCTCCCAGACCTGGTTCCTGGGAAGTGGCTGATTGCAAGTGGAGAATAAATCTTTTGTTTCCTTTTTCTTCCATGCATGGCCTTTGATTTTGCTTTATTAAACTGCCTTTATACTGACCCATGAGGGGTCTTTATCCATCTTATTCCCCCTTTCCCCTTGCATCCTGCAGAGGAGGGGGGTGATAGGGAAGTTTGGTGGGCACCTGCATCCAGCCAAGGTCAACCCACCACACTGACAAATCCGTGTTGGCTGTCACTCATTTTTTTGTTATCTTCTAGGGGCTTACAAATTGTTTGCTTGGTTATTTGCTCCAGGATTTTTCTAGGAATTGAAGTTAAGCTGACAAATCCATCCTCTTTTCCCTTTTTTAAAGATAGTCTCAATAATTGCACTTTTCCAGTATTCTGGACACCCCCTCCCATAAGCTCTCTCAGATAACCAGTGACAGCTCTGAGATTGTCCCAACAGCTCTTTTTCTCTGATAGTGCTCACCTTGGCATGTATTTCCTGCGGCTCAGTGGCCATGAAAATACATAACTAATATAAGCACTTATCTTAGTATCAGTTTTTCTCATTTGTTCATGCCTTTAATTGCTTTGCACATTTTGTAACATCAATCTCTTTAATGAAAGCAGAAGCAAAAGTGGCAGTAGACACAGTGGCTTGTTTGGGTGTTTCTGTCCAGAGATTTCCTACTCTGATTGGCAGCAGAAAAAACCCTATTTTTACTGTTGAGTTCTCCAAATTTCAAACAGTTTACTCTCATACTGGATTCTGTCTTTGACCTGGATATTTCTGATTTAGCCCATGATTACTTTGTGTTGTTTTTTTGATAGCCTCCCATGAGGTCTCTGACAAAAGCTTTTGAAAAAATCGAATGGGTTATGTCAGCTGTGTTTTTAGTAATCTGGAGCAATGGTGTTATAAACATTCCTCTAACACATTTAAATAAAGAGTTAAGGCATTTCAGGCACTGATATATTTCCATCTGATATCAAAAGGCATTTCTGATCACACGGATCTTCAAACATTTATTTATATTTACTTTTAATAAGCACCATAAAACCTGTTTCAACAAGAAGCAATTTAATTGCATCATTGCATTTGATCAGATGAGCATCCTGTTCATTATAAAGCCTTCCCTATAAATAAACATAGAAAATACAAATTAAACTTCCTCGTTAAAATGCACCCAACTTAACGTCTCAATTCTTTCTTTACATATTGTGAATTGAATTTTTCTCTGGAATAATGTACACACTGAAATGTTGTGATGCATATTTACATACAAATCCTGCTAATACATTGCCTGATTCGGGATGTGCCCCCATTTCAGCCATCAGCATTACTGCACTGATGTAAACCACTTGCACTCCAGCAAAGCTGATGAGATAGCTGAAAACTGGAAGAGAGCATAAAACAAGAGTTCCATTTTGCTTATAAAATAGACATTTTTATTCAGTCCAAGTTTTCCAGGAGTATGTCAGTCTAAATTTCCAAATTTTAAGTTATTGACGTTTCTATCCCCAAAGGACTAAATAATTTTTAGCATGCTGATGCACTTAGACTTTATAATCACAAGAGTTAATATTAAAACATTTTGCATTTTCTACTGTCTAAATTGCATGGATTGTGTAGGAAGGCCCAAAACCCACAAATCTACTGTTTCCAATAGTTGTTAATGATATGGAGTGGGACACTAAACTAATCAGTGGTATTGGACATTGGTGAGTAGAAACCACTATATTAGTGCCTAAACTGTGCAGTGATCCATGTCTTCTAATTCTGGGAGATAGTTATGTTAAATTGATTTGAAAATAAGTGGATAGAATCATTATGCCTACATTTATAGCTAAGCTGATGGAAATCAGATGGATTTTAGTTTTCCAATGCCCCTCATAAATTGATGCTGAAAATCCCAATAGAGACTTCACTGCCTGCTTTCTGTCCACCCAATAAACTGTGATTATTGGATCCTGATGACATTTATTCTGAGATATATTAAAATGAATTGACATAAACCTACACAAAAAAGCATGCTGCAGTGACTTGAAGATGCAGGAAGCTGTAGAGATTATCATCACTGACATATATGATCCAAAGAAGGATTGTCATGGAGCTCTGGATATATACTGAAAAGCACAGTTTCTCAGAAAGCAAACTCAAACCCATGCAGGATTGCCTAGGATTGCTTCTGGAAAATTCATTCCCTTCATAAAAATAACTTTCAGAACAGAGTAAAGCACTGAGAGACTTCATAAGACAAGCAACAAAATGGGCCACAGTAAGTCATAAAGGTGTGCCCTTGTGGCAAACACAAGGCTGGTTTATTTCTGAGACATCAAGGGACACTCCTCACTGAGTGGAAGCACTGGGAATACCTTACTACAAACTGCTAGGCAATAAATAAATGGGTTTATTAGGTAATTTCACCCAAATTTCTTGTCATAGAAAAGCCCTCATGGTAAAAATAATAAGAACAATAGGTGTAAATTATAAGAGATAATTCATTACAATATATAAGCTTTTCTTTAAGAGTCAGTGCTAAATTTTTACTGCTTGTATCAACTTCCAATTCAGGCCTATGCAATATGCAATATTTAACTCTCACTATTGAAGAAACAGTGATTTAATAAATATTAGAAGTGAGGTTACAGATCCACCGAAGTGCAAGGGATCTTTAAACCCCTGAAATAATAAATATCCTACTGGCATCAGTGTGACTTAGGAACTCAGTGCCTTTGGGAAAAGGAGTGTCTTTAATAGAATTTTCTTTTTCTCTCAGGAAATGTTTTCCCAAATAATACTTTTCAGCTTGTCCTCAATATGTATGGCCAGCAAAGAACAATTTATTGGATTTTAGAACTTCTAATTAAAGCTTTGTTTTAATATAAGCAATAATTAAAAATAAAGGTCTCTCATGCAAACAGTTTTTCTATTTCTTCTAGTCAGTCAACATTCAGGGATTGTGATTGTCGAAGCAGGATAGAAATCAATCTATACCTCTGATAGAGGTTTCTTTCAAAAGAAGTGGCTGTTAAAATTGCGCTTCCTGCCCCTATATCCATCTCCTTCTTCTGGAACACGTACTACCTGTGGATATCTTAGCAGCTGTACCCTTGTCCAAATTCCTGCATTTGCTTGGGCTGGCACCTGGCAATTCTCGGGTCCATGAAAAGAACAGCTTCTTGGCCCAGACATCTTCCTGCTATTCCATGTCTCCAGAAACTGCTGGCATTCCTTTTGCACCATTCATATTGAAATTGTTGGGATTCCGTAATTTTGATTCCTGTGACGCCTACAGTGCTAGTGCCACATCATATATGTCAACTCATTAGCCTGGCAAGATAATAAGTTTCCAGGTCTAGAGCTGCTGAATGACAGCAAGGCTCTCCTGCTGTTTACCCTGAAGTAGGGTGCATATCAGAAACAGCATCGGTATGAAGCAACTGTTTTCCAAATTAGCTGAAATGCTGAGTTAATCTGTTCTCTAATCCAGTAAAAATACATATTTTCAATAAGAGGACACCGAGAAACTCTTATTAGTTTAACCACATGCATCAGACAGCATCTCCCTCGTTAGCAGTTTGGTATAACAGACGTAAAGTCACTGGAACAGAACATGTTTACAGGGTAAATATCTCCCACTTTGAAAATAAATATCTTGGCTTTGGCTCAGCATTTATTTAGCAGTGGGAAACTGCTGTCCTGTGACAGCGTTCCATTTCATTGACATTATCTCCTAATGATGTTATAAGTGGGGACAAGTTAACCTCAGAAGGTTCAGAGGTTCAATTTTCACTAAGATAAGCATCTAGAAACTTTGAAAACTTATGGACCATTATTCCAGCTATGATTTTTTCTCCTATTTTCTGATAAGTGCTTGTCTCTCTTGGTCCTAACCTCCTAAAAATCTCCCCCAGGTAATTTCCCTGTCCGTGCTTCCCACCAGAAGATGTGGCTGGTGTGGCTCTGTGAGATCCTGCACAGGTTCTGTCTGCTGAGGGCACTACATTTCTTTGAGTTTTTCAGCGAAATAAATAAGATCACAAAAGCACTTTCTCTCAATAACCTTCAGTCCGAGGCCACAGCACAGCCATTTCCTGCAGCACACATGGCTGGTGACACACACAGATGGCCCAGGGTTGATGCCTTGGTTTCAGGCATTCAGCATAAACACGTCATTTATGTTCCCTTTGCAACCACGGGAGGAGTCAGCTGATGCTGGAAGGGACTCGAATTTACCTGACCTTGATGGAGTTTGTCTGGAAAGGTTTTGTCCTTATTCTCACATTTTCTTTACAGTTCAGTTCATCTGCCCCTGGTGTTCTTCAAGAATCATTTCCTTTCCTGTGAGCCTAAGAAGCACTTTTTTTTTCCTTTCTTTTTTTGGTTTGTGGTTTTTTTTTTTTGTTATAGTCAAGGGAGATGACAGCCTTGAAACTACCTGCTAGTCTGATACCTACAGACAGTGGATTTCTCCTCCTTCCTGTAACTAATGCCTTAACCCTGTGTTTTCCCCCCATCATGATACCCTTGCAGGGTGTGCATACTTTTGTTTTGGAACAAATTTCAGAAGTTACTTCCCAGCTTCTGTTTTTCCCCTCTTATTTCAAATCTTATTCTTTCAAACTGCCCATTTCAAGTCTTTACATCCTAGCAACTAGTTTACTCACTATTATTTTTGTCACAAATTGAAAGTAAATTATGTTTAAGCAAGACTGGTAATTTAGAGTGTCTCAATTCTTAAGGTCCCAACTTGTGAAATCTTACAATTGATCAGCACTTCTCATCCTGAGCAGCAAATCTATCAAAGAGTCTCAAACTGGCTACCCCAGCGAGGGGGAAAAGCATTAGAAATACACAGATCTCTCGGGAATATTAACCTACAAAACTGTTCATTTGTTTCTCCTAAAAGTTTCTGTCTCACACAGACGTTTCACTCATCGGGATGCATGCATTAATCAAAATAAACAGCTTGTGGATGGGGCACACCGACATAATAGATGTACTTAACTCCAATTAAACCAAGCAGTGGGCACTGCAACCTCTCTCTGCCCGTGCTGCAGCAGCGCATACAAATTATGTGAGGCAGGTTTGCTGCTGACCATTCAGTACGGTCTGGGCACATAGCATGAGTTCAGAGACCAGGATCCCTGGGCTTTATGGTTTGATAGGGAAAATCTTAAAGAAAAAAAAGGAAAAGTGTTAAAACTTAATGTTTTAGATCCCCAAATAAGAGAATGTACCTTGAAAGTCAAAGACAAAGACAAGTGCTGCCTTCTAATCTTTCTGATGCATGCCTATAGATTTATAACACTATTGCCAAGTCCTGTGATTTGAGTCATGCAAAAACAGAAAAAACGTTTGTCTGTTATTAAAACTATGAATTTTCAGGTTCAGAAGACCTTGAAGAAAAGCATGAAAATGTGACTCGAGTGTGCGCTATAAACAATGAAAAAGCGAATCTTACATTTTGTCTTTATGTTCAATAAGATGCAGTGAAAAGAAAAATATTATGTCTGTATATAATACATATTTATAATATAATCTATGTCCATAAGAATGAGACATTATTGGTCTGGTGTATGATCTGAGCTTTTTCAAACACTGAGACCATGCCACAGACTGACAACATCCCATTATTTTTATTGAAACAGTAATTTTTTCTATCACCTCACCTCCACCCCTTGTGTTTGTGTGAAATGTGGTCTTCCTCAGCAATAAAGATTCATATACCTGTGGTTATTTTGTCATTTATATGCAGTTCTATCATTGCTTGTTTTAATCTCTGTTTTAGGGGCAGTTCTGTTTACTACATGGCACTGATTTTTGAATTAAGCTCAGCAAAAAGTGTTTCTACATCAACTATATCTTTGAATATTTGAATACATTTGTTTCCTTAAACATTTGCTTGGTCAGACAGCTCTGAGGATTTGTTTTTAAGTACAATGCTTCCAATTGACAGATGACTTTTCTCTTGGTGGATTCTAATTGCTTGTAGCACATTGGGAAAATGCTATTGTATATATTGATTTTTTTTTTTAAACCGAGAAATCAGTATTTTTAAAAAATAAAACAGGAATTAATACTTCATAAACCAGTGCTCAATCTGCAAACCCAGTTGGAAGTAATGGAACTATAAATTTAAAATGATGCCTGTAAGACTCAGAATTGTTTGATGTGGTGTAACTCTTACCTGTAATACTTCAGATGCAGTGTTATATAATGAAATTCTTAGTTGCAATGCCCTGAAGGGCATATTGAGATAGTAATGAAAACAATAAGAACAGTAACAATATGGAAAATACTCTTTTCAATATGGAAAGAATATAAAAGAGTTTCCTGTGTCTGCAGGTTTAAACCCGTCCTGTTGGTCCCATCTCACTCTCCAAACCATCTTTAATAATTTGAGTGTGGTGATTGTGAAGAATATTAAAAAAATTATCATTGCACAGGGCGAATTATAGTGTGAAAACAAGGTGATAAGGTGCTTGCAACAGCATGCAGCTCTTTACTGAGAAACCTTTGCTATTCCTCATGTTGATATTGCCTTTACAGAGGTCAGCATAACAATAGTTGCTTTGATTTTTTAATACACACACACTGTTCTGTGTAAGTTCATATTGATTTCAATAATACTTGAAAATTCTGATCTTAATCAAGAGCAGGCAACAGAAACAGTACAAATGACCCAGCAGTAACTAAATAAATAAGCTGTATCGCTCTTTGCTATCTGAAAATCTACACATGTGTTTCACCCCCCTGTTTCAGAAACACAGAAAATAGAGAAAGTTCCAAACAAAAATTTGCATTGAAAAACAAGACAGAACACATTTAGATTCTATGTGGAAACAAGCTGGAGAAAACAAACATTGTTGTCTCTGCTTCAAAAACCAACAGCTTGATTTTCCTATAAACACTAATCACATACATATTAGGTTATTATATTGGAAGCAGAGACTCCTGGAATAGTTTATCTTGGGTGCACATTTCCTTACTTAAATAGGAGCCATTCCTTTTAGGCTAACCAGAGTTGGAAATGTCAGATTCCTTTTGAGTTTTGAGAGCTTTTATGGGGTAGTGGGAAGGTATGAGAAATGTACTGAAAGCTCACAGTCACTGGCAAACCTTGGGAGCTATATCACACAGACAAACCATATTCTTAATCCCTCTCTGTTCCATAAAAAGAAGGACAAATACTTAGTTCTTCCTGAGTTTTTTTCGCTACTGCAGAAAATATGCTTGAGATTGCTACAGGTATTCAGAGAAAGGATGTCTGTCATTTCTGGGGGTTTCAGTGCCAGCCTGCAGTTTTTAACAAAGGGATATGGCACCTTTCATAGACCCTGAGTCTAAACAGGAATAAGAAGGGATTTAGTGACTCTGGGACCCATAGCAACCGATGCTGAACAACTTCCTGCTACATCAGGCAGCACACATGACACCTTCACCAGTACTAGCCTAACTAATGATGGATGGAGAGAGAGGAAGGTGACAGTGCCATCCTCTTTCACTCTGTCGAAGGGGCTACAAAGCAACTGTCAAGCACAGGCAAACCTTCTGACTAATGCTCCCACTGCCTGTTTGCATTTCTGTTCCACACGAGTCAGATTGGTTTTACTGCATCAAGGTTACTCTGATTGCATGTTCTGCTGAAGAAACAGTGGCTGTTTCAGATCTGAAATAATTAAAGGTGCAAAGACTTAAAGTGGAAATGTCCACCGGAGGAATGAAAGCTGAACATGGCAGGAAAAAATCACTTCAGTTTGAATTTATCATGAGTGATTATCACTTTCAATGACTATATTTGCCCTGTTTACATTTCATCCAAATTATTTGCCTCATCTTTTAAGGCACTGAGCATCACTAAAAGCAATAAGACTGAAGGTGTTGGAGAGAAATTTCTACAGGGCATGTAGTGACAGAACAAGGGAGAATGGCTTCAAACTGAAAGAGGGTATGTTTAGATTAGATTAGGAAGGAATTATTCATCATGAGGGTGGTGAAGCACTGGAACAGGTTGCTCAGAGAAGTGGTGGATGCTCCATCCCTGGGGGTGTCCAAGGCCAGGCTGAATGGGGCTCTGAGAATCCTGGTTTAGTGGAAAGTGCCCATCACAGGGGAGTTGGAACTGGATGATTTGAAGGTTCCTTCCAACCCAAACCATTCTATGATGATTCTATGATGTGATGATGACATTAGAAAAGTTATTAACTTCCTGCAGGATCAGCTCTTAGGGCTGAGATAATAGCAAAGGAAAAATGGTTTTAGCTTTATCACATTGCTGACACTGTACAGGAGGTGCAGATACCATTAATTTCTCCATGAAATACTGTCTCCTCCTCTACCAGTGGGATATTTTATCTTTATCTGAGCCATATTTAGTGAGAGGCAAGACTCATCCTGGATCACCGTAGTACAAGTCATAACCACCTGTGATTCCTTGAGCAGAACATTTTGCATTTGAAGGTGAGTCATTACTGCATTATGTTCACATCCAGAAGTGCTGCCCATGATGAGAAATCCCTTGTGCCAGGCACACACACTAAAACAGAGCCCTTTCATTTAAGTTTACAACTTGTGTGGGTAAGACAGATCAGACCTAGGAGAAAAATACGTAAATTTAATATTGGATGAATTCTACTTTGTGCTGATGGCAGATTTTTGGATGGGGATTGCCTTCTTCAATCCAGCGAGGCCATGCTTTGTCCCTTATCTTAGTGTGGCTTGAGAAAAACTTGAACATTATCTATCATTAATAGATATTTATCTTAGTCTATCTTTATCTAAACTGCACAGAAGACCAATGTGTTGCTCTTGCAGTGACGATTAAACTCTTTCTGCAAACATATTTTTTCCTGTCCAGTGTTAACCCAGTTTTAGGCTTCTTGAAATCCACGGTTCCATTTTTCATTGACTTTTCCCTACATTTTAGTGCCAGTCTATTCAAAGTCTACTGTATCAAACCAGCTTCACTCAACATATCATAAAGGAGATAATAGCTTAGATTTTTGTTCCAGAACCAACAGACATATTTTAATGTAAAGCTGCCTTCATTAAATACCTTTATAAACTTATGGAAAATAGAGTTGCTAAATCTCCAAACCTGTCTCTAAAATCTCACTGCCAGATGCATTAACTGAAACAAACCCAGCAACAGCAAATTTTATATTGCCTTTCCATTTCCAAATCAACTTTCAGAACTTAAAGCTTCTACCCTTTGATAGTTCATTTAAAGACCTTTAAAAGAGGTCTCTAAAAGTGACTTCCAGTTTGACCTGAACAGAAGCACCAGGATTTAGAGAGTGCAATTGATAGGATTAGTACTTCTCTCTAGCTATCCATGTTAAGACAATTAAAACAGGAAACAGTGAAAATAGAGTAAGGCAGAAGATCCAGGGAATAATCTCTTAGTCTCAGCTACAAATTATCTAACATTTATCTGCTGTATGTTTTTCTTTCCACATCTTTTCTGAACAAAAGGCTAGACATAACCAACAGGCAGTTCAGTCATTTGTACCCTAAACTATAACACATCACAGTTAGAGTGCAGATGGCACTTTTAGGGTACAAGAAGTGTATGCAGGTAACAGGCAAGAAAAATTAAATGAGAGTCTTGCTAACTGGAAGGTGACATCTGTTAGAGTCTCAAGAGCTTCCCTGGGGAATGGGTGGGAGCTCTGTAGCTTTGGTCATTTAAATCAGAACGAACATTTTAACAGAGAATATGCTTCAGGGAGCCATCAGTGATATTTAAGGCATCATTTGCAATACATCTAATACACCAGGATTCTGTAAAGCCAATATAAAGTAGTGTGTGAGAGAAACTAAGAAGAAAACCTGGAAACAAGATTATACAGCTCCCATTTCAGCACTGGAAAATCACACTCCCCTCTTCCCTCCAATAAATTTACAAAGCTGTCCTGTAACTATAAGGCTACTTTAGCCCTTGGAGATGTGCCTGCAAGTCTTGGTGCTGTCCTAGAACTCACCAGTGAAGGGCCCTGGTACAGCAGCAACAAAACTTCCCCCTACTCTGGTAAAAATATAAACAAGTCACATATTTGACTGTGAAGGCTGGTCATGGGGTAATACAGAGAGTTGTAAATCTCATAATTTCTTTTATACCTTCCTTCTCGCTGTAGTAAAAGTGTATACTGAAACATGTTCACTGCCTTACACCTTCAGAGAAGCTCTGATATTCCTTTGAAGTGAAAAAGGACCTAAATTTTGGAGGTAACCAAAACTGAGTGACCCCTGCAACGCTTGGACGAATCACATTCAGAGCCCACAGGGTTTGGTTTTTTCACTGAAAGCTGAACTTTTGCTGCAAAGTTTGTTTTTTCCCCAAACAAATAGCCCTCTCTGAAAGAGTACAAGAGAAGCTGCAAAGCCTGGGAAGGATGTCGTTGAGGCAAATTTGTGTACGGTTTAATTTGTTTTTAAAATAACCCCATTAGGCATATTCCACGGACGGAAGTTCACACGTTAGGAACAGTCCTACTGGAGCCAGCAGCACGACGCCCAGCATCCTGTGCCATTGGCAACTCCTGTAGGAAGGGGACTGGTAAGAGGATCTCTGTTTCCTTGGAGATCACATGCTTTGAAACTGCTCAAGCAGTATCAGAATCTTCTGCCTGTAATACCTTAATTGTTTCCATAGAAAACACTTAATATATATTAAGATATCACATGAAGGATGAAGCCTTTAGATAACCAATAAATAAGAGGGATTTAATAGCTCCTGCCATTCTGGTTTCAAGGGACTAAGGCTGAAGGAGAGAAAAATGGACCAAGAAACTGTTATCAGATTTTGCATATTTTATGCTTGAAAACCTTTTAATTTCAGATTTCAAAATAGCGTAGCATTTATAAATACAATCAGCAGAATATGTAGAAGATACACTATTGAAAAGAAGAAATAAAATAAGTTCCTTTGAGAAACATGTCATTATTACTCTAAGGCAAATTAATTTTATTAATATCAGATGAAAGCAAGGTTACAATTTCTCAGTTTTCTTTGGGCACAGTCATGTTATTAAAACACCACAGAGAAATCTCCGGTGTGGAAGAAGCTTATTTTAGCTTTCCAGACTCACATCCCTGACAGAAGTTAGGTGACTTAGAGACTCTAATCAATCAGTGTGAGCTTTCTCACGGTTCCCATGGCTGTGGGATATGGGAACCACCACGGAGTATTTCCTATTCAAGAGAATTCTGACTCAAGCATGGCTACAAACCCAACAGCTGCCCAAGGACTGTTTGTGAAATCTAAACGCCCTCTCACAAAAGGCAGCAGATGTAATTGGAGCCCAGTGTGAAAAGGGTGACTTATTCACCGCTGCCTTTTGTCTGCGGTGTTTGGAGTCAAAGGCATGACCAAGGAAGATGTCCCACGGAGGCCAGCTGCCTGGATTCATGCCAAAAGCTTACATTTGCTTGTGTTACTTATGGGAGAAAGAGCTGATATAACCTGTAATGCAAAATGCACAGTGCAAAGAGAGCTCGTCAGAAAACAATTTATCTTGCCTTGAGGGAAAAAAAAATATAATAGCAATTACTATTTATGAAGAATTAATAAATAGTTTTGAAAGGTTTTTATATTTTCCAGGTTATGATTGCAAAGCTAAAAATCTATTGTCTGACGTTTTTCCTCCCAGCCCAAACCTGCAAATTTTACCTAATAGGGACATTCTATTTCACAAGAAGGAGCTTTCCATCAAATGAAAGTTTGAAAAAAATTTTAACTGCTCTAATTAAAGTCCACCAGGAATTATTCTAAAAGTCTTATAGCTGCAGAAAATTACATTAATGAACACTTGGATGCTGTAGTCCTTCTCAAACACCCTCATATGCCCTCAGTGAAATAAAAGGAAGTTTTTATTCTGTCATTTATGCCTATGAACATCTACAAAACGTCTGATGGCGAAAAAATGCCATGAAAATGCAATTAAAAATTTGTGCTAGTTGCTGGACTTCTTTGGCCAGATGTTGAAAACATTCTGACTCCAACTAAAGGTCAAACTGGTCTCCAGCATCCAGTGGCCAGTACCTGGAGATGAAAATGGGATACAATACTAGATCAGCACCCAGACTCCAATGTTTAGTGTTTCAGTGAGCCATATGTGATGTCTTGTATTTTATACTTCTTGAAAAGTTTATTTTGTTTCTAATTGGGTGGCATGATAGCAGGTATAGAATCATGGAACTGCTGAAGTTGGAAGGGACATTTGGAGGTCACGTTGTCCTACCCCTCCTGCTCAGGCAGGGCCACCTGGAGATGCTTGGTTCCACCCTCTATTTGCTTCCTTCTTGAGTTTGAGTTTGGCCAGGAACAGCTTGTTCATCCATCCAAGGCTCCTGGCATTTTTGCCTGTCTTTGTATTTCATGGCATGGAACCCTCTTTAACATGGATGAGATGATCCTTCAAAACGAACCAGACTTCTGGGGCCCTATTTCCCTCCAAGGCCTCATCTCATGTGACTCTTTCGAGCAGATCTCTGAAGATGCCGATATCTGTTCTCACAAAATCCATGACTGTGAGCTTGCTTTTCACCCTCCTTTCTGCTCCCAGGTTCCTGAACTCCAGCCAAGGCTGCCTTTGACTTTCAGATGCCTAACAAGCCCCTCATTGTTTGTGCTGATGAGGTCCAGCAGGACTCATCTGCTCGGCTTCTTGCATGGAGAAGGATGTTATCATCAGTGTAATCCAGGAACCTCCTGGGTTGCTTACACCTGTTGTGTTGTCCTTCCAGGAGATAACGTCTCAATTTATATATTCTCTAAATTAGGATTGTCAGACTCTGTCAATTTTGAGGGTATTTCCCAGCTGGGCAGAATCCTTCTGTAGGAGAGCTGTCAGAATGGGAGTCATGGCCCTTGCAGAAGTTTTTTGTCTCAGTTTTGTAAAAGCAGTTCACTGATGGTTTGGGAAAGGGCACAGCACAACCAACCTCAATTAGCAGGTACAAAAAGTAGCCTAAGCTGGGTAACACAGGAGGGATGCTATTTTTGATCAGTTCAGTAAATAAGGTAATTTTGATATCGTCCAAAGAACTGTAGATAGTTTTTTGTTTGTGCAGATAAATGGAACAATTGGAAAGTTCAGTGCTGTGGGCCCTCAAGACAAGAGCCCTTTGCACTCCCCTGCAGGAGCCAGACTTAATCAACCCACTTCGGGTTAGGGTGAGAAGCCAGCATGCTTTGCTTCCCCACAGTAATCGCCTGCAACCCACTGGCTAATTGGTTTCTACCCCACCCCTTGCCTTTCCCATATATACCACTGCTTTTACCCCTGCCAGGTAGGGACATCTTGTTCCAGGCCTCCCCTTTGTGGAAGCTCTTGTTCCAGGCCTTCCCTTTGTCAGGGTGGTTGGACAATAAAAGCTATTCTGTGGACCCGCCGTACAAGGCTCCGGTCTCTCTTTACCCCTGTGTTAGCCTGGGGTGATCTCAGAAAGAGCTGAATCACAGAGAGCTTGCAGCTAAGAGGCTGCTGATCTTGCTGAGATCACCCCTCGCTCAGGAAGGCCTGCCAGTGCCCTCGGAAGGGCTGTTCCCTGCGGGACGCTCTCACTGACAAGGTCGTGGCCGGCTGGTGCTGAGGAGCGCCGGCCCCTAACGACAGTTCAAGGTGAATACTCAACGCTTTCTTTCTTTTGAGACATCTTAGAGAAAAAACAAACATCCTTCTAATTATGTCCAGAGAAGAGCAAGAGCAATTAAATATAACTCCAGCATGATTCTGGGCATGAAGTTATGTCAAACTCACAAATAGCTCCGCTAGAATTGAGCAGAGACCCCTAGGCAAGCCCAGGTTAAATCGGAGTGTGATTCAGATACAGAAAACTTGTCACCTCTACTGCAATTCTCTAGTTGTTCAAAGAATTAATTAGGGAGGGGAAAGAAGACTAATGATTTTCAGAAAGTAGGTGTTTCTCAGCAGTCTTGATTTCCAGCCTGTTGGACTTGCATGTGGAAAACAAGACATTCAGTCAAGCATGGTTATGTAAGTGCAGCTCCTCGAGAGCACTCCATATACAGTATAAATTCTGCAGGCAGAGTGTTTTAAGCACTTGGAAACTGCAGAAGATGGATATGGACTCTTTCTAAATCCATATACTTTTAGAAACAGAAATAAAAGGAAGTATCAGTGTAAGTAACATTAAGAGGTGAGAGGCAAGGTTTATAGGGAGAGGTAATATCTTTTATTAGAATAACCTATAGTGTTGGAAAAAAACAATCTTTCCAGAACAAAAGCCCCGTAAAACTTGTCTGTTTCTCTTCACTTCTATTAGTTTGTTTCAGAAAAGACATTACTTCTTCCTACAAGTCCCATCTCTCTTCTATGCTCAGGCAATCACTTAAAAGAAGGCATTTCACTTTGTTTAAATGTTTCTGAGTACTCAAAGCTGTTTCCTGCTTGGTGAGTAAGTGTTTACACTTAAAGCAGTCGGTACATGGAGGGTTGTCATTTGAATAGGGCTGAGATCTGCCCTTTAAATGGCAATGGGGAAAAAAAGGATGAAAATGAATTTTTAAAAACTAATTTTTTCAACACTAGGTTTTCTGCCTCCAAGCAAACAATTATTTTCACATAGCTTTACTCATCTTTGGAATTTCTTTGGAATTATGGAATCTTTGGATTGTTAAGGTTAGAAAAGACCTCTGAGATCACCAAATCCAGCCCTTGATGCAGCTCTGCCAAGCCCACCACTAAACCATGGCCAAGTGCCACATCTACATATTTTATAAAAGTCTTCAGGGATGATGCCACCACTTAACTGAGAAGCCTGTGCCAGGGCTTGGCATCCTTTGTGGTGAAGATATTTGTCCTAATATTCAATTGAAACCTCCCCTGGCACAGCTTGAGGCCATTGCTTCTTGTACTGTCGCTTGCTACTTGAGAGCAGAGCTCGATCCCCACCTGGCTGCACCCTCCATTCAGGGAGTTCTAGAGGGCAATAAGGTCTCCCCTGAGCCTCCCCAGCTCCCTCAGCTGCTCCTCACAGGACTTGTGGTCCAGACCCTTCCCCATCTCTGTTGCCCTTCTTGGACACGGTCCAGCACCTCAATGTCCTTCTTGTAGTGAGGGGCCAAAACTGAACATAGGATTGGAGATGTGGTACCCCAAAACTGAGGACAGGCACTCAATCACTCCCCTCATCCTGCTGGCCACACTTTTTTTTGATACAAGGCAAGTACAGGAAGGTACTACCCCTCATGAGAGAAGGCCCAAGAAACTAACGCTGAGTATCTTTCACTCAGTGAAACTCAAAGCGTTTTGTAGAGATTAATTAATCAAATTCTGATGCCTGTCGCAGGTTTATAAGTGTTTTGCAAGTGACACCATGGTAACAGAAGTGCTGAAACTCATATTTCAGAGAACATTATGCAGAGCAACGGAGTACACAAGAGCATATTCTCCTACTCATATGGACGGATTCATTTTCCTAAGTTGTGGGGAACATAAAATCAAGTTTCTCATAAGAAACAGGAAGTTTTCATGTTAGTATTCTTCATGCAATTATTTTCTTTAACTTTTTAACTGACTGTAATGTTTCTTAAGGTTGGGTTACAGTATCAAGGCAGGCTGAAAAGCTACCAATTGATGGTCACTGTGGTTGGCACACATTTTGTTTGCCTTTTCATGTTTTTCTAGCAGATGTCCACAGCTGAGCTATCACCGTGGACTCTCTCCAGAGCTAATGGCAAAGAATAGGTATTTTGAGTCTGTGGCTAACATGAATTTATTTTAAAGGTTTATTTTCAGAAGAGTTAAACTGTGGCTGAGGAGCATATTTTTCTTTGTATTCTGTAAGGGTGGCAAAGAGTGAGGGTGAATAGCTGAGCTGTTTTCTGTACACTGTAGATGCCTACACTGATCAGACGAAATCCATCTTCTACTGCCAAACTACATCAGCCCATCAAGGAATGATTTCTTTTTTACAGCTCAATCCCTTTTCATCTGCTCTGTCTGTAGTATTCAAATGTTTTATGCACACTATGTCATCTCTCTGAAAACCTCATGAATGTTATCTTTTATTTATGCCTTCAGAATTGCTGTTGATTATATTATGGCAATGTCTTGAAGGCTTAAACAAGATCAGGGCTGTTTCTGCTAGTCACTGTCCAAGCAGAGTGGTTGCATTAAAGGCAGGCACCCAGTATTTCTGAGCTCGACATGCGTCCTCATTTCACACTCTGGCAAGAGCTAAATTTGTTTGGAAACTCCTCCCCACAGCTGCTGCCCTGGGTTCTGTAGAAAAGAGAGTTTGTGGAAGAGCATGGCCTGGCCAGGACCCCAAGGTATGAGACTGCAGACAACAGCCTTGGTCTGCCACAACACAGTTGTGCACAGCAGCTCTGATGTGGCTGGGAATGAGACTCTGCCCAAGAGGGAAAATGAGCTGAAAGATTGGATTATGTCACCCTGCTGCTTATGAATAGAAGGAGATGAGGCACAGAGAGATTGATCACCCTACAAAGTTGTTAGAAGGGTCTAAAACAGAAGTAATCTTTTAACCTGCAAGATATTCTTCTTTGATCATACATACATTTTATTGTTTAGTCTTAAACACCTTGCCCACAACCACAGAGCAGCTGTGAGACAAAGCTATAACCCAGGAATTATGACACAGAGTTTTAGCTGAGACTCGAGTTATAAAATCTACAAACCTGTGGGAAAACGATCTAAAACACATTGAATGCATTCAGTTCCTGCATTTGCTTGGAGAACTGTAAATGGGAAAAAATGCTGCAGTAAGTTTCTTTAAAAAACAATGGGAAAAACCTATTCCTTTAAAGCATGTGCTGATATATTAAAATGTGGAGTTCAGAACTGTAGCATGATGCGTAGTGCACAGACATGAATGACTCTTGATATTGGATTGTTTTATTACTTCCATCTGAGCTAACCTTCATTACTTGGATTTTACAAATTTAAGGACTTGCCAGTATGCTTGCCAGTTAAATAAAGGGCACATCTAAGGTCTCCGAACATCTGGTCCAAATACTTAATCATCTTGTTGCACCAAGGCTGGTATTTTTATCTCGTACCCTGATTGGGTCTGCATAATTTTTTTTCACAAATTGGTATTTAAACCTCAAAACCTTTAGCTAACTACATCTGTCATTGATATTTTATTGTTTAATTTCTTTTTATAGAGCCAAATTACATCTCTCCCACATACAGCTTGCACTTTACATGTCTAATTTGTCGACATGTTCTATAATGATAATTTCATTGATTTAGAAAGTGACATTATGAGCAACATATGTTCAGTTTAGCAGTAAACCTTGTTAAAGCAATAATGTTCCATTCTTCCCCCCACTCTCCCCAAATTCAAATATAACCCACATTAGGAGGCAGCTGAGTCATTTAGCTGCTTTGATTCTTGTAAATATAGAAACCTGCTTGCTGTTTAGCTTTACACTTTGGCTGCATATATTTCCTACTTTGGGTTGCTAGGAAAGGACAGTGCAGAGATTAATTGCACTACAGTACTTGGTCTAAAAGCATGATATGTGTTCATTTCCTCTGGAAAAGACACTTGGCAGAATTGCTCCCTTGGAAATAAACAAAACCAAAACCAAAAAAACCCACAAACAACCAGGACATGCACGTAAAAAGGATATAATTGAGGAACATCAATTCATAGACAATAATGAGAAGATGCCCTATTACTTTCTCCCAATTATCCTTAATATAATCATCAAGAAACAGACCTCTTTTCATATTACTTGTGAAACAGCTAAGTAATAAAAAGGAATTATTTTTATAGACTCTAGAGCTAGTTGAATGCTTTGTCATCTGTACTGGTGTAGGGTCTTTCCCCAAAGTGTTTAAAAACTGACTACATTTTGATTTGTTAAAGCAGAGTTTAGTGATTTCGGGATTAGTCTGAAACTTCACTCTGTAATCTCAGCTCGGTTTTTCTAAAGACATTTTGCAAATACTTTACAAATCACTACAAAACCCACTGAAGCCTATAATGCAATTAGCTAAAAAAGGCACAGATCTCTTCTGAAGAATGTAAGGAAAGGGAATAACAATACACAGGAAGTTACATCTTGTTTCAATTTTGAAAAGGGAATCCGCATTAAAAGTAGCCAGAGAAAACAATTATTGCAGTGTAGTGGCCCAAGAAGTGGTCTGAGTCAGGAGACTCATCAACAGAGATGTTATCTCCATGTTGTGAACACACTTGACTTCAGCAGATCACTTTTACCCAGAGGTCAAGTGTCAAGAATGGGTGACAAGAGCCCTTCTCCTCTCTTGACTGTCCCACTCTCTCTGTCTCAGGTACAAAAAAAATCACAACAAAAAATATGTCTCTGTTCATTTTCTTTGCACAGATTCCCTTCAAGGGATTTTGTAAGGATCAGTTTCAGAATATACCTTAGAGGTGAAAATCTCTTTATTTATTTATGAAAGCTTTTGCTGTGTGACTGTATTTTTCACTCTAAGTGGGTTGTTATTAAGTGAAACAGGCATGACTATGCTTCATTCACCATCTGGACTAACATCATAAGTTCTCTTCTAAGATTCTCAAATCTTTTCACATCACATTTGAATGGACTAATAACACATATACTGGGGGGAATATCTCTCTAGATGTGGTTTTTGAAACCTTATTCTTGCTACTGAATTTTCAAATACGTGAGATCATTGCACCTTGAAGTTACTTTTTTTTCCTTTTTCATTCACTATCTTTCTGTTTTTCTGTCTTTTTGCTTGTCTTTTTTCCCCCAGTTAATTAAATAGAGGATTTCTAAAGAAATGTGGGGGGGTTTTTCCTCTAGAGGAAAGAGTGCCAACTGATATATATGCAACACCTGTTTCCGTAAAGACCAATCTACAAATTCTAGAATAAATCACACATTTCTTTTCACAATTTCTCTAAAAAGAAGGATTTTGTCAGAAGATTTTTGGTCAGAACGAAGATAATAAAACTTTTCTCCACAATGAAAAGAAGTGACTTTCATTATTTTAATATTAGGGGAGAAAAAGTGTTTTTACTTTACGGTAGCTAAAGCAAAGCAAAAATCTCAGAGGAGATAAGGCAGACAGTGATTTTCACACTGAATATGTCAGATTGCTAACTTGCATGGAGATGGATGAACAGCCTTGCCCTTCATAAATTCATCTCAAATTAGTTGCCACATGCTAGCAGCTTTGGGCAAAGCTACTCTCTTTTACCTGAGTAAAAGTGATACCTTTGAGAGCAGAACATTTTTGTCTCAGTTTACTTAATTCAGGAAAGAAGAATAAAGTCTTTGAAAGAGAAAACTGTTTCTATGTCTCTGCATTCCAATGCGTTTTAAATATTAGTCCCCAATAAGCAGAGTTAAGTCTTGCCCTGAGGCACAGTATGCTACAGCATTAGCAGCATGTTTACATCTGAAATGCTTGTAACTTTTTGGATGCATTGTTCTTTTTTATCAGTGCTCTTGGCATTTTTCTCACACTCTATCACACACAAGACGTTGAAGTCGTATTGGCTTCTTTATATTAGCGTCTATATTCTCCCATTAACATAGAACCACTACTTCTTTATTAATAAAGTGCTAGAATACAAATTTCTACCTGGTTAAAAACTGATGATTTAATTAATCAGATGTATCTGAAGAGTCAAAGTTAAACACAAGAAAGACAAATACTTATTTGTTATCATATCTGATGATGGCTATAATAGAGTGATGACACTGTGATTTCATAGATGTGTAGAATAACCTGAGCTGGAAATGGCCCACAGGGATCATCAGTCGAACTCCTGGCCCTGCACAGGACAGCCCCAAGAGTCGCACCATGTGCCTGTGAGTGTTCAAATGCTTTTTTAACTTTGTTAGTCTCAGTGCTGTGACCACTTCCCTGGAGAGCCTGTTCCAATGCCCAACCACCCACTGGGTGAAGAACATTTTCCTCATATCCAAACTAAACTGCCCCTGACACAGCTTCAGGCCATTCCCTGTCACTGCTGTCCTCACAGCAGAGATCAGTGTCTGCCCCTCCTCTTCCCCACACAAGGAAGTTGTACCTGCAGTGAGGTCTCCCCTCAGACTGCTCTTCTCCAGGCTGAACAAACCAAGTGGCCTCAGCCCTTCCTCCTGCGGCTTCTCTTCAAGGCCTTTCACCACCTTCACGGCCTTCCTTTGGACACTTTCTGGTACCCTTATATCCTACTCATATTGGTTTAATGGATAGCAATCTACAGTGATGCAGAAAAGCAAACTTATGAAACCACAGTAGGCAAATTGCTTCAATTTTTTGTTTTGAGTTCTGTATAGGACCATTTAACAATGCTTTGGGATTTGTGGGCATTCCTCTGCAGGACTCTGTTTAACCAGAGTTCTGCAAGTCTCCCACATAATCTCACTTGCTGGCTCATATTGCTTGTTTAAGTCAAATAAAAAATCCTTTCTTTTGGTTTCAGCTTGAAGAGCAAAAAAACTGTGAAAGCACGTTATTTTAAGAGCATGTCATTTTTTGAAGGCATTGTGTCAAGCACTGTAATCTGCCTGGGGTGCACAAAACCCTCCTGGAAAATCCCAGGTTTATACAGCAGACCAAACACTGCAGTGCGAGACAGATTAACGCTGGCTGCAGCAAAGCCTTTCACCGTGAGACAACCGATTAAAACCTCGGCTTGATAATGAACAGGATACGTTTTGACCTGAAACCTGTCAATTGGTTCTGTGTAAAATAAGTTGAATGCACTCAACAGGAGGTTTAGCAGACAGTTTGCCCCATTTCAAAAATGTCACAGTCTAAAGAGAAAAGCAAATGGATCTAGATTCTGAGTTGTTTTTCATGCAGAGATGTGATCTGGTAGTTCAGGCTTGAAGAAAACAGTTTGAGACAACAATCCAGCACCCAGCTCTAAATTTGTGTGGGCACTTTGTGAATTATCAGTAACTTTTTGCAGCCATGAGGATGTGGAGACATAAATGAGACAAGGCATATGGAGAGTGGCAATCACTCTCTTGGTCAGCTGATGTATTTCTGCTCACCTTTGGCTTTAGCAGCTCTCTTGAGTAACCTTATCATTGTAAATATACTGAATCTTCTCCCAGTTTTATATTTTATCAAGCATAAGAGCAGCTTTATACATGAATGTTCACATTCAAATAAAACAGCTGAAGGCTTTCTGTCTTGCAGTTTGGGTTTTTTTGATGGGGTTTGTTACTGAACACTCAACCTTTTCCAGAATATTATGGTCACTGATTCTCTTATCCTCAGGAGACAATAGCTCTTCCTCTTCTTCAAGTGGTAGATTTCAAACTCACAAACCCCATAGTCACTCAGTGGAACCTCTGGTTTAAACTCTTCCATGAAATACAGGAAAAATATTTAACTGGCTTACTCTTTATTTGCTGAAGTTGTCTAATAACAACAAAATCTCTAGTCATTACCCTTTGAAGAATATGGCTCTCTACCACAGATCTTCAAAGCACTCATATGATGGAGTGCTAGAGGGGGCTCTTGGGAGCCCCATCTTAAGAAATCCTCCTCCACCTCAAGAGTAGGTGTGAATTTTTCTGTCTCTGATGGAGTCCACCCCCTCTTTGTCTGCAGCTAACTCTTTGCCAGAAAAGACTTATCCTTGGGGCTTTGAAAAATACTTCTGAAAAGCAAATTGTTTTTGCCTTTGGAATAGCCACACCACAAAGAAGGTTTTTGCTTCTTACCTTGTTTCAAAGAGCATAAGTGATTTAAGCAACATGTGTTACTCTTAGGCAAAATAGTCCTAGTTGAAGTGCATGGATTTCATCTCTTTGGCAAGCGGTGTATTTGAATCATGGGTCTGTCTCAGTTGTGAGGCGTTCTGTGTGTGTCTGTGTAGAAGACCTTTAAAAGCCTTGGCAGGACGCTGGCCAGGAATCTGCACCACCTTGCACTGTCCAAAATTTTTCTGTGATAGAACTGTAGCTCTAGTTCAGAGATTCCTCCAGGTCCAAGAACTTTGCCAAATTTTCATATGTTGTATAATGAAAAAACTAAAGGCTAATATCTGTATAATGAAAAAACTAAAGGCTAATATCTGTAAAGATAATTTACATCCAGAGGTCTCGTGGCACGTAAATTACACCGCCAGCAAAATGTGTGTTGGTCAGGAGTTTTTGAAGACTCTCAGCATCCATGAAATATTTCAGACAAAGCATGTTTTTATTAAAAAGGTTACTAAACAAATAGAACTTTTCCTTGAGATTTTAGCCAAATTCTTGTGTAGTGGTTAGCTCCAATCATCTAATCTGAATGCCTTTAACTGAAAATCTGCAGTCAGATCAAATTGAAATTTGATTTATGAAGTCTTTCCAGCTGCATTCATTTGAGACCAGACCGTGTTTAGATAAGAGACTACTAAGAAAAACTGAAGTAATTGAAGAAATGTGTAGATGTTTGAGTGTTTGCTATTATTACTTTCACCTCTTACCCACCCCTGGCTGGTGTGAAGAAGTACAATATGAGATGAGGATGTCTGAGTCCTTCTGCTGCAGGACTGAGTCTACCATCCTCATGTGGAATTTTTCCAGAGGTCACTTAAAGCAACAAATGGAATTTCAGCACGCAGCTGATGTTTCAGTATCATAACTAAATGCAGTGCCTGGTCCTGCCTGTAGTTAGGGGCACGTATTAAGTTACAGGCTCTTACAAAGAAGCTTTTATTTAAAAATCCAAAAGGATCATTTGGTGTAAAGCACCTGCTTGCTTTTCAGCAGTGCACAACTCCAAAAAAGGACACAGAAATAGTTTTTCACTTGTCAAATCCTTTGGTCTCTTCATCTTCTTATGTCATTTGGAGTAGTTTCTCAGCTACTCTTACCTGTCTCTGGTTGCAACACGACCCTCATGGTACCAGAAAACTTCCATTAATTTATCTACACACCCCATTTCCATGTAGCTGTCCTAAGATGGGACAGTTCCTTTCTCAGCCATCAAAAAAGCCCTGAATAACAAGCAAATTATCTAAATTATCTAATATGTGTGGATGAAAGGAGAAGAAAAAAATCCTTGTGAGATATGGGTTTAGTTTCAAAAGTTTGGCACAAAAATTAGTCAAAGCCTACAAATGGCAGCTAGGAGATATATTTATCTGTATATATATATATACAGACATACATTTTTGTCTCTAAACAGTTACTGAGTATTTTATGGTTGAGTATAGAGTATTTTCAACTGCTCAGTTATTTTGCTGTCAATTAACACAGATAAATTATATCAACTGAAAGCAAACACATAATTAATATTTTAATAGTTGTCTACATTTGAGAATGGCCTAGGCCTGCCTCAATCCTTCTGAATGGAAGTTTTATTTTACATCATTATCAAGTGAAATATGTCAGTTTTCAAATGAAATAGGCTATTTGTCAGGTTTTCCCTTTCACTCTCTGAGAGACTACAAAAGGCTTAAAATTCAGATCCAGCACTGTGCCCATAACAGATTAATGTCCAGCTATTCCACTGGAAGTGTTCAAGGCTGGGTTGGATGGGGCTTGGAGCAACCTGGTCTAGTGGAATGTGCAAGCGGGTCTAGGCTGGTTGGAACGGAATGAATGTTAAGGTCTCTTTCAACAAAATACATTCTGTGATTCTGTGATTCTGTGATTCTATGAACTATCCCATCTCCCACTTTAACAGTAGCGTAACTGGTTTGTTTGTCTTGCATTAATTCGTGCATTATCTGTGCTTAAATCCAGTTTCTAGGAAAACAGTCCTTATAGATGTCTCAATTCCTTACACAGCCATGACAGAAATAGCACCTTTACCTCTTCCTCATGCAGTGAAAGGCTGTTCCACCCTGGAGCTGTGGAAGCACAACTCTGCAGCTTGATTTTCTCAGCTAGGGAAGAAATAGCAATGAAGAAATCTGCTGCCTTTTATGGGAGGGAAACTTTGTCAGCAGACGAACCACAGTGAAAGGAACTGCAGAAATCAGCACTCAGATGATGAAAAGGAAGTTGGCTGTGTCAGCCTCTGGACTCACCACCCCACTGTCAGTCTAAAGGTGCTTTGCTGATGTGCAGAGCAGAGCACGATGCCCGCAGCAGAGTGGGAACAGAAACCACAGCACATATCCACACCTATACCTGCAGGGAAAATCATCCTGGTATTTCTGTCTGGCCAGCTGCACTATTCCTCAGGGAATAATGAGCAGGTCCCCACCCCACCCCTGCATAGGGAGGAAGCTTCATATGAGATGTGTAGAAGTTCCCCAAATTCATCCAATGCAAATGTGTTTCCCTTAATATGGCTGCAAAGCCGTCCCCCTGGAAGTCAGTAATATGTAGCCTTCAGTTCCATGAAGATTGCTGTCAGATTTGGGAGAGGATGTTGCTGTGCAACAGCATCTCATAGAATCACAGAATCATAGAACAGTTTGGGTTGGAAGTGACCTTAATGATCATCCTGTTCCAACCCCCTGCCATGGGTAGGGAAACCTTCCACTAGATCAGGTTGCTCCAAGCCCCATCCAACCATGCCTGGAGCACTTCCAGGGACGAGGCAGCCACAGCTTCTCTGGGCAACCTGTGCCAGGGCCTCACCACCCTCACAGGGGAGAATTTATTTCTAATATCGCAGTTAAATCCACCATGTTTCCATTTAAAGCTATTACCTTCCCATCTCCTGACCTGGGCTTGTCCACCCAGCTGCCTCCTAGACTGAATCCATGTGTAAGAGCTGAAGAAGATGTGAGGACAGATTGTCCTGCTTTCATCAGCTTTTGCTGAGATGCTACCCAATGCTTTTTCATCTTGTTTTCCTCCTGTTTACTGTCCATTGAAACACTCAGTGAATTTGTTTTCTACAGACAAAAGTACCCATTTATTATATGAATTGAATTCCTGAATTTTAAAGTAAACTGAAATGATGTCTTGAACATCAAGATGGATTTGTACTTGTAGGAGATGCTAAGAAACCTAATGTTACTTTTTGTAATACTGAAATCCCTGCAGACGTCAGGTCCTCATGCTCAAAATATGGATATACGTATATTCCTCATACATATTGTATATATCTGCAGCCATCTAAATCCTTGGATGTCTCTTGAATTAAACAGTCGTTTTGCATTATAATTCATGTACATTATACTTCTTATTTGCTGTGCAAATTAAACTCTCAAACCACTGTGAGGCTCCTGCCTACCAGGATATCAATGTTTTCTACATATCCCGGTGGAATGTGTTGCAAAATATTCTGCCGTCTTCCAAATGAATAGGAAGAAGCACATGATAAATGATGTATTTACCTGCATATCCATAAGATAGAAAGACACCATGGTGTGAATTTTATCTGTGGGTGCTGCACAACCCATAATGAAAATTGGTTACGAGACTGCTGAAAACAGACACAGACTTAGAAGTGATTCTCTAGACCAATTTATTCATAAGTTGGAGACATTCTTTCATCAAAACTAGTCCGATACATTTTTACATTCTTCCATCTTCAGTTCTTCCTCTAATAATTCCTGTTGATTTTCTGAAGATCTTCCCAGCTTTTCCCTGGTATTGTGAAGACAGGGAGAGAAAGAACTTCTCCACACTGCAGTGTTTGCGCGGCACACTTGCTGCAACTCAGTCTAGTTTATATATTCGACATGAAGTTTAGCACACAAACAGTCTGAAATACAGTGGCAAGACTATATGCAGATCACCCAGGATCCTGCAAATACTTAGACATGAGGAAGCTTTGAAGATTCACTTTGATCAGCACTTTAATACTAATGCTCATTAAAAAAAAGTACTTCTAGCATCTGGATTAAATAACTTCATGCATCAGAAGAGGGAGTGGTTACAGCATTTACAGATTATGCTCTATGAAGCTAATGTAGATATTAAGAAGTATTTATGGATTTTATTTTCATAGATGGTAGATATTATTGAGTTACGACTTGGCAGGCACAGCCTGATTTTGGCATTTTTATTTTCTGTACTGCAATTTACATTTGCAGAGTGCCTAAGGTCTGAGACTGAGACCTTAATAAGTCAGGGAAAAATCAATGTGAAATGAACAGAGGCCATAAAAAGTAATGTATGAACAAGATAGATCATTAATGATATAAAATCCTGTCTAAGTAGCAAAAGATAGCTTCAAAGCACTGCAGAAACATATTTTGAAAGGCAATGTTTTGTGTGTTTGACTACAATTTTCAGGAGTCATGTGCTTTTGATAAATTGCCTGACCATAATTTGATTATGTCCCCTCCTTCTGTCCCTCCAGCATGGATAAAGAACGATTGAGCTTTTCATCCCTCAAACTTAATGGAGTTGTAACACCCAGAGAGGAGCAGCAGCCTTTTATGCTATTTGCATCATCCAGTTACAGAGTCCAGAGTGGAGAATTTATTTTCAGGGGGGTGAAATTTCATCAATGCCCACTTCTGAATAATAAAGGATAAGAATAAATAAATACAAAATATTTCATTGCTCTTAAGATATAAAGCAAAGCATGATTATTGTATTTGTCCTTATATTGTATTTGTCCTTACATTTCTATTTACATCTTGCATATGAGTTCCAAACCATGCAGTGCTGTTTAGGATGTGATTTGCCATTTAAGCTGCACCAGGGGAGGATGCAAATGAGGACAGTCCATCTCTTCTTCCCATCTCCATCCACTGGTTAGCAAGGTCAGTGGGTGAATTCTGAACAAAACTGATGTTGAAAACAGGGTTTTGCATTGAATCCCGTCTCAATACAAGCTTTAGTCAATGAAGAGTTAGGGAATTTACTTAATTTATGACAGGACAGGAGGACATGGCCTCAAGCTGCACCAGGGGAGGTTCAGATTGGATATCAGGAAAAATTTATTCACTTCAAGGGTTGTCAAACATTGGAAAGGGTTGCTTTGGAAAGTGGTGATCACCATCCCTAGAAGTATTCAAGAAGCAACTCGATATGGAATTTAGTGTTATGGTTTAGTAGATATAGCGGTGTTCATTCAAAGGTTGGGCTGAATTATCTTTGAGGTCTTTTCCAACCTAAATGAATGTATGATTCTGTGACTGTGTGAATACATGGGGAAAGAGGAATGATCCCTTTGATAACTAACTCAGCTTAGTTATTATATCAAGTCACACCAAAAAGTTAGCAGGGGACAAATACCTCAATTGCCTCTTAGCTCTGTAGCAGAGCAGTTGTAGTTAAGATACAGAAATACAGTCATAGGCAGAGTTTCCAGAGATATGCATGAATGTAAGGGGGACATAATTTCCATTACTGTTAATTTTAAAATATGAGCCAAAATAGTTTTCAATTTTGTCTCTGCTGTTTAATTAATAATGATGATACCCTGTTAAAAAAAATGAAATGTGTCCTTCCCCCTCCTGTAACTCAACTGCATAAACGAAACAGAAGGCAAAGAAATTTGTCTTACCATTTTAGCTGTTAAAATATTTGGTATTTCTTTAGAGGTTTGGCTTCCTCTGTAGTCAGTGGAGAGAGATAAACAACTTCAGAGGAAAATAATTCCATATATATCAGACATGTGTCCTAGCGAGGGATCAGCTGTCCCTGCAGAAAGCTCATTTACTCCCCATAGTAACTTCTACATGGTTGAAGTTACAGTAAACGAATCCAAACTGAGTGACTGTACAGGGGAGTTAATGAAGGTGTGTAAGCACAAAGTTCTGACAAATGCTCAGAGAAATACTGAAAGATTAAAGAGGCAGGTTTAAAAAATACATTAATCTTTCAGTTACGGGAGTCTTAGGTGCTATTCGTAGCAAAAGCTGTGAGAAATGTAAGAAATGTTTTATAAAGTTGATGGTGCATTTTAACAAGCTGATATCATCCACAGATCATCAGTGTTGACAAGGTTCCTAAAAAAGTGTTTTCAGATCTGTATATTTTTTTTTTTTGCACTAAACAATTTTGGTTTGTTGTTTTATTTTAAAAAGTCTATAAAAAGTTAGAAAATATCTGGTAAAGAATTAGACACCTGCTGCTTTTAGTAAGAAAGTTTAATCAACTGGCAACTAAGGTAAAGGGTATTATACTGGAAATAGGGTACTTAAATTCTAATCAGGCTTCTTACAAAATTCATGTTTTCTATATCTTTGCTTTCTGACAGATAGAAACACCATTATCCTTTGAGGGCTGATGCAGAACAAGAATTCTATTATGCACTATATTTAAGCAAAGAAATATAATTGTTTAGAGTTCATATAGACAGTGCACAAGTAGCATTGATGTTATCTCACCTAGATTTTTTTTTAAAAAACCCATTTTTTCATCTCAATGAGCAGGAATTACTCATTTTAATAATCTCTAGACAGTCTGATGAAAATAAGACTGGTTATCTTGCTGATATAGTAGATGCCAAGGAAAGAAACCATCATGATACAAAACATAGATACTGACCAAGTTTCATCAGTTTCAATGAAATAAGGGAATTGTCATCAGAAGCAAAGACTGAGGCTGAGAAAATGCTGTTCCTTGCTTAGGAATGTTCTGCCTGCAATTACAAAGAAGCACAAAGGTTTTTGGTATCCACTCTGACATGCTCTGTTAGATGGAAAGCGATCAAAGGCATGACAATAACTGAATCAAACACAGTGACTAACTAATGAACTGTGCTGATCTAGAAGCCAAAATATCCTTAGGGGGAAAAAAGTCAACATTTAATTATAAATTAATATATCATGCCGGGTGGATGTAGTGGTGATTTGCAGCAAAGATTCTGATGCTCAGATTTCTCTTCTCATTTACACTCAGTAGCATCCCACCACCCATGGCCACTCAGCCTCAGGAGTTATCTCCTCAGATCTTCCAGGATTAGCAGGATATGTAGGATATAGAGCTTGGTGAGTATGTGCATGGCAGCCCTCTCTGTGAGACAAAGCACCAGAGTGGGTGAATTCACTCGGCAGTCTGATGCTCTGTGTCAAGCCTGAAGTAATGTCTGTGTTATCAGAACACAAGAGGCTGCCAAAAATGCCTTTAATAAGGAAGTACAACAGAAAGTTGGTGACGTGGTTCTTAAAAATCTGCATCATTTAATATGGAATACTATATCTATATTAGATACGGGATCTTGGCTGGTTTCCAAATGGATAATTAGATTCCTACCACTGAGACAGAACTTGCCTTCACTTCCCATCCTAAATGGTGTGGTTTGAGCAGCTCCCACAGTTTACTCTGAGTCGGTGGATGGAAAAAATTCCTTAAATATATGACCCTTTCTGACACATGGTTCTATGAAGATGTTACACAGTTTCTTGATCCTGTCCAATTTTAAGGCACTTTTGCTTGTCAAAATGTCAAATAGGTATGAAAATCTTACCTGCATATGCCCTGGGTCTACCTACACATCAACAGCCTGCAGATAGTTATAGGTAATGCTTTGGCACTGTGGTTCTGCAACAATGTCCGTTAATAATGGTGACAGGTTTTTCTGTGAATGCAGCACTTAGTAGGGCAAATGATTCAGAAAGAAAAGCTGTTAATGTCTAAGTAACCCAGGAATACATGGCAATTTTACACCATTAAAGAAGTGGCTTTCACTTACTATGGGAATGATGGATTCTTCCAGACATATGTGGGTTAGTATAACTATGGCCTGAGCAAAATCCTGTCAAAACTAGACAAGTGAACTACCTTTTAACTTAGTTCCTATCAATTAGAAAAAGAAGCAAGAGTAATAAAAGGAATATCTGGAGTGTTAGGACCTTTCTTAGAAGAATACAGGTACAGCAATGGGCATATGTGGAAAGTGCCCTATTTAAAAATTTGAATGGATAAATTGAGGGTTAATATTTGTAAAAGCACATGGGCCAACTCTGTTCCTGTTTCAAAGCTCAGAAAAGTACTGTGCTGCTCCCTTTATGAACAGAGGGCAAGCCTTGCCCCAGGAAGAGTGGTTCCTGTGTAGCAACACTCTGACTACCACAGAAGATATTTCTTCTTCACTGTGTCTATTTATTGCACCGAACATAAATCAGCAGAGATGACTCCATGCGGAGTCACCTGAAGAAACAGCGGACAGGGAAGCTTCCATCAGGGGCTTTAGTGCTTTGGGCTTTGCTAGGCTCTTTTCTAGGCTTTTTCATAGATAGCTGCTACTTGCTGCCTGTCACCTCCTCATTGTGCCTCACGACAAGCAGCAATCAGAATAGTTTGTTCAAAGCTCTACATCTGCTCTGGGCTCCAACAAAGGGCAGCTCAGGGGGAGGGACAGCACTCTTGCTGATATCTGTCCAAACACTAGGCCTGCCTGTGGCAGTCCCGTTGCATCCCATGGGCTGCATTTTTCTACACTGAAAGGTCATTGATAATTACAGAGTAGGGCCCTGTAATTTTTCATTCAGGAATTAAGTAACAATAATTGCTAAATATCACTTGGGAGCAAAAAGGGGTACATTGAGTTCATAAAGGCCATACTCAAGAAACAGAGCATATCTATCAAAGAAAATAGTTCTTTGAAGCTGTAACTGTATACAGTGGAAACTTAAATGCTAGGTCTGACATGAACTGGTTTCCGTCAGAAATGCGGAAGGAAGAAAACACCCATGAAAAGTCCTATCTTCTGCTAAACACAACTTTTAGACCTGGGTTTTAGAGAGAGCTTTTTTAACAACATCCATACAAGTCTTTGGAGAGCTGGCGGCTCCCTGTGAATTGAAGGTAATTGAGCATCTGCAACCATCTGGAATGTCCATTTTTAGACAATTTAAGGATCCTGTTGGAATTACTGAATTCCTGATATGTGCAGTATCTTCATGATAGAGTCACATTTTCAGACTCAAGTTTCACTGAAGTCTTCTAGGCTGCTTTTGCTCACCACATTTTTTTCCCTGAAACACAAGACTTTAACTTGCTTGTGCCCAATTGAAATGGCACCTCAAACTTCACTTTCTGTTTTTGTCATTTTGGTGCTATTTTGTTTTCCTTACTTGCTGCATTCCCATGCATTCTGTGGGAACCATTCCCTTCAATTTCATGGCTCCATACCACCTGCATCCTTGCCTGTCTCACCTCTCTCTCTTCACACCTTCATCTTCTCTGCCCCCCCGTGCATGCACCTTCTTCTACCCTCCCACTTTCACTGCCATATGAGCTTTAAAGCAAATTCACATAAATACCATCACCCCATTTACCTCCTCAAAATTCACCTTTAACATATTTACAAAAAGCTTGCCAGCTGCTAACACAGCTAGTCAACATGTTGACCAAAGAGCCTCATTATTTCTTCTTATTTCCCTATCTAACTGCTGACTATTTTTATTTGTAAAATGCACATTTTCTTGGGGGCATCAAGTGTCTTTTTGTTCTGTTTGTGATTTGCTTTTTACAGCAAGCAGCCTGCTTTAAATGTTCTGTTTGTTTTCATTTTCTGATGTCTTTTACCTTCAGGTTCACATAAAATACACCAGAAAAATAATTTGTTAGTTCTGGTTTAGGGCTGTCAGGGAGAACTCCTCCATTTGTATCACTATCCACTCAAACAGGACACCCATGAGTAAAGAGTTGGATATAATGCATTGGAATTAGTCTGACTGGAATATCTGCTTATAAAATAGGAAACAGTCCACTGGGCCACTGAATCCAATCTGCTCATCACAGGCACCCACACCATATAATCCCTTTCAAAAACTGTTTAATGCCCCTTCTTAAAACCTACTAGATTCTCCATTTCCTTTATTATTCTTTCTGGAAGACTGTTTCAGAACCTTACTCACCAGAGGATTAGAAAACTTTATCTAATTTCCAGCCTAAATTTATTCATGGGCAATTTATAACTATTTGTTCTTGGACCAACATTGTTCTTTAGTTTAAGCAGTTTTTCTCCCTGGTGTTTACCCACCTGATAAGTTTATAGAGAGCAATCACATCCTGTCTTTGTCCGTGTTTTGCAAGGCTAAACAAGCCAAACTCTCTTTGTGTCCTTCTGCAAGGAAATGCTCTGCTCCTGCACTCATCCTGACAGCCTACTGGTGTCCGTCCATGTCTGAAAGCACGTTCCTCACACAGGAGTGATCAGAGCTGCATTCTGTTTTCCTAGAGAGGCCTAAACAGTATGGAAAGTGGCAAGAATAGCAGAAATACTTCTCCTCACACCCTTTTCCACGCTTGTATCCAACCACACCAATAATCTTGGGATCCTTCTGTAACCTCTTTCCAATCCCATAATTCTTTCACTATTTTACCCACTTTGTCTCTTTTTAGTTGACCTTCCTGACAGTTTCTGTGTTAACTTCACCTTTTTCCAACAGAATAATGATTTTCCATACATTACCAGAAGAAACAGTTTAGTGTATTCCATATTCCTCTTAACTACACTTCACTTGCCATTGAAACTACTATATTTGTATAGTATTTTTTATTTTCCAGTTCCTTCAGAAATTTTTGCTATTTTCTACCAAATAGTTTCTCAACTATGATGCCATTTCAAATTTATGCTTTTCCAAAATCCATTTCTTAATTACAGAATTCACTATAGCTAGTTTCTACATGTATTGTACTTGCCTGGCTTAACAGGTTCCTCATGTGTGATTGTACATGCTGCTACTATTAGAGTTGTGTGTTTGTAATTATAACGAAATGGCCTCTCAGCTGGCAATTTGTTTCTCACCTTTTCCAGCTGCAACTATTAATTTTCAGATCATAATTTTCATTAATCAGTCTTTCTTTGCTTCTGTATTCTGTGTCACGGATCCAAACTGATCTCAAGGTCTTGGGTATTTTGTGCTAAGTAGGAGCTTTTATAAGGAGTTTTGTTGGATTTGTTTGTCAGTCGCTCAAAATCGGAAGTTCAAATCCAGAATGTAATTTCAAGCCTTCTTTCCCCTTTTTAACCTTTACAACAGAGAGTGTCAAAAATTGACAAATATTTCATCTGATTCAGTCATAGAAAGTGTATCTGGCACAGTCAGAATGAGGGAAAGACCCACAGATGATTAAAAAGTGCAAAAATAGATCTGCTTTTTATTTATTTTATAGTTCTGCATTACTAAGTCAATACAAGGGGGACCTAATTTCTCCACTAACCTTGTCTAATGAAGACTGAAATTTAATAAACATGTAGAAAGCTGCATCACCATGAACTAAGAGACTTCAAAATATGACATTTAGTTCATTATTTATTAACCTATCCCCCAGGAACATGACAGACGGAATGCAGACTATCCATATTAGAAGCTGTTTCATCTCTAAGAGATAATGGAGGCCCTATTTCCTTTGCACAAGATTTATATACTAAAGAGCAAATGAGATGCAAAATTTACACCACTCATGATTTCTTTTTTCCCATGGAAGGTAAAAAGAACATTCCCTTACAGACTGAATGTGGTTAGAATAGTAGACTTCAAAAGTACATGTTTATAAAAATCAGAATTTCCTATCCAGGAAAAAATTAATGAATGTTCATGTGGTAAAACAAAAGCAATAGAGAAATATCCCAAAATACTTTGGAAAATACACAGTTAAAAGAATGGAGACTAGACACCTGAATGTGCCAAACCAGCTCTATTTACCAAAATCTGGAGAATAGCTGAGCTATAAAAATCACCTCTGGCCAGACATAGAAATCACACTTCTGATGCAGTATGGCCACTCCTACTTCTCTTCAATGTATTTAATTTTCTTTTCCTGGTTTAAAAGTGATTCAAGACTTACTCTGATGAGGATCACAGCTTACTGAGAGTAACCATAAAGCAGAATAATTCTACTCATTCTGGAATGACTGAGTTTCAGTAGTGTGGCCAGGGTCAGAGTCTGGCACATCCTATTAAGTCCCACATCTGTAATGCTCTTTTCCAAATTACTGACTCTGTCCTGCAAACTGAGCCCAACTGGCAACCTTTGTGCTTAATGGCAGTACCCCCAAAATCTACAGAGTTTCAGCAAAGAGGAGAAAAGCATTAGCTGATGTGAATTAGCTGCAAAGAGCAGTTCACACTGCTTAACATTTTTGGAAGCAATTCTGTGCTAAGTTGTTGCTAAGTAGACCTGGCATCTCAAACAAAATATGTTTTGCGTCATTAAAATACAACTTCTAAAACATGAACTTGAGCCATTAGAAATGAGTTCATATGTCCATGTGTGCTAGACTTCCTTCCTGTTACAGGGAATGATCTACAAAATAAAAACCCGTTCCGCTAAACTGCTTTGATTCTGAGGTCCATGAATGTGCTTGGCTTACTTTATCTCATTGTCAATGAAAATGAGACAGAAAATTAAAGGTACAATTGTAGGAAAAAGTTACAAAGGCAGGACACGAATTACTTTAATACCTTACCAACTGAGCCACTGGTACTTCACAATTCATGAACAAATTTTCTATTACTACAGAGTCATGCTTTTATTGACTGGTATAAATACACCATTTGTATCTTTTTTCATCCTGCTGTGTTTCTATTTTATTGGAAGTGTCCTGTAACAGGTATAACATCAGCTCAGATTACCAAGAAATCTATAAAATAGCTTCCTGCTACTACCTTTGGAGCAGATTGAAAGAATACATTATGATCCCACTGAGTAAATGATAAAAGCTGTTATTCACAGGCAAACATGATTTATCCTCACCTGTTCAAAATTCTGAATGTACCCACTTTATTATTAAAGTATGAAAACATTTCACTCACATTGATTAGGAACACAGATACATTATTAAAGAGAGGCTATTAGGAAGCATGTGTTTCAAATTTAAGTTCTGAGGTTTGTGACTCATGGTAGTACCACAGATATTTCATGCAAATGTGAGTGGACAGATACAGCTTCATAAATGTTCCATTGTGGCACCGGAAATACATGATAACATTTTTTTAATATTGATTATAAATTTGAAAATGACATTGCCTGGTTCAAATTAAGTTTTCACTCAGTGCAGCTTGTAAATTAAATGCAGGGAAAATTGTAAAAGAAAATTGGATTTTAAAAAATGATGATTTCTATTTCTTTAATAGAGAAGAGCCTTTTTATTTTCTCCTTTGGTACACTCTTAGGTTATAAGACATGCCTTTTAAGACATCATTCTCTTATGGCTAGTTACCAGCTGCAGAAATAATTTCTCTGTAAGGTCGCTGAGTATTTTTTCAATATCTAGGATAATTAATTAGAAACAAGAAAGGTATGAACACAAATGGGGTCTATTGATCTTAGTACAATATATGATGGCTAAAATTGTGAAAAGCATTTAATTTTAAACAAATTGTGTTCTTAACAAAAACAAAAGGTCAAAACCTGAGAGGTCTGAAAACCTCACCAAGGGTACCCCCAGACTTAGCATATTTGTCCCTCAACTCACCAAATACAAAAGATACAATAATGGCATTGTGAAGAGAATTGGAATAAGCATTTGGTTTAAATCTGTGTGATATTACCTCAAAGAGGCTTGGAATTGAAGGGTTCATAGAAAACGTTTGTAACTGTGGGTGTGTGTATATGTGTGCACATTTATTTTTTATATTAAAAAGGGAAGCATATGGAAAAATGTTATGCTGAATGCTGAGACCCTGTTTGCTGAATAATTTATGTCCTCCCTGTCTTCTTCTGGTTCCCTTCACACTAATGACTGGTTTAACGCTGATGTACATCTATTTACAACATAACAATGTGGCTTTGGATTGCTTTCAAGTCCAGATTGCTTTAAAAAGCAATAAGAATACATGGAGGCATAAGAGATTTGCAACTAACAGTGACAGGATTCATACCAGGCCTTGGACAAACTCTGCATTATTAGTTGTGAATTCTTTCTGGTATTATTGAAGTAATCTTTTTAATATTGCATTAGTTTTGAAGGATAAAATGTGAAAAATATTTTTTGTATTTTCTTTTGCAGAAGATCTGCTCAGAAGCTGTCTGTTGTATTCACCTTAACTCCTTGCCGCCTACCTGGTTTGTATCTAGTATCATCAACATTTTGTGTTCTTTCAGGTAAATGCTGACTATTAAAATCCTTGCTGGGCACTTAATGTAGATAAAATGATGATGTTTCTAATGCCCAATGGTGAAACTTTACACTTTGTAATTTTTACAGTTACCTGATGAACTCTGGTGACCATTTGCTTCTCTTGCTTTTTTGATGTGGAATCTTCTAAATCCATTTGATGAGAACCCTGGAAGTTATGTCTTAACTGTCTCCTCACAAATGCAAGACAAAAACCTTCTCTAGTTCAACTAATAAAAGACTGAAATGTTGCTCATCGTTTAAAGGCTCATCTTTGTTAAATAAAATCCTAAAAAAGTTGATTTTTATCAGCCGAGATGTATTATATGTACAATGATTTTATGGACTGTAGTAACAATTTACTGTGCCTTTGGTACTGTACAAAGAGAACACTAAAGATCACCCATAAGGTTTGGAGCTAAACTTAATCTCTGAAAGTGGATGGAATTATAACCTTGTTCATTTCAATGACGATAGGGTAAACTATACGGTTTATTGCTTTTAGGCTCATTTAATTCACCTGGCTTTCAGTAAAGAGGTCTGGCAAGGTGTCCCAGCAAAACCATAAAAATGTGCGTTACTTCCTAATTGGTGATGTGAATGCCCCAGCAATCCTGCACAGGATGACTACAAAACAGGTGGTGTAATGGATGCAAGTCTCTGCAACTTTAGCAGAGTAACGTTTTTACTCCATTTAACCTATTTTCTTCTCATTCAGAAAGGTGAATGTCAGATTGTGAACCTGCCACTGAAGGAAAAAAAAATTACAGAGGCTTGGACAAGGCACCATGTGTTGGTTTAAAAAGCATTCAATTCATTAAGCACATCCCACAGCTGAAGACAAGGTGAAATATCCTCCCCTTTCTCCCCCTTCTTCCGTGTCCATTGTGGTTGTGTGATGTGCATCTCGCTTCATCACATCCCATCCCCTGAGGATCCAAGGCAAGAGTCATTAATGTCACTTGAGTTTTTGTTATGCTCTGCATCGCAGGAGGACTGTGATGGAGGACTGGTAGAGGCACAAGGTATCTGAGTTATTTCATGTAAAGAAAGGTTAAGTGGGAGAGAAGACAGGTAACTGTCTCCTCAAAACAGTGAACTGGCAATTTGCACCTCAGGTCAATACTAAGCAGGGTGCAGAACTACAGTATTGCCTTGTTGTCATTCAGATATTTTGATATGACAGGAAAATTACACTATTTAGGCTGGGGCAGTGCAGGAGAAAATCAAGTTATCATTACCAGTCTCAAGCTTTTTTATTATCTTTGGACTTGTGTGGGAGAGCAAAAATGCTCTTTCTGTGGGCTGAAAATTATTTACTGTGTGATCATTCTTATATCATTATTTTCCCTCATGCTAGAGCAGTAGTTTAAATTGTATAGTTTAAAAAGCTATAATACCCTCTTGGTAAGAAAAATTCTTGTCTCTGCTCTACCTAAAAAATTACATCAGGAGTGCAATATTTCAGATTCCACAGAGATGGCAATAAGGACTTCACTGATTTCAAAAGGAGCTTTTGGAGACAAATATTCAGCCAATTCAAGTCTGTCAGGACACACTTAATGAAACATGGTGGTTTATCCTAGCCAAGGATTTTACCGTTCTCAAAAGTGAATCTTCCTAGGGTTATGTAACTTGGTAAATCCAGTTATATTTATTGCCAATGGCAAAACCAAAGTATCTCTACACTACTGTATCTAGAGGTCTGAACAGAAAAGGCTGACTAAGAGCAGATTTGTATAGTTGAAAGAGACAGAAATCAGGATAAATGTAGAATAAGAAGAAAAGATAAGTGGAGCATCCTAGGGGTTAATACTGGCGTCAGTGATGTGAAGCAGCTTAATTAATGACCTGGTTAATGGGACAAAGTGCCCACTTAACAAATTTACAGGTGTTACATATCTGGGAGGAGTGATGGATGCACCAGCTGGTTGTGGTGCCATTCAGAAAAAACTTCAGCAGGCTGGAGAAATGGGACAACCTGGACCTCATGAAGACACCAAAGGGAAACACAGAGCCTTGCACACAGGGAGGAACAATTCCACATACCAATACATGCGGGGGGCCAAACTGTTGGAAAGCAGCTTGGAAAAGAAGGACCTGTGGGTCCTATGGAACTCCAAGCTGACCATGAGCCAATGGTGCACCCTCGTGGCAAACCAGGCCGTTGGCTTCCCCAGCTGCAGTGGGCAGAGCATGACCTGCCCCATCCAACCTGCTGGTCCAGGGAGGAGATCCTGCCCCTCTGCTCAGCAGTGAGGACACCTCTGGAGTGCTGTGAACTGCTCTGTGCTTCCCAACACAAGACAGATATTGAGGTACTGGAGCAAGTCCAACAAAATGCCACTGAGATGTTTAAGGAACTGGAGCACATTCTAAACAGGGAGAGGCTGAGAGAGCTAGGGTTGTTCAGCCTGGAGAGACAAAGGCTCAGGTGACAGAACAAGAAGCCATACACCCAAATTGAAGGACAGAGATTCCATTTACGCTCTTTTACTGTGAGTGTCATGAAAATGGAACAGGTCGCCCAGAAAGGTTGTGGGGTCTCCATCTTTAGGGAAAGTCAAAACATTTCTGGGCATATTCTTGGACCACCTGCAATAATTGACTCTCTTTTGAGCAGGGGTTCAATAGAATAGAATCATAGCATGGTTTTGGATGGAAGGGATCTTGAAGATTATCTTGTTCCAACCCCTCTGCCATGGGCAGAGACACTTTCCACTAGACCAGGTTTCTCAGAGCCCCATCCAACCTGGCCTTGAACAATTCCAGGTGAACTAAAAGGTCTCCAGATCTCTTTCAACTTCAACCATCCAGTGATTCTACAACACAAAATCTTTAATGTGAGGAAAATATGATTCAATTTTATCATCACAGGTTTATTTCCTTCCTGCTAATATTTTATTATCTCAAAGACATTTATATTGCAGAATGCCCAAAGCAAAATCTGTGTGAATCATTCCAGGTTTCAAAATCCCATATGCTGAAATATGGCAACATTTCTCTTTAAAAGGAGAGAGAACACACAGGCCTGTACAAATCTACTTCTCTGACAAACAACATCGATGACAATTTTGAAGAATTTAATGAAGTTTAGGATGACAATATCAGTTAATGTATAATTACAAACTGTAGAAAGTAGAAGACTTGATACAAGCTTGATTTGTTAGAATGTGTTTTGCAGCCATAGCAAATTTACTAGATGCATAGTCAAATTTGGTTGAAGTTAAATTAGGCATGCATCTTGATTCTTGGTTAAATTTTTTCAGCTGCATCCTCTTAAACGGGTATAAGTAATAATAATAAAAAATCTGGTACAAGCTGAAGCCTGCAGCTTATATCCCATTATAAATTGCACTTCAGATTTTCTAAACTAATTGTTAAATTTAGAACTAGCAATTAGCACTGCACAACATTTACCAACAGAATTAACTGTATCACTTGCTATCAAGCTCAATTACATTTTCAAATGTCCCAGACTGGTAGCTCTGATGCATTCTAAGAAAATAAAACGTAGAAATGGGCCAACGGCAAATTGTTGTTACAAGATTCGCGATAGGAAATGGCCTTTTTTTCTGTTTCTGATTTGGGTATAAGTGCAATCTTATTGGTTAAAAAAGCGATTTTACCTGAGCAGTGTGAAATTGTATCGCAGGTTGGTGGAAATAAAATGCAAATAGTTACTTTAGAAGAGTTCCACCAGTTGAGAATTGTGTGCAGCAACTTGATAGTTTTGAGGAGTCCTTATCAGCAAGTACACGAACATTGTCAGGAGATGCTACCTGGTGCTGCTTTTTAGTGTGATAGGGTATGAATCTGAGAACTTCAAAAGATATTTTCAACAAACAGCCAAGCCTACAGAGCGACTCACAGCTGGATTTCCTGCTGTGTTTACTTAGTAGCTCCAACCCTTAGGAAGTTTTTGCTCTGAAACGTATCAAGACTAAAATTCAAAGCCACTTACTCCTGATAAACCATTCAGAAGCACAGAGTTGAACTAAATTCACTTGCTTCCAAGGCAGAAGTAGTGAAAGGCCTTAAAGCTGCAATAAGATGAGCCAGTCATACTTTGATGCAATTATATCTACTTGATTAATAGGTTCTCAGTGGGTAAAGAGCTCTCTTCAGATGCTGCTGAGGTGTGGATCTCAATAGTCATCACAGATATGATACCACCCTCGCCTGCTAGCTCACGGTCAACTTGTCACCTACCAAGACTTCCAGGTCCTTCTCTGCAGAGCTGCTCTCTGGTATGTCAGCCCCCAAACTATACTGATATTTGGGGTTATTCCTTCCCAGGTGCACGACCCTACACTTACCCTTGTTGGATATCATTAGGTTTCTCTACATGCAATTCTCCAACCTATCAAGCTCCTGCTGAATGGCAGCACAGTCTTCAGGTGTTTCAGCCACTCCCCCCAGTTTCGTGTCATCAGCAAACTTGCTGAGGGTAATTTCTATCCATTCATCCAGTTCATTGGTAAACAAGTTAAATAAGACTGGACCCAGTATTGATCCCTGGGGAATTCCACTGACTGAAGGTCTCAAACTGGATTCTGCCCTGCTGATCACAAGCCTCTGAACTCTGCCATTCAGCCAGGTCTTCCCTGTCCGTTCATCCAACCCTCATTTCCTGAGCTTACCTATGAGGATGCTATGGCAGACAGTGTCAAGATCTTGCAGAAGTAGAGGTAGACAACATCCACTGCTCTCCACTGACCCATCCTGCCATGCCATCATAGGAGGCTGTCAGATTGGTCAAGCATGATTTCCACTTGGTGAATCCATGCTGACCACTCCTGATGACGTTAGTTTCTTCTACATGCTTGGTGATGATCTCCAGTACAACCTTTTCTAACACCTTTCCAGGGATGGAGGTGAGGCTGACTGGCTAGTTGTTTCCTGGGTCCTCCTTGCCCTTTCGCCATGTGCACCATGACTGTTTGCCATGACTTTCCAATGATGTTGACAAGTGGCTTAGAAACATCATCTTCCAACTCCTTCAGCACCCATGGGTGCATCCCATTAGGGCCCACTGATTTATGGGTGTGAAATCTGTCTAGCCAACCTCTAACCCAACCCTCCATGACCAAGGGGAAATCTTCCTTTGTCCAAACTTCCCTTATCTCTGAGGTCTGAGATTACCAAGGGATGACCTCATTTTCATTCTAAAGTCTTTCAGCGTAAAGGACAAACATTGTCCTAGGACTTATGTTTCCTTTTCATGCTCTACCAACCTTTTCCTTCCCTTGGCTGTATCAGGATAGTCCCAGTGCCTGTGCCTCCAAACCTGGCACTCTTCAATACCTCCATTTTCCTCAACTCCAGATCCCTATTGAAAAAGAAATCTCTGCCTTCAAAGCTTTGATATTCTCTTCCAAATCCCCTTCTGACTTTAAAAACCTATTCTCTCAAAATGAAAAGGAGCCGTACAACCATATGGATAACATCTTTTCCCTTTCTCCTCATTTCTTTGTTCTTATACCTATGACCCAGGACTTTTCTAAGATGTGAACTCTGGACACACATTTTCAGAAAGAGGGATGGGATGTAGTTTCCTAACATTCAGTCACTTAAAATTACCCAAATGTCATGTATACACTCCAAAGCAAAATAATAATCCTGTTCTGAGTCCCAAAAATACTGATGGCACTTCACATATCATGTGCCATTTTCATATTAAAGACTTATTCAGGAAAAACATTCTCTACAGTGTGTTCAAAATTTATTTCCATTTTTTTGCCATTGTGTAATACAGGATTTCTCTCCTGTATTAAAATAGTCAAGGAATGATGCATGCAATGCAGTAAAAAACTCATTTACTGTTATTCCAAAATTTATTGATTTACGTGTAGTTCTGTTCAAGCCTTTTTAATCTGACCAGATGAAGAAGCTTGGCATGACAACCTTGAAAAGATCATGGGATCTAACTTCAGATATCTGCAGTGTCAAAATCTAAACCCTAACAAATTTCCTTAAGCTGACTTAGTGGTTATAGGGAAAAATAGACATCATTAGAATGCAGTTCATATCTAGCAGTACATTACAAGATGTGAATCATGCTCTGAAAACAATTGTATATTTTATTTGGTTTTTTGGATGTAAAGTGAATTGAGGATAATTGTCCTAAGAAGCCTACAATTAGCCTGACAAATTTCTCCAAAAATTTTTAAAAGAATGAGCTTACCTAAGAGGAATGAGATTTCAAAGACAAAAAGAGAAGGTCTGTCAAGGGTTGCATCCAGACAGCACTCACAATTATTTAGGGAGCGAAATGCAAATGAGAAGATGCAATTTTTGAAGGTTGTCAGAGGTCTACTTTATGTGTTTTACTAGAATCCTAAGTAGTTACCAAAGTTAGAGGTTTAATCTCAGAACCATTGCACAGCTAAAGAAGAGAAACAGGCTATTTCAGAAAGTGGCTTTAGCCCAGGACTTTGATATAAAACCTAAATTTAGATAGGCAGGACCTGTCTCTGGAAGCCCTCCTCTGTTGACTTTATGAAGGATATTTTGGCATAGCTTGACAATTGGCTCAAATTAGATGTCTAAGCTGTAGACCTGAATCCCACTCCTAACGTGTGTGGGGTGAACACATATTTTATCATGACTAGAGGCTGATATTAATAAGGCTTTTGCACTCAGAAATCAAATATACATTCATAGCCTTATTTTAATCTCTTGGACCACATTTTTAAAAGTCAGACTGTTTAGAAGAAGACATCTGTGTCTCCATAGTGCACAATAATATAACTGCCTGTACATTCTAGGCTATTATATATTTTAAATTATTATTTAATAACTTATTAAATAATTTTTTAATTATTTTTGTTATTATTAATGCCACTATTATAATATTATAATATATAATATGTTTCCACCTGTAAAATTTTCACCAGAAACCAGAACTTCAATGGAAGATTCTGCTGTAAATGTGGTTTAAACCCAATAAGGCTTGTAAAGCTGCTTTCCTGCACTTCTGCACAACATACATCAGGAATTTCAGCCTATCTTCATCACAACCAGGCAGTAAATTGTATTTGAATATTGAGATTTTGTCAGAATACTTTTAAGACTACAAAACTGCAGGCAGCAAAGAGTCTAACACATCTGTAGGGAAGATGTGACGGTTAATTACACTCTGAGTATCTTATTTCTACCTCTGAATTTGTCAAGCTTCATCTTCCATTGCCTGGACCTTGTTATATACTTTTCTGCTAAATTAAAGAGTCAATGAATATCAGAAATTCTTCCCTCTGCAAGTATTAGACTCTGATCAAGTCAGTTAACTTCCCCTTATTAAGTTAAATAGCTTGAGATTCTCTCACTTTAATTACTGTACAAGCTCAGACTTTGCATTAAGTACCTGTTACAGCAATTCAAATCAATGAAAACCCCTGAAAAAATATGAACTTGCATGCTACAGAAATAAAGCAGAATAAGAATAAAACAAATCTTTCCTGACAGTCCATCTTCTCTTTTCTGAATAGATGAAAGACAAAGTGTGTGTCATACAAGAGAAATAACAATGGTGACAATAAATGACTTGGGGAAATTTAGTATGTGCCCAAACTAAGGAGAGGATAGTCAAATTACAGGAAAACAATGTAGAAAAATAATACTCTTCCCTACTCATGAATTTTCTCTTCCAATTTATGACACAGTTCTACACCAATGAGTAAAATTTTCTGAGAAGTGTGTGTTTCTTAGAAGTAAAACTACAAGATACTGGTGTGCAAAAAGAAAAAATGCAAGACTGCCAGAAATTTTAATAAATGAGGTCTTTTTTCAATGTAATAAACACGTTAAAAAAAGCTGAAAATAGTGGGATGATTCAATGAAACACAAGTTTTAGTATGCCTTCAAGATCTTCAGATGGATAGGTAGATGAAGTCAACAAACTTAAAATCAGTGCCTTAATTGTAGTGAAATGGAACACATCCCTGAGTTATTCAAGCTAGAACAGATAAACAGAGAGGATTATGTCGCTACTGTTGTCTTGGTACCATTAGTCATATTTTTCATAGCTTTGGTTTACAGAGCAGCAATATATTTTCATAAAATCTTAAAATCAGTCCAAATAGTTTTCATTTATAATCAGTCAAACCTTGCTATGGGATAAATATTTGCATTGCATGTTTTAATTTGAGTTTCATGAGTCCTTTTTTTTCAATTTGTGCCCATTGTTGTTGGAATGGATAAAGAAGGAGAGTGCTTGGGTTACCAGGAGATACTGCAAATCAGAGACAAACAGTTATGCCTGAAGAGCACATCATCACAGGGTGACAACATCTGCTGGAATCTTAGTAGGGTGGTAGATGTCAAGTGCTGGTTTTCCAATAGCTGCAGCCAGAGTCCATGGAAATTAGTGGGAATCGTTGAAAAGTGCTGGTTTGGGGGCTTAGCTATTGGAAATGGCCAAACAAACTCAAACATCTAGATTCATTTAATGTCTTGTATCTCACAAACCAGAATTTACAACACAACAAGTTAGTACATAGCAAATGATACAAAATCCCTCAAAATTCTGAGCCAGTTGAATTTTGGCACCCATGAACAGCATAGCACTCCTTGATGGAGTTTTCCAGTGGCTTTAGTGTATGTTTGGATCAACAGCAAACCCCACACTTGAACCTGGAGAACATGTTGGCATTACTGTAATGAGACTCTACGAGCATCTGGACAGTGATTTGGCTCATGGAAAGGGAAGGTTGGTAGTGAGCAGCCTCAAATGGCTGACCTCGTTTTGACATGCACATTACAAGCCATCATCAAATTTGACTGTAACTAAGTGCCAGGGGCTTCCAACAAGCTGTTCTGAGGTTGTTCAGTTGGAGTCCAAAATGAATAACTTCAATATGGCTCATTCCTACAGTTCTGCATGTTTTCAAAGCACTAACGTGATTTGTAGGAAATTTAAAACTGTGCACAGTTGATCACGCAGACTGGACTTCCTCCACTTTATCAAGTAGAGTGATTTGTCCAGAGAGATGTTGGACAAGGTTGGAAGGGAAGCTGCTGGTGTTCAGAAGGCAGATTTACAGGGTTTCATGGGTTCATTCTGTGCCAGTATTTGATTAAGACTTTTCTACTTCAAACATTGATCAGCAAAAATTGTAACATCTGGATTTAATAGTTAACAATATTTTCATGACTGTTCTTTCATTTCCATCCCTGAGAATCTTTGGTGTTCTCCCTAGGTGGGAAGAGCAGCAAGATTAACACGTAACATGATGCTTGAAACTGCTATTGGAAAACAATAGGAATAATCTAGATAATGCACCAAGAAGCTATTTCTAGATGTTTTGTGACTGCAGAAAATACACAGATGTTGTATTTTACTTCTATAGAAAAACAAGTGTGTGTTTTTACATAAACTTTGAAGAAGATTAGAAGATATCTGAGGCACAATGGACTATCTTTTAAAAAAGTCAGTATTCACTGCATTGCATTTAGAAATGCAGGACAAATTATGTTCAGTTTAAACTTCATTAAGGTGCTTCTTCATTTTGAACTAGGATAGAAGAGACTAATTCCAGGGGCTGGTGTAAGAAGGTTGCATGAATTCTTTTATTGTTTAAGTACATGACACTAGGCTTCTTAAATAGCACTAAATGTGAATATATGGGGAAATGAATCGAACTCAGAGATGACATTTGGCTTCAGATTTAGACTTTAAATACTGAAAATATAGAAGTAATTCCATTAGGTGTGTTCGCATCCCAGCTAGGGGAGAACAGTTGGTAAAGAAAGTTCATTTTAAGTGGGCGCAATAGGTTTTTAAATACCCATGGTGGGGTGAAAAGTGTGTACTAAGAGTGGAATCTTCATCTCACGTTGAATCCTAATCAAAAGTTTGCCACAAACCAGGTTGCATCATTTGCATTAGTGTTTTCACTGTACAGAGACAGGAGTAATAATAATAATAATAACAATAGCAACAACAACAATAAAAATTGTTATGCACATTGTTAAATTGAGGGAGAGATTTGTCTACCATGTAAAAATTATTTGTAAGCTGTTTTCAAACAAGCTTAGCCCTGACACAGAGCTAAGTTCAGTTTTTCTGTACAAAATAGTGTCTGGACTGTCATGTTTCCTTTGCAGCTGTTATGCTAAGCCCAGAGGATGCAGATATTAAATCTATCTTTGCTGCTAATTTGGTTTTCAGGTTTGGGTCCATCCTACACATATTTCTTATGTCTACCATACGTCCATGTCCCTGAGTGCAAAAGACCTGCAATAATAAAAATTATTATTAATAACTTTAGGCAGAGGAGAGGTTAACATCAAGAGATGTTTTGGTCAGAAACTGTGCTGCACTGGTTTCAACTTAAAAGATAATAAATCTCCCACATAATAAGCTATATTAGCAACAACAACAACAAAAAAAATCAAGTAAACATTCATAGATCATGGCTGAACTACGACAATGTAGAGTTGAGTAAATATGGTCTAGTCTGCTTAAAAATCTGGCCATGCTGCTGTGCACTTGCAAGTATCTCAAGCAGGAAATGATGGAAAGCTCCACTGATCTCAAATAACTCAATTGTTTTTCCTTTTCTAATCAAATATCTTCATAGTGAGGGACCAAAAATGCATCATTCAGCATGCAATGTGGTTGTGAAAGCATGAAATATGGCACTTCAGTGTTAATGTAATATTAAAGATTAAAAATGTTTATTACCTGTTATTCTTCTCTTAATTGTTTTGTGTAAAGAAAAATAGAAGTTGCTGCTTTAATGCATAAAAAACCCACAATGTGCATTCATAGCAGAGAGCAAAGTGTTGGGGCTATGAAAATTATGTAAATGATGAATTCCAGTGAAAGAACTTTCAAACCCTTAGGGTCTTCAAACAGCATTAATTCAAGAAATTAGATACAAAATTTAACTTTTTCATGCTAATAATGATTTCATAAGGAAAAACTCGTTAGTAAAGGTGACAAATATGAAGTTCTATTGAACATTTAAATTCAGGAATCTTAGTATGCGCCCCTGGGATATATTTACTCAGCCAATGACTCTGATGTTATTAAGTAATTTATTTGAGAAAGTCTCCATTCATGAGTTTACATAAGAACAATATCAGGTTTACAAAGGCTTGTGTTGTCAGTTTAGCAAATACCTAATTCACAATGACTTTTGCTTAAGATTTTCATTAGGTTGTTCAATATTGTTTGATCATTTAATGTCAGCTTCATAAGATCATCATTTTCCCTATATGAAAAGAGGAAATTAAAAGGAGAAATAAATTAAAAAGTGTGAACTAAACTTAAATTTAAATAAGCTTTTCCACAAAAGAGAGGAGAAGAGTATCAGCACTTGTGATTATACTATGCTTGGGTATAAGCTACCCACATTTAGCAATTTAATGTTTTGCTGTGGTATATCTCTATGCCAGCAACACCTAAAAATATATTGAAACATCTGAAATGTTGCATAATGGTTCAATTGTTCAGGACTGATCAGTCATGTGACAATATCAATTTCTGGCAGCATTAGTTAGGGTGTTCATTAATTAGATAGGAAACAAAACCATCCTAAATCTCTCAGCTTTTATGCCTATTTGTGCTGTAATCCATGGCCTCCATCCAGTGTTGCAGGCAAATGTGCAAATATAACTAAAAATGACAATTCCTGCAAGTCAAGGAGCAGAGAGGATATGACAGAGAGAAATAGCACAAGATCTGAAAATCAGGATGGTCAAAATTGTCAACAGAATATTTGTCTTCCTACAGAAAATGCTGGTTCATCAATACAGTAGTATTTCCCAGGAAATGAGCTGATTTTACTCGATTTTCTAATGAAATACAGGCAAGCCTTGAAATTGTCATTGTCTCCCGGCTAGATCATTCACCATCATTCCTCAGAGAGCTCCCTGGTCCCCAGGCTCTGTCACAGGGCTATGCTGCAGGAGGTTTGATATAATAAGTGTTTGAAATCACCGGTGGTTCCTGTTAAAACCTGCCTCCAGCCCTTTTTCTCCTCCTCAGGATGGTTCTTGCTCTCCCATCACCATGGTTCCTGCATTCAGGTGTCTCTCCACCCTTGTCTCTCCAGCTTATTCAGGCTAAAGTGGCAACGCATCAGCCTTTGTGTTTCCATGTGAGAGATCCAATCTGTTCTCCAAGGTTTGTCTCCATCCCTTCATTGAACATCCTAAGACAGCTGAATCTTAAAGGACAACCGGCCTATGTGCTAAATCTTTTGCTCTGCAGCTGCACAAAACCCCGGCCTACACCCAACCCCAGACCAAAAAGAACATAATATCCAAATAAAAGCCCATATTACAGCAATTACTAAATCGTGTCATATTTGACTGCAGTATGAGCTGCCTGGAGGGTCTGATTCAGACACGAGAAGAAAAAAGCCTTTTTCTGGCAACAGATCCCATGAGAAAGGAAAATACGATGTACAAATAAAACATGTACAGTTATGCAGTGACTACCTTGACTGTAACCCACCTTTCCACTAACCTAGATGACTCTTTAATCTTTAATTTCTGTTCTTAACTGAATACATATATAATGAGAGGGAACAGGAATGGGCAGGCAAGGTGAGATTTGGTCATATTTATTAACACATGTCACTCAGTTGTAACTGCATTTGTGTGTTCTCTGGCAGAGAGGTTCTCTGATGTTTTAAGGACTTCTGAAATGCAGAAGGGCTCTAATCTATATAAAAGTAATCTCCATCAGTAAGTAAGATAGTCACAGGATACGAGTGAGTACTCTAAGAGAAATCACAAGGCCCGAAATGTAATGATCTTGGAAAGGACTTTCTTGCAAGGTAGGAGCTCTCAAGAGGAAATCAAATGTCCTTATTGGAAAACTGAGATGAGAAGAGATGAGAAGTGATACAGAATTAGGCAAGGATTCGTAAGTAAAGTAAGGTGTTGAAACTATGAAGTTGTTTTACTGGATAAGTATTGAGGTGCAATTTGTCTGAGTAAGGGAGAGAAGGCAGCTAGAGGTGATTTCCAGATACAGACAGGAGAGACAGGAGGGATTTGGCAGTATAATCTCTGAAACAAAGTTAATAAGGGGAAGTGTCTGGAAGTAAGTAAAAAAAAATTAGTATATGCAGTGCTTACAAATACATTACCATTTCCCAAGAAATATTACCATCCATGTGATTAGAAAAATAAAAGCAGGAGGCCGGAAACTCAGATGGAATGGGTTAATACTTTTGTAATAAGCTCCATCCACACATTTAGGAGGGTTGGTTTTATTTCTCCAGAAATACCACTGAAGTTTTTATTATTAAAGCATTAGGTAAAACTGAAGTTTGCAGCACAAACAGAATTAGAAGGACTGGTTTCATACAAATTATAAAAGCACAGGAGAACAGTTTAATCTGCGTAATGTGGGTACCTACAGGGATTGCAGAAAGAGGTAAAGACTCATGATTCCCTCCTTTCTTCAAGGCTAAAGGTTGGCTGTTTATGGTACTGGTAGTTTTTGCTACCTTCCTACTGATGTCTTTAAAAGTCCACGTGTAAAATGAAGTCTTTTTGATGGCTCTTAAACTTGAGTTAGATGCAATGCTAGTGGGGGAAGATGTTTTCTCATATTTATAAATGATCTCATCCTTATGCTGCTCCAGATGGACTGTAAAGAGCTGCTCCTCAGACTCGAGGTAGTAGGATTGATTCGAGGACATTATTGAGGCACCAGGCCTGACACACCTCTGTTCACAACAAGCCCGATAAAAAGTGCTACTTTAGCAAAAGACTTGAAACAGAATCAAACCCAGCAAGTAATGACCCCTCAGTCTGTGTTTCATTTGGAAATCCGAAGTGGAAGAAATAATATTTATCCATTGCATGAAATTACCAAGTATTTTCCAGTAAAATTAATCCTAAATGTTGTTAGACCAATTTCCCTTATTGGATCAATAAATTGATTGATCTGTCTATATTTTTATCTATCTATGTATATATAAATATACACATCCTCCTACAAGGGGTGCTGGGGTTTCCAGTAAAGAACGCAGCACATATTTGCAGAAATGTGATGTAATCTGGATGTAATCTTAGAGCACATTATTTAAGGAAACTAGCTATGATTTATAGCAGCAAATAAATAAGACAAAATTTGCTTAACATACCTCGGCATTAAGTATCTCCTTCATTACTTGTCTCCAAAGTCTGTTCCATTTGTTATCTAACAAGGTATGCTCCATTATTATTTTTATCCAGTTCATTGCTTGATTCTATCTGTTCTTTCAAAATTAGCTTGTCTAATCAGAAACTGCTTTGGCTGGTAGTTCATTTCACATAAAAAGGAGGAATTCTTGTTTACTGAGAAAGTAATTGGATTATAATTTTGAAAAGAAAGAAATATGAATTGTAATAAATTATTTTGTAAAAAATACACGGGAGCATGGAAACTAGAAAACCCAAGATAAATTAAAAGCTCTAATGAATGAAAAGGCTATAAATAGAACATGAAACTGGAAAGAATAATTCATCATTGTAACTCACCTACTCCTTGTTATTTTGTTGAAAAGAGCTGAATATCTAAGGAAAGAAGAAATAAAATATATTTACCAAATGATGGTCAAGCAAATATTTATATTAGCTGTCACTTTTCTTCTAGCTCTTCAGCTCTTGTAAACATAATTAAACATTTTTTACAGAAAGAAAAAGTATAATTTAACCACGTTTGGGGGTCCACAATTCCATTTCAGTTATTTAGCAAATTCTATTGTTCAGCTTGCATGACCATAGGTTTGACTATACCAAAGTTGCATGCATGACTTTGTTGCCTGCATCTGTATATATTTAAGTGAAGGCAAGAGAATGCAGAAATCATATTCAAAACACTGACCAATATACTGGGGATATTTACAGAGCTGAGCCATCATGTATATTTTATTGCTTCTCAACATTTCAATTCACATCAAACTGTAGGATATTTTTCCTTTCTTTTTTCTTACCACCTAAAAATATTTTGCTGCTAATCCTGCTTTTTTTCTGTATGTGTTTTTAAATTTTCTTTTTACCTAAACAAGTAAAACAGTGAGTATTAAACATATGAGAAATAATGGAAATGAACTATGAAAATTGTCTAAAAGAAAATAAAACAAACAGAAATGTGCAAAATTTTAAATAAGATTTTAGAAGTTAGAGTATATATATTATATTAATTATATTATATGAATTATATTATATTATTTCTATTCTATTCTATTCTAATATTTATTATTTATTATTGTTATTATTACTCTTATATACAGTAGAGAAATCAAGTAATTGTTATGAAATTCTGAAGTCCTAGGGAAAACTCGGCTCTCACCTGTCCAGCCGATTAACACCTTGAGATCTCTCTGTTTGTAGACCTAACAAAGAAAAATACAAAATTAAATTAAATTCACAAAATTATGTGAGCAAAATTGTTATAGATTTACACTGATTTATCCTGATTTTATTTATCTGAAAATCATTCAGGGTTTCCTTGTTGTTGAATTGCATTTATGATACCAATTCAAGCTTTGACCTTAAATTACACTTTTGGGGCCTGAAGTAATAACAATTTGGGATTACAAGGATCCAGTTCTTATCTACATACCAAACAGGTTGTTTATAGTGCAGTTTGTTAGGTGACTATACTCAAATTTAGCACAGGGAGATTGATAAAGGTAATCAGCAAACACTGTATTGGCTTAGAATAAAGATGAAAGCAAAATGCACCTGACTCAGTAAAGATAGAAGTTAAATGCCAGATTACCCACATAAGTGTGTCAGTAAGAGGAATTTCATGCACAGCAGATGCTAGACTGGGCATTAAAATGGTCAGGACAAAAATGATTAAGTGTCCCAATAATGCATATTGGGCTAAAGCATATGTAGGGTGTCACATTCAAATTCCCTCCAATTTCAAAAGGTCTTTTTGCATGCTCAAAGTCAGGCTTCCATGTGAATGAGATAAAAACATTTGGCAGTTTCTTAATAGTCATTTGATGTGTCTTCTCTACATTTAGAAAGCAAAACCTTATCATACTACCCCCACCATGAAACTCAAAAGGTGTCGTGAAATGACTGGACGGGATTTTATTTCATTCAAAGAAATACAGAGGATGATAGCTGTAACCCAGGTCCTACACAGGCCTTGCCCATCAAAGCTGCAAGGAAAGAAAATTATTGATGAACTGAGAGGTGGGTACTTCACTATCCTTGTGGTGACCTATGTGGTGCTTCATTGTAGAAGATGATACTATAGAATGGCAGAATGGTTTGGGTTGGAAAGGACTATGAAAGTTCATCTGGTCCAACTCCTTTGCAATGAGCAGGGACACCTTCAGCTAGATCAGGTTGCTCAGAGCCCAGTCCAACCTGGCCTTGAATGTTTCTGGGGATGGCATTATCCCACTTGAGAAATGAAGTTTTGATTAAACCTGAGCCAATGGCTACGTAGGAGGATATTTAACGTAGGGAATGAATAGCATTTGAATATGAGCAACACAGAAAAATATCTGTTCTTCAGTCAATAAAAATATTTAAAGCAGAGAATTTCCATTCATTAATCTAAACACAAAGTAGCCTTGTACCTGCTCTCCAGCTTCAGGTCGTATGAGAAAGAAGTTTGACAGTGATGTAGAGACCCTCAGGGAGCCCCAGTCATAGGCTTTAGGTTTCTGACTCAGGACAGGGAAAGCATAATCCTAGTTGAATATGCAGTTCATGAAAATCTTCAGCTAAACCTTGGTGATAGGAAGTCCCAAAATGCAGGCAAACTAAACTGTGACAAGTGTCACAAATGTTTGGCACTTTGCTGTTTGTGTTAGAGTGATCCAACCCGAACATGCTAAAAGCAAGGATGAAACTACCAAGGATTTTATTAGTGAAAAGGTAGTGTTAACCTCAGAATTATTGGCATATTTTTTGTAGGCTGGTGTTTTTTTATATTTTTGTGTTTAGGTCTGCTTTGTCCTGGCTTGAAAAGCTCCCAAAATTAAATCTCCTGGTGTGGTGCCTGTGAGTTGTTTCTTTTATTAATTAAGTGAGCCACGAACCAAAAGTCCTTTTTCCTCCCCCACTGGCTGTTCACTTCATGTGTAGCCATTTCTTGTCTTTCCCATTTGCCTCCTCTCAGTCTGCTGTGCCCTTTCCACTCACGCAGGGTCCATCCCCTTCCTTGCCTGCCCACACAGAACCAGGCTCTCAAAAGGGCTCTTCAATACTACCATAATGAAGGTTAAACCAAGATAAATAAAACCTCCATAAACCAACTGTGAACTGATTCCTGTGGTGCAGTCCCAGTCTTTGACTGACTCACATCAGAAATCAGGTGAGAGCATAATTTACATATTTAAAAGATTTAAATTAGATCAATTTTGTTTTAAACCTGGATAATATGAGACTCTGAGGATTCCTGGAACAACAGCTCTACAACAAATTGATCTGTCTGCCTACTACATACAAAAAATTGATTTTCTTTTCCTGAATGGCAACCTTTCTTCGAAAAGAATGAATTCAATTTGTGACGCACTCTGTGAGTGTTCTGCATGTGATTCTGAGGTTTTAGAATCTTTTAAATCAATAATAAAACCATTTTAATTTGTCTTAACTATGTAGGGCACGTGTACTTGTAATTTTCAGTGAATATGAGATAAGAAAGTGGTCCAGGACTAAGTCCTCTGAGTCACCTAACTTCTAGTTTGTCTGTTTTGGGCTTCCCAGTCTATCTGATCAGAAAATTCCTGGGTTTGAATCAACCACCATAGTTCAGACAAACAGAGTCAGACTTTTGCTCCAAACTGTCTGAGGGCACCAGTCTGTGAAGAAAAATCATCAAGTTATTATAAAGCAGAAACAGTCCAATAACAAATCCAGAGATTTAAACCTATAAAGCTTGGGGCTATAACCACTACCTCACCAGTGAGTTCTGTAATATCCCCATTCCCACTTCTCCTTCCTCAACAATCTATTCTTGCTCCAGGTAAGCTTTAAGAGTTTCTTCAGCAGCACTAAAAGCTTCATGCAGTTCAGGCCCATAACAGGTTAGCTAGTCTGGGCTACCGATATTCCAGTATAACCCCTTTGTGTTGGCACCTTATTTATTTATTGGTGCCTGAAATCCCTTTCCTTTCAAATAAGAGCTCCTTCACAACAACCTCATGCAGCACGAGTGATAGGACAAGAGGACATGGCCTCAAGCTGCCACCAGAGGTGGTTCAGGTTGGACATCACAAAGAATTTCTTCACTGAAAGGGACGTCAAGCACTGGAAAGGGTTGCTCAGGGAAGTTGTGGATTCACTATCTCCCTGGAAGTGTTCAAGAAATGCCTCAGCGTGGCACTTAGTGCTCTGGTTTAGTTGACGTAGTGATATTTGTTCAAAGGCTGGGCTCGATGATCTCAGAGACCTTTTCCAGCCTTGATTCTATGATTCTTAGATGCTCTGTAACACCAGCATAGTGATGATAACTCCAAGTGAGATGGTCTGGTTACTTTTGGCTATCAGAGTTGACTGTTTGATTCAATTTAGTCACTAAACTGTAGAATTCTTAGAATTACAGGGAAAAAATTAGGGTGGAAGGAACGTCTTGAAATCATCTTGTGCAGTGTTCACATGTTGCTCCCAGCAAATGAAGGATCTTTGATAAACTTCCACAGAATTTGACTCTAAGTGCATTTGTCACCTCTCATAAATGCAAATTTAAATGTGCTAAACTATCCCGATGGTGATTTAAGAGTATTTGCCTTGTTTTACAAGAGTACAGCGTGCAGAAGGTCAGATTACATGGGTCAGCTGGCCAGAAGTGTGTCAGCCACGTGCAGCTGCTCAGGTACCGGCAGTCACATCAGCATATGCACAGCCAGCACCCAGGGAGCCTGAGGAGGAGTTCTCAGGCTGCACACAAGCCATTTTGTACTGGTAATAACCCATAGCTAAAGGTAAAGGTTAAATGCTGAGCATTATCGTGATACAGTCCTTTATACTTCACTTAACTAATTGAATTTGGTTAATTAACAATTTGCACACCTGGAGGGAAATATAAAATCTATTGTGCTGTTTGGAATTGTGCTTAAACTGGAAATGGCCTATACATTCTCTAGTCCATCTTAAATGGGATTTACTTTGGACACAATTGCTGTTAACAATTATATAAGGGTTTGGTTTTTTTTTTTGGGAGCTCCATTTTCTAGAGTGGCACTTTGGCAAATTTTTTTATCCTTACACCTGAAAATAAATGAAATCCAGTAAAGATTAAAGAATTTTTATTATTGATTTAAAACTGTTTCTCTGTGCATAACGTAAATTGTCACCCAGACACAAAAGTGAGAGAGAAATGTGCCAACCTATTTCACATTCGAAGCAGACACACCAGAGTCACAAAACCAGATTGTTTTGCCTGTAACTGGAAGGCTGAAGAGCAAAATCTCATTAAGGTTGGTATATGGAAGGAGGTTTACAAGCCATGCATATCCATGAACAGGTTAGTTTAAATGCCTGAGAAATAGATGGCTTTTCAAATATGTGGCTGACAGTCATGGGTTCAGAAATACAAACTAAGATGAACTCAAAACTTGATACTCAGAAATAGATCTGTCTGGGAAATGGTGTTATGGAGAAATGAATCTGCATTCCAGGAAGGCTGCTGCTTAAAACCAGTTCTGATCTTCCCGTGATTCGGCAACATGCTTTTATCCCTGGCATTCCGGTGGATTTGGGTCTGATGCATGTGTTCTCACATGGCACCTCTGGAAATCTGATTTGCTTGAAGTAATGCTTGCCTAAGGTATTTAAAAGATTTGTCAACAGGAGGAATATTACTGCTGAAGGAATATTCAAAAGGCTTAGGCTTTCATGCAGTGCACGCCGTAAAATCACACTTACATGCTCATGAAAGTAAAGCACATCTTTCCAGTGGTTATTTTCAATAGCAATTAGTTGGTACCATTTTCTAATTTTGTTTGGTTATAGTTGTCTGCTATATATATTATTTGCCCCTCTTGCTTTCTAAACCTTCTCAATGCCAGGTAACTGCGTACATGCAAAGGAGAGGAAGGAAACAGAAATTACCCTTGATGTTTGCTGCCAGCCCTTAGGTTTCTTCTGAAACCTAGGAGGAAAAAACCCCAGGACTAGTTTCTAATGGCTTTGGTTTTATATTTTGGACTGGTATCTCATGGGTATTTACTCGATAATTCATCTGAAAAATGAAGAACTGCCTTATTGAGTGACTCTCTAAGCAGTTAATTGTTGGCCTGTATGCTCTGATAAGACCACATTGGCCTTGACTGGATACTAAAAACAGCATAGATGTATGAATTAATTTATTTAGTTATTAATTCAAGGTTAGAACACTACTACAAAAGTCAACACAAGCTATTGCTATGAAGATATTAAGCAATCAAAATATTCTGGTTTTATCCTGAATCAGTTCCTAATACACAGCACACAGATGAAATACAGAAGAACAAAAGACACAAAATCATTGCAAATTAAGTCCATTTTTCATTAACTTTGTCACTTATGAACTCAGGTAGGTTTGAACTTTGCAGTCATTGTAGTGCATTCAAAAAATAATAATGCAAAAATTTCCGTGACTTCAATAGAGGCTCTGTTGTATTAGTAAGTGAACTCTCCAGTGGCCAAAATAATATCTGTAAATGCCCATGGATTTTCACCCAAAACGTGGCAGCCTGGCATTATTAAAAGCCTTAGATTCTCAAAGAGCAATGTGACTAAAGCAGGACTGCAGCCTTGAGTGGCACCTCACTGGTTTCATTTGCCAGTATTGTTATTTTCCAAGGTAATATTTGATTTACAAGAAAAATGCTTTTAAGTCCCACAGTAAGTCCTACAATGTATCCACAAGCATAAAACCCTCAAATTGCCTTCATTTGTCAAATGTTAAAGCCCTACCTGAGACTATTCAGTGGCAAAGTAGGAATCTAATGATGTCAGCAGGAAGGAGGGAGGTTAGATTTATAGAGGTTTTAGAGGCGATACCTCTTGTCTCTCCTCCCTTGTCCCCCTCCTGACTCCCTTTAATTCAGCACTTTGACCACAGTAATGCAGTTAAGCTTCAGTTTATGGCACAGATGCCTCATAAGTCCAGTCACCATGATTTCATTGAAAGCTGTCTCACGTTAGTAATTTGAATTGATTTTAAATTCCAAATTATTAGGTAAGACTTTGAAATACAGAGCTTTAATATTAACCCAACTTTCTCCTTATGTTACACTTTCCCTCCCAAACTGTTGTGGCTTTTCCCTTGCTTACACCGTATTTGCTTCTATTTTGTTTTTTTTTTCCTCGCTATAGCTAAGGTTCAAACACAGAATTAAGGCAGTTTTGGATGGAAAGAATAATGAATGCAACCTGGATTTGAAATAAATTAAAAATGAATGTGAGTGACATTTTATGGATAGGTGATTACCCAAAATAGTGTTTTCTATTTTTGTTTACCTAATATAAATCCAAGTTATCAAATATTATCAGTGAACAAACCTTAGGTGATCATCCACAGACTGTGGTCATGGGAGTATCCTAGCACAGGGCTGGTTTAGTCAGTGCTGTCCAAGAGCTATGGACTGCCAGGTGCAAAAATCTGACTGTCCTAAATAAGCCAAGTGTTGTTTTTAGCAGTTAACTTTATTTTGTAAAGATCCTAGCTCAAGTACAGTCAAGGTTTTGTCTAGCATTTGTTTCAAGAATCTGGATCAGATCCTTAAATCGGAGCCAAATGTGAATAAAAGCGGTAAATTCTTTGGCAATAAATCCTCAGTAATCTGCATTACTCAAAGATGGGACCTGCTGGAACATCTTCATAACATTCTTTTCCCTTCCTTCTCCTCATGTGCAGCATATTGCAGTAATCAATTAACATGATGGAATATTCCTGTGCTCAGACCTTCTTGTAACTCCCATATGGTCAAAATTTAATCTTAATAGCTCTGGTTTTTTTTTTTTTTTTTTTTTTAGAAGCTGTACTCATCCTGTGCATTAGTGGTGATGAGATGACGGAAAAATAAGCTTTCAGAGCGATTTAGTGGTTTTCAACCTGTTGGTGTTGGGTTTGAATATTTTGGAGAAGTTAGGTACTAGGAGAGGACTGAGCATTGTTTATCTGCATGTAAACCACCAAAATGGGCAAGCAGAAATGGAGGTGCCCAGTTCCATTTCTTGCATTTGAAAATGGCCTTACTGAACCTTTTTTAGAGCAAACATAAGCAAAGTTGTTGATCTCTTGATCTTGTTTAAATAATTTACTCTTGCCTGTCTCAATGCACCCTTTGTTTGCCTTTGAAACTTGAAAGACTGATTCTGCTGTAACAAAGTAGGAAATTCTGGCTTATAACCTGAGTAATACCAAATAGACCTTGGTTCATACAATGAAAGGACAGTAGCTGATCTTATATCTCTTTCTGGTTTTAAGGGTTCTCTAGAAGCTGCAGAAAGTCATAACTGGAAGCTTGTTTGAGTGCATTCATACTGGTTATAAAGTTGAATCCCTAGAGGACCACAACTCTGCAACCAATAACATCAAAGCTCCCCGACCAAATTTCAAGAAAATTCTTGCCATTACTTCCTCTAGAAGAGTTGTAGAAATTGAATTTAATGTACTTAGTATACAATAGTCTTGTAATAAAATTCATTACAAACAGATTCGGATTTTTTTAAAGCATAATATCAAACTGGCTTTCCACATTCTTTAGGTTTTTCCTGTATTGAACAAGAAAATACAATAGAATACATACTGTTCTTTCTGAATAGACATGAGGAAGTGGAGAAATTGCTTGGTCCATGTATATTCCAGCAGAGGGTGGCAGTACACTACCACACTCCCACAGTAAAGGAAAAGTTGTACAGTAATATTTATGCCTTCTGTCTTCAAGGGAAGAATACATCCTGCAGATGAATATGTTTAGGGAGTGAGATGGGAATTGGACTGGGAAAGTAATCCCCAAATCACTTCAGTGACCTTGCTCAATCCACCCAATCTCCATCTTTCTTTCATCTGAAATATTTTTCTTCCGTAATTACCATCAGCTGATGACTACGAACCATTATAAAACTCCCGAGGATAATCGTCTACGAGAATGAATATGGATATCTGAAAATGGGAATCTCTCCTGATTAACTAATGATGCCAGAACCATTAACTTCATTGCTAACAGCAGAATAGTCACCAACACTGTTAAGCAGGATAAACTCTAGAAGGCAAAAAGGGACACTCCGTGGCAGGAAGAATTTCCATGGCACTATGAACATGCTGAAGGTCTCCTGCCTTTCCTCAGTCCAGTTTTGCTACTTTGGAAGCAGGGTATTCTTCAAAATTTGAAATACCTTGTAATCTCTTCAGTAGAATGTGGATTTCGCTAATACTTTCTTAGACTTCCCTTCAGTTTTTATTTTCTTACATCCCCTTTTTTTTTTTTTTTTTTTTTTTGTTATATAGAAAGTGGTTGGGAAGTTGTTCATATGCCAGCAAAAGAGGCAGGTTGTATTTTTTTCCCTTTGGAAAAATCTTCTGGTTGACAGAAAAAGTAGCAACTGCTGCAGCCTACTTTAAATTACTGCAGTAAAAATACTTTAACACATTGTCAAACTTCAGACCTTGGTGACTTGAGTCTCTATATTTTTTGGATGTGAAGAAATATTTCAGTGTAAGAAGAAAGCAGTGCATAATAGGAAGGAATACTCCTTCATTATGCAAATAATGAAAAATTATTTGTATACAGAGCATGATTTCTTTAATGCGCTTTTATTTCCCCTCAAGAATTCAAACCAAAGGATTATGCAGGTCAAGAAGAACTTGAAGAACAAAAGCCATTCATGATCAAACTCTCAATATGGACTTACAGTAGTAAAAACATTTGAATAACACTTTTATAATAGTAATCTAAGTAGCTTATGTTAACTTCTCTGGTAACCAAAGCCAAGAATAATTTTCATGCATTCTTTCTGTAGACATTCATTATTTAAATATGTAAAATATGGAGGCAGTGTTCTGGAACTTTTTTTTATTAAGAGGAAAGAAGCTGGAAATTATGCCAGGAACTTTAGGTGAGGAATGACATGCCCCTTCTCAAAAATGAGAGATTTTTTTCAAAGAATTAAAGGGATTAAATATTTTCAGTCAAAACTGTTGTCAATAATAATTCCTTACCTTGATCTAGCTTAGTAGATTTCAAAGTGTTTGAGACACTTAAGAGCAACCTTCTCACCTGTGAGTAGCTTCGTCTATAACTTCTTGTAACATCCCCAGCTATTCTTACAGGAGGTGATGTGATTTTCATCAAGGTTTTTAACTAGAAATTAACCAGCATAAAGTGATGAAATATGAAAAAAAAAATAGCCAGGGTGATCAGTAGCTCCAAAACATTGCCTGGTTATCATTAAGATTATTTTATATATCAGTTTACAGGTCTTTGAGGGAGGGGGGAACAGGGTGTGCAATCCTAGTGTAGTGGAGTCCTGAATGGCTCCTCTACACTATTGAATCCTTCCTGGTTAATAGAAAACCTTGTAGCAAAATTTTATTGAAATTTTATTGAAAAATTTTAGGCTGTAGCAGAGAAAGGAATTTTTTAGAAAATTCATTTTAATGAAATAAAAATAACTGGGAAAGACTGAGAGTTTCTTGAGAAGAACCGGCTTGTCTCAGAGCAGAATAGATTAAAAATCTGTTTCACTGATATAACTCTGAAAATCCATGATTGAAAACTCTAGCCTTGAGAAGTTACAATACATCATGAGAAAAAGGTGAGTCAACATGTAATGTTTCAGTTATAGGGTTCTCAAGAGTACACAGGTGGTGTAATAAGTAAGGTCATGGTCTTTCCATCAGCAGTATCCCTGGTATTTCTGCAGTTGCTATGAATAGGAAACAATAATACTTATGATTGTTAAAAGTCCAAAGTTGAGAGGAGATCAGTCTAATATTCTGAGAGGTAAATAGATAAAGATTTGTTATGTAATGAGCACTTACGGTATTTATACTGTCTGGTCTGTGTGGTGGCTGTCTAGACCAGGGTGATGATCAATATATGCAATACTGGTTAGCAGTGACATTTAAAATATCCCTCCCCCATGCAATGGCATTATTACTTCAAACAAGTGGTTTTAAACGCAGAAATTCTTTTTTTTTTTTTTTCCATTTTGTGACCTTCTTGTGGTAGATCAACAAAATGAATGTGTTCCCAGTATGGCCACCCACCAAACCTGCTAGATTATGCCCTGAGCTGGGAGTTTGTGGAGCTGGGAGTTTGTGGAGCTGGATTCTATTCCCAGCTTTGTCATCATCTTTATTTGTCAGACAATTCCCCTCTTCTTTCCACATCTGTGTTCCATCTCCACATCTTTTGTTCTCCACTTTGCTTTATCTGTTTAGACTAGAGCTCCTACAGGCTTGAACTAGCTCGTCTTTCACTGCTTTTGTGGCTTTGGCCTGTTCGGAGTCCTGACAGCAGATTTCCATTAGGAATTAAAAATGATTGTAAGTTCAGGTGATTCCTTGATTCCTTCAGCTCATGTGCATCCGTTACTAATGACATGCTGACCAGCACAATGTAGTAACAATGTGAAATGTGTTACTGATGTGACAAAGCATTTCCTGGCACAAAATGTATTCAAGAGTGGACTGTGGTCCAATGGAATAGGAATGTGACTTATAAGGGCCCTACAAGAAAAGAATCACCTAGAGAAAACATCTGCTTGACTGGAAAGGTGGGACTAAACTGAGAAAGGAAGTATTAGGGAATCTTCATTTTCCATTCCCATCTCAGATTTCTTTATTTCCTAGGCACTGAGGAAATTCCAAAAAGAAAATTACCGACAGCAGGGGAATAGCAAAACTGTCACTGAAGGAGCACAAGTTCACTTCAGGCATAAGCAACCTAACAAGGAGCTCTGCACTGGTGGTTCAGTCAATGCGTTTGGAGCTCCCTTGTCCAAGGGGTTCCAAGCAGGAGGGGCTCAGAGTATCCATGACTATCCATCCACCACGGTGATCTATTTTATCTTCCTTTTCTGGGGTCTTCTGCCTCTGTTAACTCTGATATTAAACTGGAAAATGATTTGAAGTATCACCCTCTACTTTCTTGGTATTTCTGTAACAAACTCCTGGAATGTGACTGCTCCAGTTTTGTAGCGGACATTACACATTGATAAACTACTCCCAGAATCTTTGTAGCAGGACATACAACAACTTCAAGGAAAAAACACAAAGTCATTTCAATTCTTTGATTTTCCAAATGGTAAATACAGGACAGATTGGATTTTCAAACTCCCCACACCTAATCCATTCCTAGCAAATATAATTGGCATGTTACTTTGAGGATATTTTCAATATATTCAGATACATTTATCACTTGGATTACTCATGAACACACACACCTGATATGGATTATTTCTGAAGGAGCCTTATCTTTTTTGTTTCCTGATCTTGTGCCTTAAAATTTCTAATCTTAATGTTGTATTAATGCAATTATTTTTTACATTTTAAAATTTTATCTTAATTTAAAATGCAGTTAAATAACTCTTTGGGATTTATACAGTGAGCTAATAGTATTGACAGATCCAGTGTCCTTTTACCTCTAAGGCTCTTGGCTACTGAGTTAGCACATGAGAGGATGCTTTTAATCACCTATTTAAAGCTAGGAGAGTATTCTGAGAGTTAATTGCTATTATATCATCATTCAGGACAAAGGAAAAAACAATGCTATTTTGTAATCATTGATCTTCTATAACATTAAATCCAAAACACTCATAATTAGGCAGAAAACTAGACATGGTTAACACAACTATGCAGTACTATCAGATTCTGCAGCTACTCTTCCTCTTCCTCGCCTGCTGCAGAAGGGGAGCAAGCTCTTTTGTTCAGTGAAAAATGCCCATCAAAACTCAGAGAAAGCCAATAGAGATAGTGTTGTCCAACTTCATCTACCTGTCATTAAGATTTTTGAAAAGAGACAAAAATGTTGAATTCCTTTTGACATATTCTAAATCATTACTGATTTGTTGACACTCACACAGTTGCTTTGGTGGCAATGGAGAAAAATTTTCAAAGTGGTTGTCAGACAAGAGGAAGATGTATTTGTGAGTGGAAAAGACAAAAGGGAAAATAGATTTACAGAATATACAAAAAGTTGCTTTCATTTATTTTTTCCCCTTTGTGTGTTTTATTTCAAACTAAAGAAATGCCACATGCTCTAAAGAAATGCATGAGACAAATACAAGTGAACTGCTCATAAAATTCCATTTTTTCTATTTCTGTTCCAGGAACACCTTCCTCATCACAGGAGTGTTAATTTCATCTGGTTGACAGCTGTGGAAATAACCTATGTATTTAAGCAGCGAAAACAGAGATAGGAACATTCACACAATGAAATCTATTTTCAATTCTAATCTAAAATCTAAGTGCTGTCCCTTTAAAGGAGACCTTGCTATCTTGATAAAGAAAACTAATGAGATGGCCTTTCTAGGTCTAGTCACATAACAGCCATGGTGACAAGGACCTCTATCATGGAATAAAGCAGAAGATAAATGAGATTTTTCTAATATCCATTTCACCCATTGTTCACAAGTGTCATGCGATACAGCTTCTATTTATCATGAGATAGTAGATACTGGGTACTATTTTGTAAAGGAAGCTTAAATTGCGACACTGTGTTATTAAAAGCCTGTAAATACCCTTTACTCCTTCCTGTTCATTTTGTAACTGTGCCAAAACAAGTGAGTTTTGTTTTATTATTATTATTTTTTATTTATTTAAAGGACCTAAAGGACATTACTTGTATTTATACTGGATGTCCACATTTTAGCTTTTAGCAATAAAATGAGAATACATGTTTCAGTCAGCTAGCCTGAAAACTAGTCCCACCTGCCCCAAGATGAAGAGTGTTTCACCTAGACCTCCTTCTCTCAGTTTGCTAGATCTCTTTACAGAATCACAGAGTCACAGAATGGGTCAGGTTGGAAGGGAACACAGTGGCTCCTCTGGTCCAACCTTCTTGCTCATGCAAGCTTATCCCAGAGCACGTAGCACAGGACTGTGTCCAGACAGTTTTGGAATATTTCCAGTGAGGGAGGCTCTGCATCCTCTCTGGACAATCTGTTCTCATGCTCGGTCACTGCACAGGACTGAAATTCTTCATGTTCAGGTGGAACTTCCTGTGCATCAGTTTCTTCCCACTGCATGTTGTCCTACTGCTCAGCACCACTGATCAGAGCCTGGATCCGTCCTCTGACACCTCACTGCAGATACCAATAGATGTCGATGAGGTCCCCTCTCAGATGCCTCTTCCTGAGCTTGAGCAGTCCCAGGTCCCTCAGCCTTTACTCATCAGAGAAATGCTCCAGTCCCTTCATCATCTTTGTCACTCTCCACTGGACCTGTTCCAGGAGCTCCATGTCTCTCTTGTCCTGAGAAGCTCAGAACTGGACAGAGCACTCCAGATGTGCCTCACCAGGGCTGAGTAGAGGGGCAGGATCACCTCCCTCAGCCTGCTGGCAGCACTCTTCCTAACGCCCCTCGGGATGCCATTGGCCTTCTTGGCCACAAGGGCTCCTGAACTGCTTGTTGCCACCAGGACCCCCAGGTCAGCCCCCAGCCTGTACTGGTGCCCTCCTGGAGCTCCTGGCTGAGATTCAGTTACCTGCTATATTTTTATGACCTCCAAGATCTAAGCATTCAAAGATAATGTGAACTTCCATGCAAATCAAGCATATGATCAGATTCAGCCTGTTGGGATTCAGGCACATTAACAGCCTGAAACAGCGAGTCAGAAATCTGAGCCCTTGTCTCTTTGCTTGATCTGTGGAAGTGAAGGAGCTATACTGATACTTCAATATCAATGATATTATTCAGACATTGATTATTCTGGTGAACAGAATGGGGCTTGGCCTTCTATATTTCAAAGAGACAACAGCACCAGGGAATGAAATGTGGAGGAAAAAAGTTCAGAAGCAAAGGATGTAGGGAGAAAGAGATGGTGAGGTGAAGGAGCAGCAAGAGGAATGGTGTGTAACGTGGTTATAACAGCAGTTAAATTAACAATTACTGCACTGTGCCAGATTTGCCCCTTGGTCAGTGTGACAATGAAAGGAAGCTGTTGTGCAAAACAGGCATAATTTATACCCCAGTCTATTGACCCAGTTTCAAAATTTGATTTTCCCTCTCATCTGAATGGCCATGCTTTTGTCCGTGGGATTTTTCCTAACCCCTGACACCTTGCAGCAGATACTGAATTTCTTTCTCGTGCATTTTCCATTCAAATAAATGGTTGGAAAACCTGAGTAAGATTTTGATTGCTGTTTCAAAGGATGAAAGGGTCTGTATAATTTACAACCTGTGCAGGTTTACTCCTTTATGGTCACCTCTGGGGTGTCAGGCAGGCCAGCAAACTATCAGCAAACAGTTTTCTGCATAACTTGAGAGGAAGCAAAAAATTCTAGCCATGGATATTGGCACAAATCCACTCTCACAAAAACTCCCACTAAATCTTTAATGTCCAGGGAGAACACCTGAAAAAGCCTATGCTTAAAACACTGACTTGCAAATTGGATCCTTGATTTAGCTACAAATTTCCATTGTGACTAAAGGAATTGTGCTTGATTTGTGGGTCTCTGCTTCTCTAGAAAGAGGATAAAACTTTCTGTTTCCTGTTTCAAGCTGCAAGCTCTTGGCAGTTAGGGGTGGAAAATGTTTTTCCCAAATAAAACACCTATAAAGATAGTAGCAATAGCTGTCTCTCAGGCAATGCTTTTCATGTGCAGATATGAATGTAGTCTGCAAAGTATCATTATCTTAATTTATAAAAGCAGAAACTGAGGCACAGGAAGGGAAAATTACATGTCCAAGGTCATGACAGGAACATCAGTCTGATCTCCCAAGTCCCTCATTTCTGTGCTTTACTATGTCCCACAATGATTCCTTTCTGGGACACATGGAGTAATAGTGATGATAACGAGCACACAGATATCTCCTTTGAAAGGTCTCATCATATATCTGCCTGCATGCAACTCAATTTATACACCTTGGAAGGATGAAGGGCTGAGTCAATATAGCATTAATGCAATACCCTGATGGCTGTTAGCTTCAAAGACATCTTTTTCGCAAGAAACAAGACTTTGAAAGGAGAGCAGTCACGGTACACAGAAGTGCCACCTTTTAAATTATGATCAAAGTTGAAAAGTGGTGTAAAGTTGTAAAGAGACCTATATTTTGGTTTACAGACTGCATTTACTAGATCCATTGTTTCATGCATGGTGTTTCTAGCCTGCACATTCATGTGATAGGTTAGCAGAAGAGGAATTGTCTGGTTTTACTCTTGGCACATGGAATGGAACAAAGGACAGTGATGCAGGTCAGATGCTATAATGAACAGAAGAGACTTAAGTAAGTTCCTAGTGCTGACCTAGACCTACAGGAGGTCACCAGGCTGTCAGTGGTGTGAGATTCCCGGCTAACTTTTGGATCTGGGCCATAATATTGAAAGCCTGGGGTGCCTTGTTCTGTCCACTGCATCAGCTTCTGTCTCTAATAGCCTTTCATATCTTTAACACCATATAAACTTAAAATTCTTGGGCTTAGGTTAAATAAATCTGAAAAAAATGTATACATTGCCATCATTACTCTTTGGGATCTTTCCAGAAGAACTAAAACCAGCCAGAGAACTGCAGCTGAGATTTTTGCAGGTGTTATATTGTCCTTCGGAGTGGTTTCTGTCCCTCTGGGAGTTGTGTTACCTGTGGTTTTACTGGACATCTTTACTCCTTTGCTGAGGTTTTAATGGAGGCTCCCAATACAATCTAAAGCAGAGCAGAACTCCCTGAAAACCCTGCTTGTTATCTCCCTCTAATTTGATAACAAGCTGCTGTTTTTGAATGACTGAAATGATTTTGCCCCTTCACTCTCCTAATTTTCCTTGTGAGAGCATCACATAAAGCAATGTCAAAAACAGTACAAAAAGTCAAAAGATCTGCTTTCAACTGCTTCCCCTCTGTCCCCAAAGCTTCCGGTTCTGGTGGGTGGCACCTAGATTGTTTTGACACAATTTCTGCTTGGTGAATTTATGCTGACATTTGTAAGTACCTAGATGAGTGTGTTTCCACTAAATGGTTCCTAGAGAATAACGATGTGGGAGATATTGCAGGTGTTGTCTTCAGCAGCTGGGCCTTGGTGCTCCTTAAGATTGTTCAGAAAGAGAAACAAATAGGAAGGGTGAGGTCAGAGCACCGCAGAGTGACAGGGAAGAGCAGAATTTGCCACTTGGCTTGGGTGAAGAAAAAGGGTGATGGAAAGCACAGCTGGGGCTGCCTTAGGAGAAGAAATTAGGAGATGTTTAGCTTTTGTGAAGATCATTATTTAAAAGATAGTGACCAACAGAAGGTGCTACAAGAAAGACTCTGGTTACGAATGATGAAGTAAGTCTGAAAAGCTACAGCTGGGGGATGCATCGATTAGATGGAGGTTCATTACTGTTTAATATCTGAATCACAATCCCTCAGGAGCAAGAAACATTGTATGTTTCTTTGAACTCACCCCAATAACAAATATACCACATAAATAATATTTTCTGTGCATGCACACTGCAAAGCATTCTACTGTGTATACCTGTAATTCTGAGTGGGGGCTGAACACAAAACATACAGAAAAGTTAATTGTACTACTGCATTTGGGGCTGGAAGGCTCTCAGATACTGTGTTAGATGTAGGGTAACAGATGGATGGAACTGGAGTTTTCCAAGTAAAACTTCCCTGGGAAAAAAAATCACAACTAGAATTTTCTGCAACTTTATCTAAGATGGTTCGGAAGACCTTGCCGTAGTCAAAAATACAATGCTATGAAGTGAAAATTATATTAGCCCTTAAAAGCGAATCAAGATGTTTAGGTGTTATATTTTGCTACCCAGGGAGACTTTCATAACTTTCATGCCAATCACCAAGAGACAATACAAAGAAAGTAATATTTGCTTCTAGACAATACATATTTTAGTGGTTTATGTCTAATTATAAACCCTGAAAGGTGCTGTATGTGACACTGTTGAAGTTTATTCATCATAACAATATCAGAGAAAGCAATTTCTGGAAATGTAGTTTGTTTTTTGGTTTGTCTTGTGTTATAAAGTGGAATAGAGAACTATTTCAGACCCCTTTCAGTTTGCACAGATTTCTGCTGAACACAGAAGAAATATCATTATGATTTTCATGTGCAATATGCCCTGAAAAAGTTTCTTGGCAGGGCAAATGAGCTCCAGGCTACTGCTTTGGGGCTGTTATAGCATCCAAATGATCCATTTTAAGCTACTCCTTGTATTCTAAGTAGGAGAACATTGAGCAGTTTCCTCTGTGGTCACAAGGTAGACAGGAGTTATTGGTCTTCCAGAGTGCACTACTGGTGTTAGAAAACACTGTGCATTGATATTTCAAGGCAAAGAAACACTTCCAGAAGGCTGCCTGGAGAATATTTAGTGTTATCTGCATGTGATACTTGTCTCCATAGGTGACTTACTGGGATGTGAACACAGGATGATCAGAACTGAGACCACAAACTGCCCTGACAGGAGGTGTCAAGGCACAGCTCTGTGTGTGCTGCAGGCACAGAATCACAGAGCGGCTGGGGCTGGAAGGGACCTTAAAGAACATCTGGTTCCAGCTTCCCTGCTGTGGACACTCCTGTCTCTCCATAGTGCATGGGGCAGGGCTTTTTTACACACACAGTAAGTTAAAGAAATATGCACAGGAGGGGGAAAGAAATGAAACCAGCATTCAGGTGGAATTTTTTTTCATCACAGGTAAATTAAAAGACACATTGCAAGATGCTTATTAGAGTGCAGTAAGAGAGAAAGAGCTCTTTCTGCACAGGGTTTGAGCCTGAGTGTCTTTTCAGAACTGACAAGAGAAAATAATGTTGTGTTAAAGAGGTAAACAAACAACTCTGCTAACTCTCGTGGTTTTATATCAGGTCTTGCAATATTTGTTTTTTTTTTTTCCTAGCTTAATGACTCCAGTAACTTGAAAATAATATCTGTTTTCATTTCTTTATGGTTGTGGGAAAAATCTTTTCTCACCTCAAGAAACTTTAAAACTGTAATATCTCAAGAACTGGGAAGGGAACAAAAAGCCTGCAGACAAAAAGACTATTAAAAGAACTTTTTGGAGTGAGCTCATGATTTTTTATTGCTTGGAGTCAGCAACATGGGGAGGTATTGTGTGCTTTTTCAGTGCTAAGGAACTATTTCTCTCTGTAGTGACCTGAGTGTTCTTTTAAGCTGCTGTGTGTGAAGCTGCTAATAAAACATTATCCTCAAAAAACAAGTTAACATGTTCTAAAGCTCTGCTGCAATTAGTCTTGGGCTTCAGCTTCTCTGAAAAATTCCTCTGGTTTTGTTTTGAAGGAGTTAGGTGGTAACCACAGAGGTTGGCAGAGCAGTGGCTGAGAGGGAACTCGTGTCTGTGGTGCAAAAGTCTGAAGCCTCCCAGAGCAGCAGAGTCACTGAGCCACTGTGGTCACAGGGAGAGCCCAGCAACCTGGAATCTGCTATGCATGGCTACATGGATGTTGTGAGGGTTTAATTAACACTTGGAAAGCATTCTGAGGTCTTCAGATGACAAGGTTTACAGAACTCCAAATGACTGTTATTATATCCCCTCTGTGTTTGTGGTGGCAGATAGCCAGCAAGAAGAAACGTTCAACCAAAACCAGGCATTTTTCCCAAAACCTTTGTTATTCTAGGCTACTGTTGGAAAAAAAGGTGGATCTGTATCCAATTTAGTGAGTGCAAATTACAAGTGGCTTTGTTGGGATTCCTCTGTACTTTTGAGCATGATACATGTAGCCAACAGCAAGCTGTCTTGCTGCCTGAGTATATATTTATTACCCAGCTAAATCAGAGAACTGGGTGCAAACTCTAATATTTGAGTAAAACCCATCTCTCTGTGACACTTCTTTGATAGAGAATACTACAAACAAATAATTTCCTCCATCTGCAACTTGGCTATTTTTGAAAACAGTGTTCATCTTGTCAGACCCCAGCATATATGCTGAAAACAAAACCCAAACAAAATAAAGCCCTCTCAAAACAGTGCATTGCATGTCACACTCGATTCTTCCCTAGGAGAAGTTGAACTATAAATAGCAGATCTTAACCAGGGGCCTTAAGGTTTGGTATCAAACTACCCAGATATTGTGATAATAATATTAGAAATAATATTAGAACATATCTGTAATAGATTCTTCTATTCCAGATGCATCCTCATGTAAATAATCCATGTGGATCTCTTGAACTCAGAATATTCTGTGATTCTTTGAGTCTCTTACATCTGCACAAAGAATGGACACAAAGGCTTTTCTAGTGAAAGAGTCAGCAATAAAACTAACTTCATGCACTTAGGCCTTCTTTTCAGGCAGCACAACTGCATTCACTAACCACTGAGTTCCACAGGTAGCAGCTATTTTCAGTCCTGCCTTTTTGCAGTCTCAGGAGAAGGACTCAGTTAATGCATAAATATATGCCATCAGTACATGTATGTGGAGAGCATTAAATCCTCCTTTCCAGCAAACCTCCTCTCACAATTTATCCAGCTCAAGTGAAACTGATGTGACTCATACGTTTCTATTGTGTTTTTATGTTAAAAACATTTCTACAATGTAAACACGTACAATTATATTGCAAATGACTGATTCATTGATTTTTTCCAAATTGGTCTATACTGCCATGCAAGGCTATGAACATAACCAAACTCTGGACCTGATTTTATTGCAGAACTCAAAGCTGCTTAAAAAAAGTAGGTGCAGAAATGTTAATATATTCAGCAGAAGGTATTTTAAATAAATATCTGTCAGATAGTTAAATCTGGTGTCTCCCTAGTGTTAATTATGGAGCAATCAGAAGAGGACAGGGAAAAGAATATTTATTGCAGGTTGAAAAGCCAGTTATTAGGTCTGTATCACAGCCAACCATGTGGACTTACCTTTAGTAACTATCTTTCTGATGATGGATTGAGTTCTTTATAAATATTTTTCAATCCATATTTGAATTAAGGATAGTGATAACTGGCAGGGAGCAATTCAAAAGCAATTAAAAGCCATAGAGAGATGAAATACTCATCTAGGGCAAAGAATGCAACCATTTGTTCAGCTTTCAAGACAAAAATAAAATCTCACAGTCAGTGAGAACCCAATAACCTGAAAACTATACTTTCATGCAGCCCAAACACGAGGCATTTTGACAGCTAGTTCCCACTGACTTCCACGGAACTTGTGATTCCAAAGACACACATGGATCCTGGCTTGACACTTTGCAGGATCTAAAGTTGCAAATGTGTTTGTTAGAACTGAAATTTTCATCTGTGCCTAGGGAATTTTGGAGAAAATATATCTGACTCATCTCATTTTAGACCTACAGCTCAAATCTGCATGACCAGCACCAGAATTTGGAAATTAGAAAAATTAACAAAATTAGCAAAGTGGCAAAGTCATGATTCTTCCATAGGCTTTGCAATGACCAAAATGGACAAAATTTCTCACCTGCTCAAACAGAACTGAATTGTTACTTATCAGAAGGAAGCTGTGTGCAAAGAAAGGTTCAGCATTTGCTGTGCCCAAAAGTCCTGTATGCTGCCTACTTCTCTGTAGCGGTGCGAATTTTATGTTAAACTTATGAGTTGGTACATTCCTGGTTTCCCCCTATTAAGCTCTCAATAAAGGTTTATCCCAGTCCTTCCCCCTTCTCCGCCCCTACCCCAAATAAAGTAAAACCCTTCCCTCAAACCCTGCTCATCACCTGAACCACTCCTAGAACTCCCCTGTCAATCCCCAAAGTCCATGCACCTGCTCTATGTCAATCATTCCCAGCCTTACCCCTGCTTCCAGAATCTTCTGTTATATTCGACGCCCCATTTGATATTTTGTATGTTAATCATCTCTGTTGGTCCCTTATTGGTTGTATGTGTATGTAACTTCACCCTTTATCCCTCCCTGCTTGGTCCAGATTGGTCGATACCCTCTGTGTACACCCCCCCATAAAAGACGCTGTCACCCCAGTCCCTTGGCTCAGTCCGACCGAGCAGGGCTTGGGGCAATAAACCGTTGACCCCCACTCTGTCTCTGGGCTGAGTCCTTCCCTCAACCCTTTACCAGGACGCGTCGCTACAGATCCTGCTGAGAGGATTTCAATATCCCTCGCTGCTCTGGGACCCAACGGCGAGGGTCTCAGGGTGGCTTCCCCAAAATCCAGCGGCTACCTGCGGAGCTAGCCGGGAGCCCTAGGATTTTAGGGTATAGCAGCGCTGCCGCACTTCTCCTTGTGTAAGCTCGTTACCAACTGTCCTGAACTCAGTAGGAAATCTGTGGATCAAATCGGGTGAGACACAAAAAATAAACATTTCTGGCAGAAGCTGAGGAAAAAGAGTACCAATGTACCATTTCATTTTTTGAGGTTCTGTGATTTGTAGGAAATCAAATATTAAAAAATGAAGTTATTGTAATTGCTGTCTTCCCAGTGCAGTCCTGGTTACAGTGAAAAGCAAAGTGCCACATTCTTGCATGGCTGGAAAACCCACTGATATTAACAGGAAATGAAGCTCTGTCTTTGCATCCCAGTTCTCACCAGAAAGAAAGATGTGACTACAGTGACAAATGCACCCTCCCACTCCTGCACATACATGTTTTTAAGACCAAAGGCATGCAGTGAAAAAGACCTCTTTTTGCTTTCCCATTTCCATTACATAAAAGTGTCATTCTTGAGTATTCTGCAGCATAAAAGTCACAAAATTCAAAAGTACTGTATCCAAAACCATGAATATAATGCATAGTGATTTCACAGTGCATCCACACTCCAAAATGCAGTCTACTGATGCTGACAGAAAATACTACACATATAGAAATGGACCAGACTGTAGGGTGCCTGATAGCAGCAACATTTGATGATTTTGGTCTTTCTGAGCACAACTTATCCCAGCTGATACACTGGTAAGAGCTTTTTACATTGGTAATGGCAGTGTCTCTGTATTTCCTGCATAATTCGCTCTTCCTCAAGGTAGAGGTCACATTAAAATAGACATATAGATTACTATCCAGGCTTCCTGTTCTTCTCATGTGATTTTTCTCCATCATAAATATCACAAGCCACTGTTCACCCATCACGAGCTGGTGCTGGACTTGGCTGCTGATGGACTTCTTTAGAACTCAAGGGCTAGCAAAGCTCATTGTTTTAAAGGCCCTTTCTAATATGATTTTCCAGGTGTCCATTAGACAACTGGAATGAGCATGCTCCTATGAAAAGTTTAATTCTCTCTCTTGGATGGAAAAGCAGCTGCTAAGAAGATGCGTAGCCGCTTGAGTTTTAAAGGACATCTCATCTGATGTGTAATTCTTCTGTTCTTAGTTGAGTCTTTGTTATTCTTTTTGTCCTGTTGAAGACTCTTAGGAAATTCAGTTTTACATGAGGGTATGTAACCTATTGCCTGCAATGATAGGTTTGTGGATTTTAAAACCATAGGAGATTATGATTAAGTAGTTCAAGCTCTGCCTAGTCGGAGTACTTGCATAACACAGGCCATACTTCATCCACAGATTTCAGTCTGAAGCCCAGCTATATGTTGTTAAACTAAGATGTATGTTTTATAAGCACATCTGATCTTGATTTAAGGACTACAATAACACTTAGTAATTTGCCCCAGTAATATATCTCATTATACAGTTAAAAAATAAATGAGTTCCCCTTTATTTCTAGTTTGAACTTTTTGATTTCAGTATGCAATTGCTAGACCTTTTCCTGCCTCTGTCTGCTAGATTAAAGGCCCCTTCAAACTCAGGATAAGTACTTATACAAATAGAGACTGTGATTTAAGTTACTTGGAAATCTGTTCATTTGAGCAGCTAAACAGAAAATTCCTTTGCTGCCAGTATTTAACTGGTTTATTTAGTGCTGTGGGCTTTTTTTCTGAGGTATTTTGCAGAGAAAATACTATTTTAGGGAACACAATATTGCTAATTTATCAGGTTTTTTTTTTTTAGCACAGTCAGATTAGTCCAGCAGAAATCCAGTCAGTTTCAGCAGAAGTGTCACAGTCATGGACAACCAGAAGAGGAATCCCTAAATTGTCTTATTCTCCCTTCTGGCACGGATAATGAATGATGGTTCTAGACGTAGGCAGGGACACCTGTCACTAGGCCAGGTTTCTCCAAGCCCCATCCAGCCTGTCCCTGAACACTGATAACTTAAAAGATCTGGGGCCTGCTGTAGGCTCTGCACCATCTCTGCCACCTCAAGGACACCAAAGGGCATCTCAAGTGACCCTGAGTGTCTATTCTAAGCAACAGACTCCAGCCTGGTGTATCTGAGAAGTGAATTGTAGAGATCTGAGCTAGAAAATACGGGTTCTTTCTGGAGTCACTAGAGAGAAATGGCCCCTTCACAGGATAATCCCTTTGACCTAAAAAATTTGACAGTTTTGGAGAAAAGCCATTTACAGAAGGTTTCTGTCCTTTCATGCAGGAAGTGGTCATGACATTAAATGACAAACACCAGAACTGATTACCATCCATATTTGACATACATTAAAAACTAACTGAATGTTAATTTACAAGACAAAGCAGGCTATAATAAGCTGTCAATATATTCAATTTAACATGTACAACACACGACCAAAGAAAGCCACCCAGGGGATTTTGTTGCCTGAATTCCTCAATAAAATGGCAACCTTTAGATGTATTAAATATACATTCTGGGGGGGGGGGGAAAGGAAAGAATGAAAATCTATAGCTGAGAGAAACACAAGCCCAGAGGGAAAATTCAAGATCTGTTTATATGTAATTGGGTTTTTCTTTGTGAAAATCTTGACAGCTAGAGGAGCTGCCTCCCTTGCATGAGACTGTTAATCACATTCAGGGATCTACATGCTGCTAACTGCATACAAAATTCCTGAAGATTTACAGCCTTCGCTCTGGTTTTACCTCATTTACACCACACATCACCCTATGGAAGTAGCTCACTACATATGTGGGATTTAAATTTGAGAATTATCTCAGTATCTTAATGACTAATCCCGAATGATGAAACTGTGAGTCCAAGCACTGTTGCACACCCCAAAGTAATTTAAGTTGTGACAGTCTGTAATTCATACTGTAAATCAATGAAACTACAGACATATTTTATAATTTGGCTTAAGCACATGTGTATGCTGGATTAATAAAAATCAGTACAGACAGAAAAGGAATTGCATTAACATGTTAGTTATAGCATAGTTTGATAATCAGTAGTTTAAAAGTTACAGCACATTTGTAAAGAGAAGGCTGCAGCTTGAGCAGAAAATCAGCAGCTCTCTGAAATATCAGCATATTATGATCCTTCTGATTTAAGCAACATAAAAAAAAGGAACATCAGTGAGATATGCATTGGATACCAGTGAGCTTCATCCTTTCAGAGTCTCTCTGAGCTTCAAATTCTGTGCTGTTTGCATCTCTGTCGTCCTTTCCTATTAACTTTTCCTTACTCTGCTGAGAAGACCTTCCTCTCTCATCACTGCCCAGTCTGATACTTTGTTCCTTAAAATACTCTAAACTTGAATAATTAGGGAGTTCTGTAGTGTAGGTTTGAACTCCCTCAGGCTGAGGATGTTTAGCCATATTCTCTCATTCAAAATTTCTACCCAAGGCTCATCCTTAAAAGCAGCTATTCTAAATCATTAAATTAAGAGGTGTTAGCAGAAAAAAAAACCCCAGATGGCAGGACATGAGATTTGAGGGATACTTACTGTGAGTATTTCAATGTCAAATACTATCATTGCCTTATTGGAATGCTTGAGAATGTAAACCTTGGGAGAAAGGAAAGTGGAGAAGAGAGGAAAGGAAATTCATCTCAGTTTGCACCCAACATGTACGATTAATGGGGAGAGATTGATGCCTCTTAAAATGTAGAGCCAAGTTCAACTTTAAGTGCAAAATCCTTAGAGTTTGGATGTTCTGAGTGAGAATATCTTGAAGATGAAGCACTTTATGCCTATTAGTGCAAGTCATAGGCCAGAAATCAGAGTTTATGAGGAAAGCCAGTGGAAAGTGGTCAGCCAAGGGATTTCCACCTTTCCATGGGAGCTTTTATTCTTGTCTTTTGTTCTTACAGTAATGTAAATGGAGCAATGGAAAGGCATTCTCATCTGAAATGCTTCATGCCCTGCCATCATGCAAAGCTGTGCAGCACAAAAGTTTTCCATTCCCAGCCTTGGAAATCAGGACAGTGCACATGATCAACAAAAACAGAATTTGCAGCAAGAGATGTCTTCCAACCCTGCACAGCAAGCATTTCTGAGCATATTTGGGCAATTAAAGTCAGGTACTGAGTAAGGAGATATCTGATGAATGTGGTTTTCTTTCCTGGTAGACTCCCTGGAAGTGAGGAAGAGTGGATCATTGAGTGGGATTCAGGTTTTTGAAGCCTTAGTCCCAGTTTAGGAGGAAAGAGGATTTAAGCATTCCATTTCACACTGTCTACATAGACAGTAAGCTCCTCACAACAAGAGTGATCTTCAGATCTGAAGACATCTGTCAGCATTTAACAATTAAGTAGGAAGGTCTTGGTTGAAAAACAAGGGTAAGAATAAATCCAGGATTCCACTGCAGATGAGAATGAAATTTATAGGATGCTGGATGTGTATTCTGCCACACATCATCTGGCCAGCTTTAGAAATGTCACTTTTCTTTCTTATTTCTCAGCTTTTCTGTATAGACTGAAGGAAAAATTTCATTCTTGCAAGTGTTGTGTGTATAATATATATATTTTTCTTTAGAAATACCAACACACTAGAGAGAAGCAGCTAATATAAAACCTTGGATGAAAAGCTTTTATGCTAAACAGAACTTCAGATTAGCCTCTATGCTTAAATTTCTAAGTGTAAAAAATGGAGATAATACTCTTGCTTATAGTCTACAAGGGATTTTGAGGCCTGGAGAAGATGCCAGCTTATATAAGTATGATATATGTAACATAAACAGAGCCTACATAAGACTTCATGAAACACTTAGACCTACACACAGTAGGTAGACAGTGCCTTAATTTCCTTTTTTTGAATTTCACACCAAACTTTACAATTGGTACCAGCGCAGATTAAATTACTCTTTTCCTGCAGTCCATCAAAAAATAGTTAAAACCTGGAAAATACTTAGGTTGGACAATTCTTCAATGCAATCAGTTACTGAAATAAATAAAAAAGCTGTCATTGTGATCAAGGTTTTCAGCAATCCCTTGGCTGTGTCTGATTTCATAAAGTATTTGCTTTTTATCTCTGTTTAAAAAGTGGACACTGACATTAAGCCTGTTGCAAGCAGGTAGGGCAGAGTCAGGGAGAATCCAGTCTACAGCCTAACCCAAGACTAAGAAGTAGAACAGTGTTAATTTAATAGTTACAAGATAATATAAAAAACAAAAAAACTAACAAAGCCAAAAAAAAACAATAAAAAAAATGCCACACCATCCCCCCCAATCAACCAAACTAAATTTTTATGGAATTCAGTGCTTTGAGCTCATGCAAATAGTAAAACAAAGAAAGAAGTCATAACAACTTGTTTGTATCATGAAATAAGAGCAGCAGTTTCTACCTGAATTAGTATAGTGGGAGGAAAAATATCTCTGGTTTGGGGGATTTTATCAGCTATAGAGAGAATGGCGGGATGCAAATATCTGATGAATATATAAATAGTACTCATTTGTTGTTAACTCTTTAACTCAATATACATTTAACGTTCAATATGTTTATATGTAGCTTTTTCTACAAGTGAATACATCATAACTGTATTGAAAAATACCCCCAAATAGAAATGGTTGAGAAAACATGAAAAAAACCAGAAGAAATGCCTGTGATGGGTTAAGAATTCTGCAGATGTTTTAGGATAGTGTTAGGGAAGATTTTCTTCAAAACGTACTTCCAGAAGCTTAATCCCATCTCCATACAAGAGTTTAAATGAGTTATTTTGTTGAGGTGCTTGTTGCTGCCCATTGAATTCAAAGGGAACCCTACAGTAACAATCTCTGTAAGTTTTAAAATTTATGAGAACACCTGAAAGCCTCACAGTCCATGCTCTGTTGTGTTAGATGTTTGATAAAGACACACAGGACACTGAGCACATCTTGGCTTCACCACAGAGCTTGGAGGATGAAGCCACAGTAGCTTGGGAGACATCCAACTTCAAAACGGAAAACTGCAGAGTTGGTCAAGAATCTACCAAAAAAAAGTTTCCCAAGGAAATGAGAACTCTTGAAATACGCAACAGATTGGATAGGAAATATGCTCTCACAAAGAAAGTAAAAGCAAATGTCACTCCAAAACTGTTAATAATTGGGTGGCTAAGGAATGAATCTGAGTTATGAAAATTGATGTTCAGATTCCTGATTTGAATTATGTATAGGGAAAAATTCCTTTTAACACCCTACTGGAATACCCTATTACTGTCCTATGAGGACTGCCTCTATGTCTTTGAAAATCTTTACAGTCTTAGTTTAATTTTTGTTTGGAACACATAAATTTCTGGAATCTCATAACTTTTTTTCCCCAAGCACAACTCCTGGTTGCTGTAACCATAACTTATCAGGCAGCCAACAAGGAAAAAAAAACCCAAACCAGTATTAAATTCTGCTGCACCTAGACAAGAAATATATCCTGGGACTGATCCAAAAGCCACTTAAAAGCATGAAACATTTTATGGGGTTGGATTGCACACAGATAAATTTCACATATATGCATACAGTGCTTATAGATATACAATATGCAAGCTACACCAATTTTTCATGAATATTGAGATATATATCACTCTAACAGAACAGTTCAGCATAGAAATAATGGGGTTTTTTTTACATTTAAATATCTCTGCACACCTAAATGCCATTCCAACAAGCAGAGATGACATGTTTATGTACAACTATTTATGAAAAGTAGATGCCATTTGTTTATGCCAATGAAAGACAGGGAGAAGTACATATATGAACAGGTAAATAAATTCATTAAATTGCTTTTTATGTGCACATCCTCAAACGTAAATTTGCAATTTGCCAATCCATCTTCTTCCAGACTCCCTCCAATATTGCAGCAGTGGTGAGAAATCCAGAAATCATTATCCAGCCTTCAATCCGTAGCTTACAGGCTGGGGTAACTTGCTTTATCTTAATAGTAAGATAGTGACTGGCAAGAGCAATAACACTGAGATAAGACAGATTCATATCGCTCCTTGTCAACATTCTTGGCACGCTACTCGTTCTTTATTCTTGAATAGAGGCCCAGTCAATCCTAACTTATAAAATTACTGGTGGCAATGCCTGGAATTTTGTAGAAGCTTTAATGATATCTCAGTTTTAAAGACGTTTGGCTCTCATAACTTTTTATAGAACAGTTTGCTGAAGGATAAGCTTATTTAATTCAGACAGAGAAACATATTTCATGAGGTGTTCTCACATCACTGCAGACATGTGTGAAAGGCTGTTTGTCACCGCTGTCTTTGCTTAGTCCATAGCTAGGGTAGCACATCTGCCCTCTGTGAGATTCTGGTCTGGGGGGGAATGAAATATTTGTTAATAAAAGTTAAAGATGGGTCTAAGTAGATGAGAACATTTTGTTCTTATCCTTCCAGCACCCAGATCTGTAAGGATATAAAACATCAGTAAACTACTCTGAAGTCCTGCAGCATTCCAGGGCTCTACCTGAAAGCCACAGAAAGTCCCTAGCTCTGCCAGGTTCCCTGCACCAGGTTCTGCTGCAGCTAGTTCTGGATGTCCAAGGATGGTATTTACACCCTTGGAGAGGTCATGCAGCAAGCCCAGTCTGTGGGTTCTGGCTGTGAACGTCCTTCATGTAAGCTGTTTTTTGGTTTTCTTTTTCTGAGGTACGCATTGCAGCCAACGTGATAGTGAACATGTCAACATGCCACCCATTAAAGGTGATGGACACTTATTTGGCCAAATGCAAGGGAAGGAATAATTTCACTTGTTAAATTCACTTGTTAAATATTATTAATATTTCACTTGTTAAGTTACTCAAAGGATGTCAAAATAGGGAAGAGAAATTACTCCCCTAAAATGCAGCATTAAGCATACATATCACAGTCATCATGCCTGACTTTGTTTTTGCTAAAAATAAAAGGTATACCCAGTTCAATTTACTTCAACATCTTGCACTGGTTTGGGATGTTGGAAATACGTGCTACTAACCCCTAAAAACAAACACACTTCTCATACTTCTCACAAGGATTTTAGGATGGTAGACTGCCCTGGAAATTTTTAGGATGATGTTTTGTTTTATAAATTCACCCTGTATTTGTTGATTAAACTCCATTTTGTTTTTGAAAGAAAAAACTCGTCATGACTCTTTGGTAGAAACCACTATAAGTCTATCACCATTTGAAAGGAGGGTAAAAGTATCTAGGAAAAAAAAATGTATACAAGAGTATCTTCCTAATTAAACACTATGACTGCAGCACAGTCTCACACCACATTGTAAATATGGAATTAGGGATCCTAGATGAAATGTCAGAAGCTTTTTCTTATGAGTTTATATCAGCAACTTGATTATCATATTGATTCTGCATATCAATGAGATAACATCCCACAGTGTTTATTCTTCACCCAATTGCTTTCTTGAACATAATAAAATTAAATCCAATATGATATTAAATGTAAACATACACTGATATTATATGTAAATATCCATTTAAATATCTCTCTGCTTATTGATATTCAAATTCTCTCTGCAAGTGTAACATTGCTAACTACAATAATATATTTTTCAACCTTCATCCAGGGACTGGAACTAAAAAGAGGATAATCTATTTCTATTCCTTTCCATAATAACATTGCATTATTTATGTAGAAGAAAATGAAAATAGTAAGTCTATTCTGCCTGAACTACGCTTCTTAGTTGATCCCTCCTGATTGGTCTTGGAATGCAGAATGGAAGAAAAGAATGTGATGCACATGCTAAACTGGTGCTGGCCAGACAGAGCAGACAATTTTTGCCCTGCCCTCCAAAAATCAAGAGCTATATTTAGACTGTAAACTCCTGACCCAGGCAACCTCTTTGTTCTGAGTTTGTACTGAGACCAATACTGTGGGGCCCTGTCCTTGTCACTGGCCTCTTGTGTAACACAGGAAAACAACTAAAAGCAACTTATTTTCTGTCTTGGAGAACTGGAGGCCTTGGTATTGTGGGTTTCTTTCAGGCAGTGACATTGTGTGTTCTCAATACGTTCAGCAGTGACTCAGAATACGATCCTGTGCTGTTACAACACCATCATTACTGGTGCCATTTATACCCACAGGTGGGAACCTGAATCCCATTTTTTTCTGAACTGGTGCATTTCTCCTGTTACTTCTCTGTGATGTTAAGTATTTGTAGTCGCCAGCCTATGCCAGCTTCCGACAAAACCTTGTCATTTTTCCTTCCATGCTGCTTTGATTCCAATATCTACCCAGATCTTCCATTACTAAAATAAAGGTAAAAGCTCTATAGAATCACAGAATGGTTTCAGTTGGAAGGGACCTTGAGGATCATTTGTTTCCAACCCCCTGCCAAGGACAGGGACACCTTCCACTAGATCAGGTTGCTCCAACCTGGCCTTGAACACTTCCAGGGATGGGGCAGCCACAACTTAATGTTTTTAATAAAATATATATGAGCCAATTGCAATTACCAAAATGTTAATTTTTCCAGGTAGCCAATAAAGGATAGATTTGACATTATATTACTCCAGTACGAAGTAAACAGGTTTCAGACAATTTTTATTTTGAAGCTTTCTTATTGAACAAAGCGAACAGAATAAGGAACATTAAAATCTCTAACAAGCTTTCAATTAATTCAAAATAACAGGTATGCAACTATTTAGCCAAAATACTCAGAAGATCACTGGAAAATTGCTCCAAATAACAATACTTGGAACTTATATCCCACTTGAAAGGACTGAATCTTCCTTTCTTTAATTTCTTTCTGCGTTTTTTTTACTTGTTGCACGGATAAGGGGAAAGCTGAATCAATCCATCAAAATTTACAGTTCAAAACTAAACAACTGAGATGCTGAGAAAATTTTATTTCTATTCAGAATTGAACCCAAAGAAAACTGGTGATTTAACACAAACTAATCACAGAGCTGGAAAAAAAATGGTTACCTTTTTTGTGTTGTTTTTCAGCTTCATGTAATCACACATCTGAAATAAAAATTATGGCTGTGGACTCATGTTTGGTATTTTGCCTCTTAATACATGATATTACACTTGACTTCTCCTTTTGCAACTGTCAGTAGATAAGAACATAATTGCTTTCTTCTTCTAATCTTGCCTTTGTGCTCCAAGTTCTCCATTTTACATAGGACTATTCTCCATGTTGTAGTGGTCGATGTGTCGTAACTTTAACAGTCCACACAGTTTACTGTCACTTTCTACTTCATAGCTACTGAAAATAATTCCTCTCAAATGCTTTATGTGATTGGTTATCTTAATTAAATTCTGTGAAAATAATATGTCATATGGATATTGTTGCTAACCCTGATATAGAGATTTTTTAGCCTGAGAGCAGTTCTTTTCTAAGAAAAATTTCCCTATTAGAGACACCTCATTTTTTGTAAACTGCTCTTTAAAAGTATTTGATGTTTTGTTTTAAGAGACACCAACCTATTTGTAAATTCATAGAAAATTATAATGAGGACTTATTTACACGTAATTGCCCAGCTTATATATTATATAATAAAGAAACTTCTATTGAGAATCATTATTTGATGTTGCAGTTGATGTTGTAAATGTTTGGTTGCTTTTTGATGTTTATCAGAAGAATTGGAGTGCCAGAGGTAAATTTATTTGCCCCACATATAATTAATGAAATGGGTGGTGTTTGTTAAACACCACATCTCTGAAATTTAAAAAAAAAAAAAAAGCTTCCAAATAGTTTTTACTTCTTGTTTACTACTTTCCTATGTAATTGTGGGCCAGTCAAGATTACCCAGATGAAAGTATATAATCCCTGGGGGTGATGAGTATACCTTAAATGACAGAGGGCAGCAAGAAAAAAGTATATCAGTATTGCATTGTGAACCGTACAAGCTTAAAATTAAAAAATCTCACCTTCTATGTGCTACATTTATGGTCTCGTATACCTATCAAAGGGAATTTATAAGAAAGAATTGATCCTAAATACTTTGGCTATAAAGAAGAAGTGGAAAGGGATTTAGTTTGTGGAAAGGTTTAGTTTCACATTTTGATTTCAGCAAACCAAATAACCTCACCTGATCCCTCCACTTTCTCTGAAGAAGTCCTGACTTCCCAAGAAATTGTGAGCATTATTGAAGGATTGAAACTGGATAAGGTCTGGAGTGTTTGTCTGAGGAATATTGTGTGCTTAGAGATTCAGCTCAGGGTGTCTGTGAGATGAGGATTGCTCTAGAAAACAGCCAGAAGTTTTGTCTTCAAATCTCAACTCTTTGGACTTCTGAAAGGTTTTGAACTTTTATTTTCTCCAATCCTATCTTCAAAGCAGAATTGTTCCTGTTTTTCGGACAGATGTGAATAGGCTGCTAGAACTGGCTAAACACTGATTGTTAAAGCTGTACCAAAAATCAAAACTGTTTTCAATTGCACCCTTTTCAATTTTAGGAGTAGTGATTAAAAATGTATGGAGCTGTTTGAGATCCAACAGGCACAATTTTAAAAAACAAAACCTTGTGAATGTAGTAAGACCACTGAGGTCCTTAAGAATGTACAGCTGAAAGAAAAGTATGAGAGAGAACTTGTGGAAGGTGAAATACTGTTGCATATTTCAAGTTGGGAATCTAGATCACAGTAATTCCAGCACAGTGCAGGAACGTTAGGAATGTTTATTGATTACTGATAATTCCTTCTGTCCCCAGTGCCTCTCTGGTGACTTCTCTACTGGTAGCTCAAGACAGCCTGAAAACAGATTGGGCAACGTGGCTCACTTCCATGCAGATGAAATCTATCACCTTCCAAAAACCTCGCGGTTGCACCTCAGGCTACCTCAGCACAACTGGGTGCCATATTTCTGTGGCAGAAGTGTGGGTGACAGCATAAAACTGTTTCAAAGCTCTCCTGTATCTGAACTCAGGTGCTCTCGTGCTCCACTGGCCCCTGGAAGGAGCTCTTTCAAGGACAAATCCTCTCTCACTCTGACTCTGAGAGCTGAGGCTTAGCTCTCCATCACTCAGTTCCTGCTGCGTGGGTACTGTTTTGCCTGGAAAACAGCGGGGTCACCTGAGAAAAGGTACTTGTGGCACCTCAGAAAACTTGGCATCTAGTGACACAGGAAGTGTGATGTCCACATGATGCCTTTGCTTGTAACTGGACTTAAAAGCCTCCAAGGCAGAGAAATTAAGCCCAAGGTCCAGATTTGAAAGCTAATACAGGCGCTCATTAGGCACAACTTAGTGGCACAAGGCACAAGTTGCATTTACTGACCTGTGGGATATAAAACACCACCAGGCATCTCCTGCACTGTGGCTTTCATCAAGGAAAACCCAGGCAGTTTAAGAAGGAGGTCAGCCAGATTCAGTCGATGGGAAAGCTGAGGTTGGGACTTAAGCTGTGTGGTACTAACTGAAGTGGTCATTTAAATGAAACCCTTTGCTTAGATTAAAAAAAAAAAAAACAACCAACAACATGGAAAATAATTCTCCCTGCACTTTGTTGTCCTCTTTGTTCATTTTTCACCTTTCAAAGCTGTACAAAAGCATTTTGGCATTTTCAATATGATTAACACAGCCACGGAATGGATTCAAAGTCAGAGGGTAACTTGGCCTAAGATTGCTTTTAAAGAATAACATGTATTGTTTCAAGGTGTCAGCAGTGTTGTGCGTTGCGCACTAAGCTCTCCCCTGTCTTCCTGTGTTTAAAGGGATTTCAGAACAGATATTTTAACTCCAGCTGCACAAGTCAGAGTTCACATGTACAGCAAAGCAATAACTTGTTGCAGGCTGGAAGAAGGTGAAATTTACAGGCAGATACTGTCGAAGAGGTTTTACTGGATCTTAACAGATTCAGTGGCTTTAACAGGTGAGTGTAGAGCAGTCACACTTGGCAGGCCTGGTTTAGGAGCACTTGCATTTGGACTCTGTTTCTACTCTAAAGCCCAGACAACAGTCACCTTGACTTTATGCACATTCTCACTCTGTGCCAAAACACCACCAGAGCAGCTGAGTGTTTTTCATTACGATTTTTTGAGAAAGATGATAAAATACTTGCTATTACATGCATTTCAGAGTGAAGTTCCTGCCCAGTTCTGCAGAATGATTTTGGATTATGCCATTTTTATGCCTTCCTTGGGTTTTATGGCAGGTCTCAGATGAAAGCTCTGGAAGGAATGATTTCTATTGTTACATCTTTATTATAAGTAGCATTGATAACTCCACTGTACGACTGAGCAAACACAAATAAAAACTGAGAGAGGAAAAAGATATATGGTTTTGCACTACAGACTATATAACACCAATAAATTAATAATTTTACATGTGATCTGTAGAACCCACTTCACTCATCAGTAATAAAGGTTATAGATTTGTTTTCATATTTCTAAAAATTGATTTGGTAAACATTTTATACAGAATTTCTTGGATATTAAGAGGTATGAAATTCCACATCATCTGAAAAAACCCAAGAAAAACTATTTTATTGACATTAGAGTAAATAAAAAAAACAAACGAATTTATCTGAACACTTACAAATATAATATTTCCTTTCAGATTTTTTATTGAAATAACCTTTTGTGAATATTGATAGCTTTCACGTAACATCAGTTTCAGCAGCCTGACCTGACTCTAGACACAAAGCTAAATGTAAACTAATGAGCACTTAACTTTCCATTACATAAATGGACATTTATCAGATGACAAATTAAAACCAATAAGACACCAAGACAAATGTGCTGTCAACAGCATTAAGATGGGTCGTTTTCACTGCTCCCCTCAACTGCACATTAATAAGCATTCCCTACTGCAGTTTATTCAGGGCTTTGATATTGATTTTTACAGCAGTCCAACACAAGTCAAAGTTCCTCCACGCAGCACGGTGTTGAGTCCCACAAGAAAGATGGTAAATGTGAGTGTGGTTTTGAAGCCATGATGCCTAGAGAAGTCAAATATGTATAAAAGTTATTTCAGGAGAGCATACAAAACCCACAAGTTTGGGGGTTTTTTTTGTACTTAGGCTCATTTTTAGAAATATGTCTCCAGGTATTTCAGCATTGTGAATACACGAAATATTCAGGCAGTGCAGAAATGCAGAGGTTAGTCTTTGTACTCTCTTTAAAAAAAAAAAAAGGAATAAAAGAAAGATAGTTTTAGGTAGTTTGCTTTAGTTGGCTTTACAGCTAATTGATTTAATGCATGCAGTTTAACTGCAAACTTAGGAAGTTTTCATTTTTATTTGACAAAGCCTTTAATTTCTTCAAGAAGCAAATTTCTAACAAGAGATGATCAGTTTAGTCATGCCTCTGAACAACATTTTCACAGAATAAGGATGCAACTCCTACTGATGTTAACCCTTGCCTGAATCCTGGGAATAATATCTCAGCCTTAATGAGCAAATGCCACATGTGATAAGAAGCCTCTGATGATGAGCTGCAAAATATAAGTGACTAGGTTATAATTGAGCAATGAGATCTAGCCGAGTGAAAGACATTTGTGGAGTGGATTGTGGATGCAGTTAATGATTCTTAGTGCTCACTGCCTGTGCTCATCATGCCATGAAGAGGCAGAGTTCGCTGCCTGTCAGAAGCAGAGGATGGAGAATGGAGAGATGTGGGATTTCTGCCACTGACTCACTAAGTGAACATGTGAAATCACTTAACCTATGATTAACAAGGCACCTGTATGAACAGCCATTGAAATTTGGTAAATTAGTGTCATAATTTAATGCAGGGAATTACATATAAATCTACATGCTGGGGCTGGAAAAAATTGGAGGGAAGAAGGCTGAGATAAGCCTATGTGATACTGAGGGACAGGGGAAATTTTGGTGTGTGGATGAAACCCAGGCACACTGAGTGAATGAGACCTGAAAACACACAAGGACTGGTGTATCCATAACCAACTACCTTTGGCAGTATGAAGAATTCCCTGTTAAGGTGGGTGGGTTGAGCTGTGTTTTCCCTTGGGATTAGAAAACCCTAACCATGGGGAAACAGCATAAATTCTAATTTCTACAAGAGGGAAAAAAGTAATATTTTTTTAATTTTAAAGATTAGAAATGTGTTAATTTGGAGTCAGAATCTCAAAGTAGGATTGATCTGACAAAAGGTGAGTGTTTGTCTGAGCTCATGCTTTGGAGCATTGAGAATCTGGGCTTCATGAGAGTCAGTGGAGATTAGGGGCAAGGTTTATCTAATGAAATGTAGCTGTCTAAAATAGGATGAGACACTTGGATGTATTGACTGTCTCTCTCTACTAAGGGAGTTAGGAGTTACTTGGTGAAATGCTGAAACCAATTTGTCTGTGTACATCCAGAAACCCTTGTGTGGTTGGATGAATTCCACCTTGTGCAATACACACACAGTAAAAAAAAAACCCCAATGTTTTACATTTCTTTTGTCTTATAGATAACCCTGAAAACACTTCCAAGAGCAGCTTGTACTTTTCAATTAGTATTTATTGTATTCAATCTGAGACACTTCAGTGGGGTCCAATCACCAGTGGGTGGAGACCCATTGTCTGCCAAAAAACAAGTTCATGTAAGGCAGATAGATGAAGACAGTCCAGATTCTACAAGTGCATTGTAGTTTTGCACGTAAACCCAGTTAAGAGCATAAACAGACCCTGGAATGGGTTGCTGGAGTTTGAAACTACTCCCACCTTTGTGCAGCTATCTGTGTGAAAATCTTCCCGGTAATTTCAGTTTCACAAAACCAAAAAAAAGTCTTCCTTCTGTTAGAACTTTCAGAGCAAGAGGTCGGTTTAATCTTAAAAATAACAGAATGGGCATTCATAGAAAATTATTCCATCACTTGCAATGTATTTTTAAGGACTCAGAGTCTGTGTTTGACATGGGTGGATAGTGAGAAGTTTTGACCTTTTCTCTCTTAACCACCTGATGACAGGGAATGTAGGAAATATTCCCTGCTATCACCTCAATTCCTGTCAAACTTTAGCCTCTCCCTGGAATTAATTAAGAAAGTTTCTGTGATTAGCCCTTGCTTGATGACATGTTTTCAGAGGAGATACTCCGGTGTCTGTTGTTAATTGTACAGTGTTACACAGCAAGTACCTGCGTGGCTGTAGAGTAGTGGAAGCAGTGAGCAGTGTTTTCAGCATCAGGACTTTGCCATTGTAACTCACTTTCCACTTTAATGTTAGCTAGCTCTTTAAGTGAAAAGATTTAAACATTAGACTGAAATCTGAGGGTTTTTTCCCCAGATTTTCTTATTTGTAGAAATGTAAGAACTTGCTGATTGATGCCTTCTGTGCTTGATCACTCCAGAAAAAAATATGTGAGGATGCTGAGAGGCTGAAAGGTAACCCATCGAAGTGAGTACTTTTTCCTTTTACTTTATTTTGGAAATTTGCGCAGTCTGCCTAAGTGTTCTGTTTGGAAAAGGAGTCAAATGTTTCTTTAAGGAAAACCTTATGGTAAGGAAATTCTTTTCTCTGTTTTACATTAGAGACTAATAAAGCTTTCTATCCTTTAACTGTTCTTTAACTGTTTGGTTCCATCCTTTAAAGCAGGCTGCTCGTGTCCTGCCTATTGTGACTCACTAGACTGGTTTGATGTACTGCTCAGTGTTCTTGGAAAGAACTTGTAATACATCTGTTTTTTAGCCAAACCAAAAGCAGTGCTAGTGGCCTTGCTAGGGATGACATTCAACACTGGGAAACATGAAAAACCTTTCTGAGGAGAAAATATTTACCTTCTACAAAGGCTAGGCAGTAGTAGGAATCAGGTGTTTTTAAAGCTCCCCTGAGGGAAGTTTTTTGGGTGTTGTGACTGCAGAGCATTTCCATTTCAATGGACACACTGCATCCACATTTGTGACCAGGAGAAACAGAAACGTCTCTGGGGAAGGCTGTGATCTCATGAAGGGATGTCTCAGAGAAGATTTCTGCATCCATGCAGAGAAGGTCAAAAGCATCGAGGCTCTGCACCTTCCCAGGAATGCCTGGCATGTCCCTCTTTGCCTGTGGGGAGGCCTGGGAAAACAAATACTTTTACTTCTTCCTTTGCCAGGATAAATAAACCATGGAGCTCATTGGAGGTCGAAGGAAATTGGGCAGCTTTTTGCTACAATTATGGCAGAGCACTAGTGAGGGCAAGGATTTTGCTGCCATGAAGTGAGAAAATTCCCCAGGTCCCAGGTCCTGCACTGGGCTCTGTACAAGCTGAAAATGCCTGGGATGTGCTGTACAAGGAGCTCAAAACCTCCACTGTTTGCTCTTGAAGTACCTGCTTTCAGTAGCTTTTCCCTGAACTGTCTGCAGATGTACACAAGCTTTTCTTTGAAGGGCACCTCAGTTCCTCAGTCGGCTCAGAGAGACCTTGGAATGAGTAGATGACCTTGCAGTCGTCTCAGCTTTCAGGGTTTTCTGCTCCTCTCTTCCTTCAGGCTCCTTTTGCCCTCAGTGAGATGTATCTGCTTTTAAAACTGAGCTGTGTCACCAACAAAGGATCACCAGTACTGAAACCCCCTTTTTCTAGTAACATCTGTATTACTGCAGAAATGTGGTGTTATGTTTTAGATCTCACAGGCACATCCTCAGGGGTTATTTTGAGAGGTAATGGTGGCAATGCCTTGCCTCATCTCCACCATGAGTCCTCTCAGCACAGCAAAATCGACCCTTCCCACCTGGCCATAACTGAGCAGGATTTGAGATTATGGACCAGCCACTGCCGTGCTTTGGCTGTCTGGCTCACTGAGCAGTTCTCCTGGATGGCTGTTTTAGCTGAAAGGTTGATTTTGGTGATCTGAAGATCATCTCCATTCAGACACCAGTGATTCCTCAAACCACTTGAACAGGCAACACAACAGCTTAATGAACCAGTAAATATTAGCATGAATCATCATGAATTCTCACTGACCACAGAATGTTAATTAGCTGTGACCTCTATGTGGCATATGTACAAATAATTCTTTTCCAGACCTCTCTCCTAATAGTCACAGAATCACAGGATCACAGAATGGTTTGGGTTGGAAGGTCCCCCAAAGTTCATTGAGTTTCAGCCTCCCTGATACGGGCAAGGACACCTTCCACTAGACCAGGTTCCTCAGAGCCACATCCAACCTGGCCTTCAACATTTCCAGGGATGGGGTAGCCACAGCTTCTCTGGACAACTTGTTCTCTGGACTTCCAGTGTCTCACCATCCTCTGAGTAAAGAATTTCTTCCTGATATCTAATATAAATTTCTCCTCTTTTAATGTAAACCCATTCCTCTTTGTCCTATCACTATATATCCTGCTGATACTGCTTTTTGATGGAGCACCATTGATTTGTGGGGTGCCCAAATCTCTCCAGGCTGGCAATGAACAATGTGTAAAACCCTGAAGGATAACTTGCCACAACCACATATCTATCTGACTCTAAGCCTTTGACAGTTATCTGGCTGTTTGTTTCTATTCTCCAAGAAAAGCTTCCTAAGGCAGGTGTGGCTGAAGGTAAGGCAGCAGAAGGGAACAAAACCTTCGTGGTTTGGGCTTAAATCTGTGTAATTTTATGGATATTTTGAACTGGCCACCAAAATGACGTCATCTAGTATCTTGTCTTACCAAGACCAGCCCTTGACAGCTTCTGGCAGCACAGGAACAACCTCAGAGAGAAATGGAAAATGGGAAGTAATTTGTTTTCTCCCATACTCATTAATTTGCAAACAGGTCTCCATTAGAGAAGCCCAAAGCTCAAGTTCTCCTCAGCTCTCCCAAATATTGCTTACATTTATTATTATTATTACCCTAGTTATTCCTGTTAGTTTAACGCCATATCTAAACATCCCAAGTTAATTTTGAAGGGAGTGTGGATGGAAATGTGAGGGGTTTATTTATTTTTAATAAGGATAAGCTCAGGCATTAGAAACCAACTCTGTTTTCCCAGTTTTCATATCAGTCCCCAAGCATCCTTCTACCACCATCTTACAAACTCAGACTGACACCGAGCTGATAAATTGACAGAAAGTATCAAATGTCAGCTAAGGCTCTGATTCCCTCTTGAGGCTCTTGGGAACAAAGTATGAACAGATTGTTCATGCCAGAATACCTCATTATTTTAAGCAAATTGACTTTCTTATTGACTACATTGAAAGGTTGTACACTACTTATAATTACCAGTTCTACTTAATTTTCTTTTATAAAAAGGTCTGTACACTCTACTTGACAGTATTATTTTGATTAACCTACTTTTTGCCCCAAGAGGCCATTTAATATTTAAAAAAGAATGGCTTGATTGTACAGATGTATAGTACATGCACAAGATTATTGTTATAATCACCCATATCTAATCTGAATGGTGAAGTGCATTACACTACATTTTGCAATGAACTATGAGATTTTGCAGTGCTGGTGAGGTTAACAGCAGTATACACATTAAAAATAAAAAAATAAAAAAGTCCTGCAATTGCAGGAGCACAAAGAGCATTTTGCGCAATCTACCAGAAAATACAGCGGTGTGATGTGAAGCAAGAAGATTAGAGGATTTGTTTCACATGCCTTGATTTTAGTTCGTGACTATTTTATGATCACTATATTTGGCTGATGTTTTATTGCTAATAATAATATGATATATTAATTTTTACATTCTCTCCACTACTGCTCTCAAACCCAACTTTCTCCCACCTCTAGGTTCCAAATGACAGAGTAATATGAACTGATTACATTTTGGCCTGGTCAGATATGGTCAAGGTAATTGCTGGAAACAGCTTCTTGGCTTTTTGAGATATGAGAGAGGCATTGAAAAGAACCTGCTGATGCAGAAACATCTACCTGCAATGAGGGCCAGTGAAATGTCACTTGCAATCCCATTAGAGTGATCCTGGTTGACTACTTCACATTGCCCTAAAGGAAGCATTTGCTCTCCACAGTAGTTCATTGAAAAATATGGGGACAAATTATGGCTGGTTCAACAAAAATGGTGCTGTCAGGGGTCTAAAGCCAAACATTGTATTCCCTTGTGTTCACAAGTTTTTTTTTCTTCTAGATTTTTCTCTTCTGGTATTCTCACAAAGCAGTGTAACTCCGTACTGGCGTTAGAGTCCAGTTCTTATGCTATTTCAAATTGATATTTCAAGCCAAGAAATTCAAACCCAAACTTTAATATCTTCCACATATCAATTTTCTCTTGACACATTAACAAGTCTCTGTGAAACGCTGTTATACTATGACACATGGCCTCATAAAAGTGACCTCTTCCTGTTCAGATATTGGCCCTTATTTTGTTTATCCTGTTGACAGCAAAAAGTCTTGATATGATTAGAGGAATAAAGTCAAAAGTGAAGACCAAATTAGAATGTATTTTCATCATTAGAAAGGTAAAACTCTGCTTGCAGGAACTTTATTACTTGTAATGAGGCAAGAAGAAAGAAGAACCCTGCTTGGTTTTCAGATTGCAGGCTGTGTTTGCAAGAGGTAGAAGAGAAAATAAGCCTCTTTTCACTCATGAACTGAGAAAATTGGATCTGGAATCCATTGGGGGAAAAATATATAGGAGCCTACAATGTCATTTCACTGTCACTTTCCAGACAGCAAGCACTTTTGGGGAGCTCCAGTCAGAGTTTGAGGGAATGATCCAATAAACCACATGCACTCCTAGGGTTTTTGTGCTGGGGAGTGAGTGGCTGCAATTAAAATGACCATCAGATGCTTCAGAATAAGATTTCAGAGGTTTATAGTGAGAACACTTGAAAATGGTAGGCTGTTTTTCCTGCTGCAGAGTGATTAGCTACCTCTAAAGTGAAATACGGGTATAAAGACATGGGTATGCCTTGTTAAGCAAAGTATCAGCTGAAGACACAGGGCTGTCATTGAGGAGCCAGAGATCTGTAGCCATTGCACTGGCACAGATTTAAGGAACTCATTATTTATCTGTAACTATTTTGCCACAAATTTCTAAGCTAAATTTAGGGAAATAATTGGGTCCAAGTAATTTTTCATGAAAATAACACAAGATGATAAGTATTGTGCTTTCACACACTGTGTGTGTTTGGTTTAACTTATACAGTCAGCAAATAGAAATGATGGAGATGATGCAAATCTTCTGGTATTTAGTTATAACACCACAAACATGAAGATTATATGGGCATGTTCGGCAAGATTCAAAGCAAGCTGTAGAAGACAAAATTGGGTTGTGGGTAAAATTTATGTTCTCAGATGTTGTACTTCAGTGACTGTCTAAACGCCATTCTTTGCAGAAAGTTATTTTGCGGAGATGGTTTCTGAATAGCTTGTAATTCTCCTTTTGAACCAGACCAGAAATACCATGCACAGTTATTTGTGGGCTATCTGCTGTCTAAATTCCATGTAAGCTAGTGGGACAACTTCTCAGCTCCGTGAGTTGCCCGGGTTGGTAGGTCCAAGAGGAGTGTATTTAACTCACTTTGACATAAGGGAATTCCTCATTAAAAAAACCACTGTTATCTATAGATAATTTTTTTAACTTGTTGAGGTTATTTTGCAACTTTTTTTTACAATTTATCGATCCCATAGTCAATACAGTTGAAGGAATCTGGGGAGAAATTCAGCTCACCTGAAAGTAGACAAAGACTAAGTTCCTTAAAAATGGGTTTCTAGTGCCACCTGATGCATCCTTGAAGATCTGAGTTGCATCAGCAGACTGACATAAATAACACAAAATACATGATCCCTGGAGCTTTCTGGAAGAGTGTCTGGAGGACAGGCTGGATGCATGAGTCGTCCCCAAACAGCACCACAAAAGTGCCCTATTTGTGGGCACTGAGGCTGAATCCCACATCTCCAGTGACTACAGTGGAAGCTGAGGCACCCAGCTACAGTCTTGTAGATCTTGACATTTAGGAGTCTTGATCTGAGCTGAGCTCTGCTTGCCTTTCCAGGGTTGTGAATCTCTGCAATTCCGCATGAAATGAGATGTTTATCTGGATCTTTTAAATATTTTTTTTGGGCGGGGGGGGAAGAGTTCAGTCACATCCATTTGTCTATGGCAGCCCTGGCAGGAGCCTGGCAGGTACCTGGTGGGGATTGCAAGCCTGGGAACAGGCAGCAACACGAGGTGCACAGAAAAGCTGAAAATGTCCAAAATCCTACCTGTTACTCTGAGTTTTACAGTGTGTCTACAAAATGGTTCTTTACTAATGCTAAAATATATTCTGCAATTGCAGTTATGTTCTAAAAAATATATAAGTATATAAAGTAAGTATATAAAAGCAAGTGTTCCTTATTGCATGTGCAAGAATTTATTGTCATCTAGGGTGCCATACCACTTAGATCTTGTATGTATCTCTATGCTGACCTATATATGAATATGCAGGGGTGTGATTATGTATCTAAAAACAGAGAGGTGCATGTCCAGTAAGTATAACTGTACACAGGAGTTATTGTGAGTTATGAAAAACTAATGTAAAAAGAAGCATCTCTGCAGAATCATAATGGAGCAGTAATAAATCAGCTCAGTGCAACTCACTGTGCCTGTATGTTGCTTTTTCAGCGAGGCAACTCTGCTCTTTACGCTTAAAATGTTAATGGGGGAGTGAGGCTTTTACTACATCTGTGCTCCAAAAACGTGTGCACAGAGAGGCAGTTACATAACTCAGCAGCTCCAGGAGGGTCTGTGCATTCAAGCTCTAACAGCTCTATCTGTGCTTTCCTACCCTTGTGCCTGTGTTATGCCCACACCCGTTACTTTCAGAGAGGTGAAGCCAACATGTTAGAAAACAGAGAGGAAGAAACATCAAGTTTGCAAAAAACCTATTGAAAAGCCTTATTAACCTAATTTCATATGTGAGAAAGATGGGGAGAGACTTTTTATGAGGGCATGTAGGGATAGGACAAGGGGGAATGGGTTTAAATGGAAAGAGAGCAGGTTTAGGTTAGATACCAGGAAGGAATACTTTAATGTGAGGGTGATGAGGCCCTGGCACAGGTTGCCCAGGGAAGCTGTGGCTGCCCCATCCCTGGAAGTGCTCAAGATCAGGCTGGTTTGGGCTTTGAGCAGCCTGATCTAGGAAAATGTCCCTGCCCATGACAGGAGGGTTGGAAGCAGATGATCTTTAAGGTTCCTTCCAACCCAAACCATGATTCTGCGAGTCCATAATTCATGTGAAATTTACATGGAATCTCTTTCATGAACATACAGCTGTACATAAATGCACTGTACATCCAGAAAATGGGGTTCTTTTTTGCATTTGTGTCTGACATTAGTGATGGCAGAAGCAGGCACGCTGCTGGCTTTTGGTGTGTCAAATCCTCGCTGTGCTCTGCAAGCCACGTGTGTCTCACCAAGTGCAGTTACCCACGCTGGCTTGTCAAAGCAGCTCAGCCTGCACAGAAAGACATGGCCTCAACGGGAGAAAATTAAGGTCATTTCCATCACTGAGCACTAAGAGTGGTAGCAGGAATAACAGCAGAGAGTGTACCTTGGTTCCTGGGATGTTCTGCCTTCAGGGATGTGGTCTATTTAACTTACTCTCTGAAATGGCCAATAGACGGTAACAACTTCTGACTGACTCAGCTCTTGAGGTCCAAGTATCAATTTATCGAGTAGTCTGGTTCCTCATGCATTCATAAAGATGGTATCTTATAAGTTACCAAAAAATACCTTAAATATATTTTAAATTATTTTTTCCTTTCACTGGCAATAGTGTCTTTTCAGAGACAGCAAATCTGGGGGCATTCCAGGATTTGGAAATGCAGCAATTCTCTTTGCACTCAAAGCATTTCACTGTACACAAAGAGCCTAATATGCCATAATGGCATTTTATTATGTTTGCTTTACCCATTGTACAAAAATCATCCTGAGGACTTCCTTTGTACACCTATTTTTGTCAAGTGCAACATCTTGACCTTGCTTTCTGGAATCAGCTCAGGAGGTGGACTGGGATAGTTGAATAAACTGTAGTCCACCAAAAGGAAAGTATATGGTGGAAAAATTCTCTTCAGGAACTGGGTAACTGGGAGGTCTGTGAGCTGGTCAGAGATAATTAGGCTCAGAAATGGTTTGTTTCTGGCAGGAAACAAGATGTGCTTCCACAGTCTAATAAACTTTTCTAACTTAGGTGTTGCGGGCTCCTTCTTTCCAGCTCAGTAAACGAGGCATCTGATTTTCACTTTGAAAGCAAAAATCCCTAGATTCAAATTGCAGATGAGCTGGTTCCATCACTGCTGTCTTGAAGGCATTTAAATACCACATAGAAAAGTGCACTGTAAAATCCAGTTGCTCCCTCTGCATATTTTCAGGAGGTGCTTATGACCCTCATGATTTCCAGAGCAATGTTTCACCAGAGCCACCAGTATCTGACCAGGCCTACTCCTGTCCTGCACACCAAATATCTGTAATTAAGAGCTAGTGGTATTCTCTGCCCCAGCCTCTGCTTCAATCCTTGGGCTTGAGAAATATCCAGTATGGATTCTGAACTTGTTTTTTCACTCCTCCTTCTTTTTGTCATTTTATGCAATTCATCTGCTGGCTCAATCATAGATAAACTAGCACAAATCAATGAAAAAGATTTCAATCTTAATTGCCACTAATTCGTAATGGACTAATTAACTGAACATACTGTATCCTGCAAAGCTTCTGTCCTTTGTTCTGCAGTTTTACTGTGCCATATTTAATTGATTCTGGTAGCAGCTTATAATGGACTGCAAGAGCTCTCTTCATAAAATAATAAAATAAAAAGAAATTGTAAAAAGGACTGACTGAATTGCATATGAAAAAAGGGCACGTTTCCAGCAGCTGGAAACGTAACGTGTAAATTTTACCTTGGCTTGTAAAGCAAACACCTTTTACAACAATCTGCTCTACCACCCCCTCCTCCACAAAGCCAGCAGATAAGATTTATTGGAGAGATGTAAGAAAGAGATAAGGATACATTTAAATTGCTCTGAACTAAACTGTGATCCTAATAGCAGTGGTATAAAAGGAGACAATTGCCTGAAAGATGTCCCGGCATCATCAAAGGTGCATAATGTTGCTGCCTGAGCACATGCCTACTCCTCTTACAGAAAAACCTGAGGAATTATTCATTCTTCTGAACATTGCATCAGTAGAGGGATAAATGATGATATTTTATTAGGGCAATGTGATTTATTAGGGCATTCAGACTCTTTCACTGCTTTTTTTACAGATTTTAGACAGCTCACTAAACTCTGCCTATAACTGGGTAAAGTTAGTTGTCACTCAACACTGCTTTTTCTTTTGCTCTTTGGCTGATACTTCTCCCTCCTTGGCTGAGGTTTCACAAGATCTTGAAGATATTTATCTTTTTTTTTCACCAGTTTACATGAAATGCTGTTCTCAAAGCTCCTTATCCCTTCCCATGTGTCACATTTCTCTTTACACAACTGCAGAACTGTTTTGTGGATTTTTAAAAAAAATTATTTTATTTTTTAAAAACTCAGCTCACTTCAGGAATCTGAGATATGGTGCAAAAGCAGCCCTGGTGGAACTGAAGTATTGAATTATTCTTGTAAGACATGGGCTGGAGGTGCCCGGGGCATGATGGGGTAAGAAAATCTTATACAAGTTTTTCAGCTGGAGAAAATGTACCATGGAAAGACACAAATGAATCAGACAGAAAAAAAGACGATGAGCTATTAGGGCTGTTGAAAGGGAAATTCAATTGACTGTCATCTTTATACAAATTGTGAGAGTCAGGCTTGAAGTTACAGTGAAGAGGTCTGAGAGAGCAGAGATAATACTGCTAAAGTGCAGGGTTTTGGCTGCTTTTTAGCATAGCCTTGTCCCATGTGTTAAATTACATCCCTGTCCTACTTTCCCACTGAACAGCACCATGGAGATGCATTTTCATTTACTTGTTCCTTTGTAGCGTGTAACATCCACTTTGTACAGAGATGCAAATAAACATAAAAAGTGCAGGGAAATAGTGAACCTGAATCTTTGTGCCTTGTTTTGAGCAGAGACCCTCTCCTTTCGTGCTCTGCTCCCTTTCTCTGCATGCCTTCTGCCTTGTCATATTCAGATCATGCCTCATTTAGCTGAATTACTCAGGTCACCTTAGATTAATTGCACAATTTGGCACTGCTGCTGCTGATCTACCCCTATCTGAGTGCTGTGTCAAAGAAGTCGTAATATAAGCAGGATTTAAGAAGAGATCTGCTAGCAAACAAGAACACAGACTAGGAAATCTGGTATTTGCTATCACCTTGTTTTTTAGAATGAATTAGAGGATGTACTGAAGTAATAATCCTGTGCATGTGCAATTTCGCTCTACATTTTCCAAGCCCCATCCCTTCAAATTCATACTCCCATCCTCATTAATTTTCAGTGTGTGGTGCTGAGATTCAACTCAAAAGAGATCCCAAATATTTGCATAGAAACCTATGCTGTCATAAAAAGGCTTTGAATAAGAGAAATAGATGTTATTTAAAATATTATCTTCTTTTGCAGGCATGTCAAGTTAACCTGTCCCCAGAAACCCTAATCCAGCAATGCATTTAAGCATCTACTTGCTTTAATCAGCTGCAGCAGTGAATGGGATCCTTGAAATGCTTAAATTTCAGCATATGCTTAAGTTTCATGCTCAGTTAAATTCCTGGTGTATTTTGTCAATGCTAAAGAGTGTCACAGCTTAGAAAATCACAATCACATTAAAGCTAGATTCTTTCCTTTGCTTGCCTTTTTATTGTATGTTTAATAAGTAACATCAATATTTATAAGCATATGGAAGGCACATTTACAACCACTTCCCTGTAAATAAGATACTTGGAATTATTATAGCGTTTCTTGGTTTTATTTTTCTTCATCATTTTATGGTGTATTTTTCTGCTTTCATTATTTTTTTTCCTGAACTTTTCCACTTTAAGTTTACCATTCCTTTAATACACTGAAAGAAGCAGCATCATTATTTCTTTTCTGGTTTTCATCTGTTTCCTCTGTTTGTTTCCACTGACTTATTTCAGGTTTTTTCTTTAGTCTTTTTAAGTCAGTGTTTTCTACACCTTTGGCTTTTATTCAGGTTTTCTTTTACTTTCTCTTTTTCATATCTTTTCCATTTTGTTTCTAGTTCTGTTGCTTTGCCTGGATTCTGATGTGCATAAATAGTGACAAATAATTGGCAAACAATGCAGCATTTTCTTTGCTGAAGACCACCAGGAGAAAGTCCATTCCTTCAGCATTTTTGACAGGGAGGGCTTAGAAAGTGGAATGCAAATAACAGTGTGCACAAAAGATACCTTTCAATGTCAGACCTGTAAACATCTGCATATCTAGAGGAGCAAGGATTTTAATTCCAAAGCAGACTCTTTACCCAAAAAGAAGCACAAACATTACCTAGCAGTACATTTAATTTCTGGGCAATGCTCTGGAATCATTAGAGACCTGCATCCATTGGTTTTGCCCTTTGCTGCTTGGAGTTGAAAGTAGGAGTGTTAAAAACCTTAGTGTATCAATGATCCAAAAAGAGCCTGAAAAACCCCCAGTGTGATGAAGTTTATTGTCTCATTTAAAGCTCTAACACCTGAAGGCTATTTTATTAGCCTCTGAGGGAACAAGAACCTTTGTAAGGTAGTTTAATAGATGGTTTTGATGCTTATTCAGTTGTCCTCTTAATCCCGAGAAGAGGAAGAGGCGCTTTACTATGCTCCATGCTAGTAGTGATTGGAAATATTTTGGACAAAGGTAAAAAAAGGAAATTAGATGTGTCAGTCCAGATGCAGCCCCCTGTGAGACTCCTCTGGTGCTGGCTTAGCTGTGAGGCAGGATAGCACTTAAAGCCAGACACCGTGGAGATATGAGCTCCTCACTCCTGGGTGACTCTTCCTGGGTGATTTGCCCTAAAACCAGGGACTTTATGAAATCTCTGCTGCAGTCCTGTAAATCCGATATCCTTGTAGAAATACATGTAGCCAGGATGCCAATTTCAATGCCTCTTGAGAGCTTCTACTCTGCAGAAAATTCTGGCATGAAACATTTTCAGACAGATTCACTCTTCTTTCAAAAGGACAAGGATTTTCCCACAAATTGGAAGCACTGACTTTTGTCTAAATTGTCCTCAACACCACCCGTTTGGAATCATATTAAAACAATAATAGGAGCAGCAGATTGTTCTCATTCTGTTCTTAAGTATGAGATGATAATTATGTGTATTCCCAGGACAAAAAAAAGCAAACCTCTTATGTTCCAGTCCTGACCCTCCCTTTAATATGTCACATTACCTAGATTAAATTGTGTAACCTCTCTGTCCCTTAGATTAGCCTTCTGCAAGAGTATGGAATACCATGCTTTGAAATATTTTTCATTAGTATTTGATGATGAAAGTATGATTTTAGTGCTTAAAATTTGCCTTTTTTTTTTTTTTTTTAAACAAGGAAATGTGAGGAAGGTGGGGGAGGGATTTTTTAAAATTGGCATGGCAAGTCTTTCAGTGGAATCCTAACCTGAAATGCTGGTTGTCTAAAGGGATCCCTAGCTGCTGCAGTAAGCCTAATTAAAGCAAATATTGAATCAGACAAGTTTTACATGGATGTATAGTATATTGGTTTTTGATTATTCAACAAGAAGTTTGACTAACCTTGTTTTCACTGACCGGTAAAAAAAAAAAAGTATTCCCTTTAGGCTTACTATAGTGAAATCTCATAATTCCTCATTTCTACACATGAATACCCTCCTCTTCCCTCAGAAATCCTTGTAATTTGTGTAGAAAAAGGTGCCTTTCAAAGTCTGCATTTAAATATACAAGAAATAAAAAACCAAAAAAACCCCTCTTACTTGAAAACTATGTTGGGTTCTAGTTATGATTCTTCAGGTGCCCGGGACAGCTACAAACGTTTTGGCCATAAATTTGATGTAAACTCTGTCTTGAGTTGAAAGTCTGTCTTGTGATAATACCTGGGGCTTAGTCTGCCTGGCAGCTGAGGATAATCAAAGCCTTGCTTTGGATAGAATCAGAGAAACAATCTATATTTTGTCACTGATGCTTCAGTGCAAATAAGCAAGTAGGACATGGAGGCAATGGTTTCTTTTCATTTTAGAGGGTCTGCTTTAGAGCTGCCTGACACATTGTTTAACATCAGTTCTGGAATGCAGCATTCTTTGCTTAACACTGAACATTCATTTCTGCCTGAATCAATCTGAATTCTTCCTTCAGCCAGAGACTAACCTATATCTCATTGTACTGGGCAAATGCAGAGTGCAGATGTCTCTCCCAAATGGACTCTTTCCTTCAGAGCCTTATCCACCACCAAACAAAATAACCAGTGTCAGAGGTACAAGGCAATCATTTCATCTAAAGCCACCCACTCCTCTTTTGTTTTCCTGAGAACATTGTGTGCTTTTTATTTTACATCCTCCTCTTCAGATCTGCAGATGTGAAACTTTAAATGCAGGGTATTAAAAAAAAACAACATGAAAATTACAGAGCTTTGCAGTCAAGCACTATGTGTCTGCAATTCTATAAGAGAAGAGCAGAGATAATTTTACATGTTACTTACAGACATCCATGTGATAAAAAGAAAAATAATAACCTTTTCCACAAAAAAAAAAATCAAAGATTGCTATCTGCGTTTAATACCAAATACTAGAAAATGAAAAGTGCATTTGTTCCTATGAAATAGATAAGCCTTTAAATTGAAGCTCTAAAGGGACATTTCTATGAATAAAGCAAACTGTAAACAGAATATCAGAAAATGCTTCTGAGCTGTTAGATCCAGCATAGGTAGACACAAGAAATGACACAATGTGAACTCTAAACTTGTGAGAAATGGGTACTGTATTGGAAAAGCAGCCAGAGGAACAATCCATAAGAAAATCCTCTAAAACCTAAGAAGAGTCCCCTCCGTGTCTAATTCCACAGTTATCTGATAAAAAACCTGGTACATTGCACCCTGCTGTCACATCTTGCACTTTTTGGGTTTAATAATAGATTGCAGTTTAAATTGTACCTGCAAAACTCACTTTTTCTTCAATGGGCTAGAAATTCTCCCTCTGATACAAAAGTATTCCTGGTATAGGATATATTTGGCCTTATATCTAACATACTGAGAAATAAAAATGAGTAGCTTTTCTTTCTGTAAATGTCAGGTTTATTATAAGCTTAATATATTATTATTATTATTAATTGGTTTCCAATAGCACTCAGAAGTCCCAGCAGAGACTGAAACACAAAGAAACAGATATTCATTGTCCCAGAGATCTGAAAGGATACAGATAAAAGGGAAACAAAGAAAGAGATTTGTCTAAGACTGAAATCAGTGAATGGTCTTGGCTGGGGCCTTAGGTGTCCTGATCCCCATGGATTTTCTGCAAACCACCACTTTTTTGTAGGAGTGTCTTATGCCACCAAACTGTGAAGCACAGACACTGGAGCGAGGCCTGGAGTTTTGGAGAATAAATTTATTCAGAGTTCAGGGAAGATAAGAATTACATTTATATGCATTCAAAGGCAGATGGACCAGAAGTACATTTATTTAGACTCCCACATTAATTTAGATTGACATAAGACATAGAATATACAACACCTCAGGAATAATTGACATCTTTACGTGTATGTTTAGCATGAAGAACAACGGATTGCGTAGCTTGTCCATGGAAAACAAACTGATTTACAGCCTCTCAAAATGGGCCAGTGCTACACTGGGTGGTGAGGCCCTGGCACAGGGTGCCCAGAGAAGCTGTGGATGCCCCATCCCTGGAATTGTTCAAGGCCAGGTTGGATGGGGCTCTGAAACCATTTGTGCCTGGCGTGCTGCTGATTTTAAGGAGGTGATGAGCTCTCTGGTGGATGTAAAAGGAACCTATGGTGGCTTTGCTCTAGACAGCCACATCATAGAGACTGGAATGAAATTCCACTGAAGAGGAAATGCCACATTTTGGACACGGGACTGAGTCAAGCCAGAGAATCTTCAGAAGAGCAAGGATATATGGTTTATGAGGAACAAATGAAGGAAATGAATACCCTGTTGTGGGAGCAGTAGTGGTCTTCAGATACCAAAATAACTGCTCCAGTGTGAAGGTGAGGAATCTATTCCTCAGGGCAGTGCTGGAAAGGATTAGAAATGAGTTTTAATCAAAGCAAAGACATTAGGGGATAAAAATCCTAAATAAACCCTCTTTCGAACTGTGGGTAGAGAAACACTGAGCAGACTGTCTGGGGCACTGTGATGACTCCATCTCTGGAAGTCTGGAGAAGACCTTAAACAAGAATCTGCCAGGACTAATACATCTGCTGTTGATACCTCTTAGGGCAGGAGATAGATGAGATAGCCTCTGAGATCCCTCCCAACCATATGAGGCTATGACACAGAAATGAATAATTCACTTTTTATATTTGCAGAGATGTGGAAATAAATAATAACTGAAAGTCTAATCTTAGCAAAACTCAGAAGACTAGGAAAAACACATATAAATCATTGGTAATGAAATAATTTATACTGCATTGCAAAGGTGCTCAGCACCTAGACAGTTAGGCAGCTTTTCATAATACTTCAACTACAATTCAAATGTCAAGTGAAAACAGACTTACCAATTCTACCAACCAACAATTTCGAGATTTTCTAGGTGAATTGCCATATGAATTTTGAAAAGTGGAGCAAGTAAGGAGGAGAAATAGTCCCTTCTAACTTGTAAGGTGTCAGATCTTTGATTGTATATGATCCATCATTGTGACAAAGACAACATTCGATTAATTTACAGTCAGTTTTATTGCTGAATCTACTTACTGCATTGTCTGTGCTGCAATTTAGCAGAGCCAGGCACCCACACACAGGGAAGAAATGGATGTTTGAAGTATCTCTCCCCCAAAATAGCCCGTGTTAGTTACCAGCATCAGTACTATTTACTCTGGGAGCATGCACTTGAACAAAACAGGGGCTGCCTACAACAGATTAAAAACAGATTAAAAACATTTGTTTTAAAAAGGTTAAATGGCATATGAATAATTTATTCAAAATGCTCCATGTAATTAGCAATACAGGAATTATTTGGTAATAACTAAACCATTGCTGTGCACTTTCTGCATGAGCATAACAGCCTCTACTGCCTGTCTGTGAAAGTGGTATAAAAACTCAGCAGCAGTTTCTCAGATAACTTCTTCTGCATAAGCACTTTTGGTGCTACTGAAACTATTTTGGCTCGATTAACAGCATCGGGTGCCCTATATAAGAATATTATTTTTAATTGGTTTTATTGTTTCTTTCACTGATTGGTTCCAGTTCAAACCCTGTCCTGGAGGGTTTGAAGTACAATACTTGTGCCTAAAGCTTTGCAGCTACCTTTGTTGGAGTGATGCCTAAATAATGCATTCCTTTTGCTGGCATATCCACATTTATCTCAGGTTCTGAAATGGTTTTAGTCATCATTTTAAAGCTTCTTTCTGTGATGGCCATCACCCTTAGGTTTATAAGGCTTTTATTCTGGTACTCCATTAGAGGTATTGTTTGTTCTTTTATTTGCCTTCATTCAGTGCATATGTGGGTGAAGGGGTTGACACAGACATTTGGCTTGTTTTGAGTGCTCCCATCTGTGCTTCACAGAGTGTACAGAAGATCAGGGAGGTGAAGGAAGGGTAAAGACGAGGAACTGGTCTGAAATCTTGGACAAAATTTCTCAAGAAGCAGCAAGTGGCAAAAGCTGAACTAAAGTATATGACAAATTCTTCCTTAAACATTTTCAAATAAAGCTTCTAATTTCAGAAGCACAGACCATTTTTGGTTCCTCAAATGTCACTGGATGATGAATACAGAAATTTCCAGATTTTTTTTTTTCATCTCCAGTCTAGGCTTCACCAAACTTCTCTGAACCTGTTTGTCTCAACACCACGACCATCCTTTGTTATTTGGGTGCATATGGTGGGGCCTCAGGGAAAGTTTTCAGGATTCTAAATCTCAGACCTGTGGACATACATCAATGCCTAACTCAGGATCTTGTACTTCAAAGGAACCTTGTTTGATGTAAACTGTGGTTTGGAGATGTTGGAACAATGTCCAACAAGGCATTTAAAGCTCTCTGCTCTTTGGTGGAGAGGTCTAGAGCCTAACATTGACCTGCCAAAGGGAGAAATCTGATTTAAGGGAGAGTGTGGGTGAAAGGTGAAGGCAGGAAGGGGATGACACAACATGCAGCATAAAAAGAGGTGAGAGGTCCAGGGCAAACCCCAGCCAGCTGAACGCTGGACTTATGGCTGGAAACGAGCACAGGACAGAGAAGATACAGAAAATAGGGTTTTACTGTCTAACTGTGGTAAAGCTACCTGGATGGCAAAGGCCATCTGATTGTCTGATTTTGATGCAGTGTAACATAGAGGATTAAGCATTGGTATGAGATGCAGAAAAAACCCCTTCCAAATCAAGACCAAAACTTGACTTTTCAGTTTAGTATCATGAAATGGCCTGGACTGGAAAAGACCTTAAAGATTGTCTAGTTCCCTCTGTCATGGGCAGAGGTGGACACCTTCCACCAGACCAGGTTGCTCCAAGCCCCATCCAACCTGGCCTTGGACACTTCCAGGGATGGGGCAGCCACAGCTTCTCTGGGCAACTTGTGCCAGGGACTCACCATCACAGGGAAGAATTTTTTCATAATATCCAGTCTAAACCTAATCTCTTCCAGCTTATATTAACATCCCCTTTTCCTGTCACTCCATGCACTTGTAAATAGTCTTTCTCCATCTTTCTTGCAGGTTCCCTTCAGGTCACTGTTAGTTCTCTCCCAGACTCAACAATCTTTCCAGCCCTTTAACAAAGATGTGATGACAGCAACACAGGGATCAGTTATCTACTAAGGTGCCATAAACTAAAAGTGTCCACGTAGACACCTCTGAGCAGCTTTGAACTGTACTTTACTCTTCCATTGTCTGTAAACGGAACATTTTTGGTCCTTGCTGCTTGCTTATTTTTTTTTTTTTTTAAACTCCTCCTAAAACTTAATGGGTGCATCTCTGCTAAGATTTAGGATCAATTAGCCTGTCCATTTTGCCAAGCATTGTCAAAAAAAAATCTAAGCAAATTTATGTATGATCTTCTTTACTATCACCCATTACTCACTGGCAAGAAAGCCTGAAGAACACTTTGCAGATATCTGAGTTTTGCTGTTTGCATGTTAAACTGAAACCATGGACCTCATTTTCCAAAGTAATGAGTACACAAGGACTGCTGATTCCAGATGGTGGAAGAACTTTGTTGGTCTATGAAAGTGCAGGATATAATAACCCAGAGGACATCCCAAAAAGAGGCACTGATGAAGATCACTGCAATTGTCTTTGTTTTTCTCCTTCTTTCTAAAATTCATACCCATGTTGCTCCTCTTGAGGAGACGTGTATTAATGAGCCTAAATTTGGAAATGTAAAGAACTGCAGACAACTATAGTAAAGGAGGGCCGAGGAAGATTGTACTAGTTTGAAAACAAACCAGTGGGAGATCGCAAGTCAGAATTATAATTTAATAGGAAAATTTAAAAAAAAAGGGAAAAAATGCAATAGTACAAGAGCACTGACAGGGTCAGAATACAACTTCATCATCCTGTTGGTCAGGGTGGTGGCAGCAGTCCAGGTGAAATGGTCCTGTTGAAGAAGTGATCCTGTAGAAAGAAGAGTCTGGTCTTCACCTGAAGGTCCAAACAGTAGCTCTTGTCCTCTGGGAGCCCAGTAAGTAAGGGCTGCTTGTGCTGTTCCAAACCCCTGATTCTATCCAGGTGGGAATGCCTGCCTCCTCCCCCCTGGGCGGAGCATCTCACAATGGGATGAGGTAATTCTGTGAGTCATGGGTGGGTCCTTGATGGCCCATTAAACAGAGACAGCCCCCAGAGGGAGTTATCAGGGATGAGTCACGGTAGGAGATAAGGAACATTGCCCCACCTGCTTTAACAGCTTGTGAAGGTGATAATAGAATGCATGCTTTTGGTTACATATTACACTGTAACCTAGGACAAAGATGCAGCAGACTTCTCCCTTGGAAACGTGCAGTGTTGTTGTGCTTTGTATCTTGCTGTCAGCTTTACGTTTCAGAACTGAGTGTGACACCTCAAGCATGCCTGCTAAACCAAATTTGAATAAAAATTCATATTACAGCAGTTCTGCTACCAGGAAACCTCTATTAACGATGTCCAATTTTGCTCCAATGTACATCCCCCATGCTTAAGTGTGTTGCAGTCTGTGTTATTTCCCTGAGTGTCTGTAGGCCTGCAAGATTTATAGTGTATAACCATTCCATTGACACTGCGTTGGAAAAGAAAGCTCTGCAAACACAATGAATGTACATGAAAATCTCTCTGGTAAGAAGGCAGAGGAAACATCTTTTTTGCAATATATTGTAAGTAAAGCAGATCCTGATGCTGCTTTGAATGTTTCATGGGGTTTTTGATAGCATCTAATTTGCCTGTGCTATTTACAGCATCAATAAAAAATGTTCTTCATTTTACAAATGAAAAAATATCATGGAACTAATGTGTATGTTTGAGATAGTTATGAATTCTCTGAGTTCAGTCCCTTTGGTACTTTCAGAGAGATGCAATGAGAAAAAAAATTAGAAAACAAATGTCATGTTCACAGACTACTTGTAATCCCCTCTTCAGATCATCTTAGCTTTTTTGGCTTGTGAGGTACATAAATTTAATTTATTATGTGGGAAGGATTATTTTGGAAAGAACTTAGGCCTCATTTCCTCCGTATGGCCACTGCTGTCTGGGTTCTTGAGCATTTTTTCTATCTCGAGGGAATTCTGTCATGTGCTGAGCCTCGTATATAGTTCAGTGGGAATAAAAAGCACATTCATAGACCTCTGCAAAATTAGGTTCTTTACACTGGTTGCATCTGCATTAGAGATGGATTTCAGGGCCATGTCATAAATATAGTGGTGTACATGTATGTATCTCCCTCAAAATGCCTCATTATATGTTTCACCTCAGTACACCTCAGCTGGAATGACTTTCTGCATTCTGTGTTAAGAGTTTTTTTCAGTTATTATATTCCTTGTTGAATGAATGAGAATTGTAAGAGTAGATTGTAGAGAATTACCAGATGTAATCTGTGGTTAAAATATTAGCTATTGAGAAATTTAAGAGTCCAGAAAAAAAAAAATTCAATCCTTCCTTCTAAGTGTTCAGTATAAGAAAAATGAAAACTTGTCTAATACGAGTCATAGATGAGTGATGTTAAAAGTCTCTCTACTGAGAAGCTGATCAGAAATACTAAGTGAAGCTGTAATTTCTTCCACTTTAATTCACTTGATTCTCCAAGATGTCCTCATACATTCAGCAACCCTTCCATTGTACTTCATCTAAGAAACTTGTTTTCCATCTTTTGTCACATTATATTGATATGAAAGCACATTATATATTTCTGTTTAAGAAGCAGCATGTTTGTCCAATATAAAATTAACAGAATAATCTCTAGTTCAAGACTCGCAGGAAGATTTCAATGCCTAAGATCCAGCTTTATACTGAGAGCACAGAACTTCAAACCTAAGCGATAATGGATTGATTTCTGACAAGCATCCATTATGCTGTTCTAAATATTAAAGCACATGCAGTGACAAACTCCCCAGACTACAACGCTTCATGAGGCAAGAGCATCTCACTCTTTGCTTACAACTTCCCCTCGTACCGTTCGTTTCCCTACTGTTCAACCAGAAACTCTGTTTTGGTAACAGCTTGTTGAGAGAACTCCGTGTTTTCCCGGTATGTACTTGAAGAAGATTAATGAGTCTTACTAACGTGCCAAGTCAATCTGTTCCCTGCTGTCAATCACCTCCCATAGAACAAGTATGTCTGTCTCACTGGCTATATTTTCATGCAGATACCCTGCAAAAGTTTAATTAAAACACTAACCACAACTGATCATGAAAGACACTCCAGAACACTATTTAAGAAATAATTGGATATGTATTAGATAAGCCTTTTTATGAAGAACTTTTCCTCTGAAGGGTCAGTGAAGACAAAGGGATGAATAAACAATATGAACAGTTTGATAGTGACTCTTACGATTTAATTTTGATTTCTGCTGTTGGATGGTTCAGCCTATTTTAAAAAGTGGTATCTACTTGCAACATCCTTCTTGACCATTGTCCAAGAATAAATAATTTACATTTAAAAAGAAGTACAATATTGCTCTTAGCTTGGCAGCTGGAGGAGGGGGGTGGAGGAGAAGAAATTTTGTAAATAGGGAAAGCAAATGACAAGTTTTACAGGACTGACTTTTCATGGCAGCAAGCAATAAGGTATCAGCCTATACTACTACATCCATTTTCAAGAAACAAAATTAAGAAGCAGTGTGGGAATTTCACATTCTCTTGTATTCTGTGGAGTTCCAGTGTGTGCTATCATGGGTGCAAGTTAAAAACTGTGGTTAAAAAGTATGAAAAAGTGCAGCCTTCAGGTCTGAAACAGCCAAATTTTACCATATTCCAGGTTAACTATGAGTGATGCAGAGGACGGATAAATTAACCAGCACAGTCAGAGCTGACACAGTGAAGGAAGCTGTCCTTTGAGAAGGCAGTAATGGGAGCCAGGGGAACCCCAAGGGGAAGTCAGTAATGTTTGGGGAAAAAAGTGAAGAAGTGGAACAGACGCAGAGAGAAAGAAGATGTTCATTTGTGGAAGACTGACGACCACTTACAGAGGACAAACGCCTGAAAATCTGAAACAACTTTCTGCTTTCATTACTCAAGTTTTGCAGTGATTAAGTGCTATCCTCATAACATAAAATTAAAAAAATATATATAGGATGTAAAATTATGTAGAGATATATGTGTATATTTCTAGAATAGATTGTTAACAACAGTCATTTCTCTTGTCCACTGAGGCTGGTCAGCTTCTAATCTGTTTTCTAGTTAGTAAACTGGTCCAAACAGTATGAAAATTCAGAAGGGCCCAGAAAAACATAAAGAGTTAAGGATCTAAAGGTGCTTTTAGCACTGAAACACATTTATTTTTCTTCTTAAAGAGTAAATGTTGGTGAATTGGCCTAATATGAGAACATTAAGAACAAGAAATGATTGTACTTGTGAAAGTATTGCATCACTGAGGGAAAAAAAGCAGCAGTCATGTGGCCTGTTGCAGAGAACCAACATGTTGTCCCCATATGTCAGAGTCATTGGAAGGGGAGAAGAGCTATCCCCATCTTTTGTAGTGGCTGGAGGCATAGCCCAAAATATTGAAAAAGGCTTCAGTGGACAAAATTCCTGCAGGATCACGGAGCTTTGTCCCCTACCACAATGGCTGCTGTACTATCTCTGGGACTGTCCAGCACTTGAAAGTTTCTTTTCTGGCTTTTTTAGTCCTGTATCCGTAGGCCAAGAACTTCTGATAGGTCCAGGCTGTTGTCAGCTGACTTTATTAGGTTGATTCTCACAGTACTTTTGGATGCAGGCTCTAACTTCAGTCCTCTAGCGGTCTTGCAGTTTCTCTGCTAGATCATCTGCTTTTAAGCAAGTCGAATTTGTTTGGAATTTGCATGATGAAAGTGTCCTCGATCAATGTCTCTCCTTTCTATAGATCTGTGAGAAAAAAAAAACCACCAACCATGCAATTCATTTGCATGATTAGGAGGACAGAAGATAATACATCACATTAATATGTAAACAGGGACTGCTGAGGTTTCAAGTAGTTAATGGTCCTGAGCAAAACGGGTGGGGGCATCAGTTCCTGAAGTGGTCATGGGAAGTTTTAAGACAAAAGGGAACATGCTGTTGCTGCAGCTGTCGTGCCCAGAGTGCCACATACATCATGTGATCCCATGGCAGGATCCATGTGCCCCTCACTCATATGCCCCCCTCTTCTTGTCCCCTTCACCAGAATGTACTCACCAAAGCCATCTCTGGGGCTTTGGAGGAGGCCTGGCTGTGCCTGGAGAGGTCAGAGAGGATCATGTCTTGGACGAAGCCACCAGGTCTTTGGAAGTGGGATGAGCCAGAGGTATGTTGGGAATCCCTTGACGAGGTGCCCCCGGGACTTCTGTTGGACACTCAGCTCTGCCCTGCTGACAAGAGTCTTTGAGCACTGAAGCATTCCATGGTCATCAGCCCTAGCTGGCTCTGTCCTTTCTCTAAGGGTAAATCTTTCTTCACCTTCTGTTTTCGGACTGAGCTATGTTGTGTTGATAGAAGACTCAGTCTGGCTTCTCAAAGTAATGTTTAGTTTTCCAGAGAGTTTTTCCATTGGTCTTAGACAGAAACCCACTCCATACTTCCTTCTAAGGGCCAGCCTCAGTCCTTCCCTGTGACCTGCTGTTGCTGCAACAGTGAGGGCAGAGCTCCTGAAAGCAGTTATTCTTGGGACTGACAGAGCAAGAGAAGTTACGACAATGCTGTTACATCTACTGGACATGTAAAGACAGAACCTGAGTGTAACGACGCCACCATGAAGAACTTTTCCTCCCAATTTGCCTACCTAGGACACTGGGAGCTCAAGATGGAAAATAAGCAACTTGGGAGCCTGGACTGCAGTGCAAACTGAAACCTAAGTGTGTGTGATGGCTTTGACATGATTTATGTTGCTTGAGAGCCTGGTGGCATGTGAACATGGGGAATAACCGAGGGTCGTGTCCGTGGGGAATAAGAAAGATCTGTCGCTTCAGACATTCCATGGGTCAGGGATGCAGGGCAGGGGGGTACTGAGGGAAACCTTAGAAGAAGCTGCAGAGTCCACAGCGCTCTGCTGAATCCAGAAAGGAGCAGTTTGTCTCCTCCGAGGGTCCCAGGACCTATTGGACTTCTCTCTATGGTTATATTCCCTTTTCCCCTTTAATATTAGAAGTAAAAACTTCTCTTATTGAGTGTAGAATGATATTTCAAGAGTTTATTGAGTAAGTCTGCGTATGAGAGAAGATTTAAAAATCACAGATTCACAAATTCACAGCATATTCCAAGCTGGTCTTTTTAGCATTTTTGATGCTTTGAACTGGGGTTTTTACTGCCTAAACCAGAAAATGTTCTTATTGATAACAGTGCCCAAGACACAGACCATGGGAAATACCATATGCATTAATAAGGCCTTTGATAATTTAATTTTAGTATTGAATAACTGCAGATGCCCAACACATGCCTATATATGCTACGTGTTTGTGTTGCACAGTGTGGTCAGGATATGTTTGGATATCTGGTATGCAAATTTAATGAACAAACTGCTCTTTAAATTGTTGATTATATCCTTAGGCAGGTTCTAGTGAATTAATTGGACTCAATTGGTAAAAAATAATCGTGAATCTAAGTTTGCATGGTGCTGTCAAGGGTAAAGATTTCCGTTAAAGGTGGTAAATTTTAAGTGAGAAGTTAAAACACGTAAAATATAAAGTATAATATGAAAAAAACCCAGCAAATCTAAATTATCGTTAAAGCACTCCTCAGAAAATGAACCCACATTTATGGGCACACTATTCAAAAATGACAAGGAAAGGCCAGATGTTTCCCAGCCATACAAGAGGTCATAAGAAGAAATATCCACCTCTCACTCCCAAACTGGCTCTCATTCCTCCTGGAAGACACCCTTTTTATAATCAAGGGAGATCAATACCTTGATTTATCTGAATAACACATCTAAGCAAGTCACAAACCTCTGCAATAGAAGTTAACAAGGACTGACTGTCCAGGGGATTTTTAACAATTCATTTTTCTTCTGTGAGGTAAGAAAGGTTCTGCTTAATTCCAGTTTTTCCCTCTCTGTCCTGTGACAGATCAAGTATATTAAATTGACCCAGAATTACCCATTCTACTTAAAAAAAAAAGAAAAGAAAAGGGCAGGAAAAAAAGCCAGATATGTTCTCTGTTTGCCTTACTGCCTGATAAACAAGACAAAAACAACTCAGATATGCCAGGTTCAAACTTACTGCTGCTTTTCTGTGAAATTTAAAGACAAGACTTCAGTAAAGGCCATTCAATAAATTTCTGCTTTAGCTAATCAGAGCAATCTGAATGCTGGAACTAGCTTTGCATGTCTGCAATGGGACAAATCAGATACCTGCTTATAGCGCTCCAGAGTTTCCAACACTTGGGCTCTAAAAGACATAATCAAAATGTTTCATGAGGTGTAACTTGCACAACTCTACTTCCTTAATAATTAAGGAAATGTCTTGGACTCTGTGCACGTGCTCCAGCAGGAATGGTGCCACTCAGAAATAAATTGCATGTCTGCTTAAGATTCTTCCCCAGCAGTATTAGAATCTGTCCAGTAAAATGATACGAACTTAATTTGCCATAGTACTAATTTACATTGCCATTAATGAGAACACAAGTTTTAAATCACAGACATGGAAGTACTATTGTGCATCCAGCTTATTCCGACTCCACTCAGGGTGATAAGGCATTCTCTAGACAATTGTAATTATGAGTAATTTGTAAAAGTAATAAGAACTGCTTTTTATTACAGGCAATAAAAATCAATTCTTCATTCAATTATCTTTTCTGGCTGTGATATGATAGCTGCCCTGAGTGAGTGTAACAGGAAAAAAAGCTGAGCTAAGTTCTAAGGAAAATAACTATTAAAGAAAAAGACAATAGCACTATTAAAAAAAAAATCTAACAATATTTCATCTCCATTTCAACTTCTTGTCTTAAAGACATGATAATAAATGCCTGATAATATTGCTACAATCCTTTTTCTTTAAGATATGACACCAAATTCACTTATATTGATATTAATTTAAGCATAGGACCAATTTCATTGATTCAGTAGGATAATTCTAGTAGTTAAGATGCAGCAAAAATATAAATCTTCATAGAATCAGGGTGATGGTGAAGGAAAGCATTTTAGACGTATTTAGTTTTCATGCAGTAAAACTTGTTGAATTAGAAGTTAAACATTAGCTCCAATTTTAGCAGGAATTAGAGCTTAAAATCACAGATACCTTCTATTTAATAACACACAGGGTTTTACTCAGGAACGTTTTGCACACAGGAATGTATCTGGGGAAAAGTCTCTGGTTTTGATTTGTATTTTTCTCTTTCATTTCAAACTTTTCTATTCAATTTGAGAGGTCTGGAAACAAAATCAAACAAATGCATAAAAAGCCCATTTAATAAAATAAATTTTGTATATTTTGAATCATTTTTTAATACATTTTTTTTTTCAGGGCAATTTAAACTGAGGAAAAAGAATATCACATTTCCTTTTGAAGGTGGGACTTGATTTTTGTTTATTATAATTTCTTCATCTGCCAGAAGTGTGAGATTTTCATGGAAGTGATAAATTGAGCCTCCAGTGCAGGAGGATTTGAGGATGGGTCACTTTACCCCAATAACTTTGCTTTCCCTTCTTAATAAGGAAAAGACCAGGTACATTTGCTTGAATTTTGATCCGGAATATTAGAAATGAACAAAAACTCTTTAATGGGAAAACTGTTCAAGGATTAGAAGAATCAAAAAGGTTTTTGGGGAGCCCATTTTTTACAACCTCTCTAGCATAACACATCTCTGCTAAGGCAGCAGGGGATGTCAGCTTTAGTCAGGAACCATTTCTGGAGCAGTTTATTAAAACAAATCCATATAAAATATGTGCTCTGGGTCATCTTTTCCTCAGCCTTTTTCAAATCTTCAACTGCTTACTTGTAGAGCATCTCCTTCTTTTAAATTGTATTTTAAAAATTTACCTCCTTCTCTTGAGTACTGTATGTCTCTTACATAGAAGGGATCAGTAAGAAATTTTCTGATTAATATTTGCAAAAAGATTTCTTGTTTCTGAATATTTGTGAAGAGGGAGTTTTATGATGTCGTGGTAACCTCAAGTTTGTAGTCAAGTTTCAGATCCTTCTTTGAAAAGAGCTCTGTTAATTGGCAAACTGTACCTATAGCAACAGAAATGCACATCTTTCAGTTACATTTTCCAACCAAGCTTTTTCTTGGGAAAAGCTTCTCAAGGCACTGCTTTCAGAGGAACATGCAGTTCACAAGTAAAGAAGGACATAAACTGGACTATAAATTTGCTGCCGTCAGTAGATTGATCTTGCTTCCCTTTAATCCTTCACAAAATTCTGGTTTTAATTGGATAAATTTGGAACAAGATATCCACAAGACATCAACATGGAATATTTAGGCTTTTAGAAAAAAATCAGGGTAAGATTCTGTAAGTGAATATACTATTTTCAGGGTATGATGTGTCCAGCTCTGGTGTCAACAGCAGGCCATATTCTTCTGCCTTCAGAAGTGATTCTGAAGAGGACTGACATATCCTAACCCCAAAAACTCTCCAGTGCAAATTTACTGCCATAAAAAGGGATGCTCATTATACTGGCAAGATCCAGTTTTAATATTGGCAGGTGTAATGAAATCTTCCTCGGCATCACAGTTCCTGAGCTATGCCATCCTTGTTATTGCACTCCTGAAAGTCTCTTAAGTAGAGAACTCAGCATTTGCATAAATTCCCTGAGGATCTATGAAGAAAATGTTCCAACGCCCTCCGGGGCTAAGTGTGTCTGGTGAAGTATATGAATAAATCTGTCAGTTTTGAATCATTAGGAATGGATGGCTTTAGGGTTGATTTTAAATGGGTGCCAGTATATCTCAGGGTTTTACTAAAGACAGAAGATGGGCAGAAGAAGCTTATATTATTCTCCTTGTTTGGGTAGGGTTAATGAGAGTGTTACCAGGAACTGTGTGGGAGTTATAGAATCAGAGAATCACAGAATCATTTAGGCTGAAAAAGACCTTTAAGATCATCAAGTCCAGCCATTAACCCAGCACTGCCAAGTCACCACTAAACCATGTCCCTAAGCACCACATCTATAAAGTAATTTGTAAATACAGGTTAATTGTATTAACACAGAAAAATAGACACCCAAGCAGCATCTGCTGAACATCATACCATTTTTTCCGATTTCACTGGAAGCAGTCTAGGTGGCATAAATCAGTCCTGGCTGTTTGCATTTCTATTTTTTCCCTGTGAATTAAAGACAAATCATATAGGTGCATAGAAGGCAGCATTTTGAAGCACTGAATTTATAGGTATATATTATCTCTAGTGGATATGTTTTGGTGTTGTTACTGGGCATGTGGACTATTGATAAAATTCTCATGGAAGTAAATAATTTGCCTCCTCTTCGAGGCCTGAACTTTCAGACTGAATTACATAGATTATGGCCAAAATACCTCTCAGTCCCCAAGGTAAGGAAGGATAGTAACAGACTATCCTAGTTATCAGTCCTAGCTTTGAATGGGCTGTGCCTGTCTCTTCCTCAAATTCTGTGTATGATCTCATGTACATTTAGGTGAACAGCCTGAAAAAAGTCCACAAGACCCATTCATTAACACTTTAGGTCTGATAGGTGCACACTGAGCACTTTAGTCTACACATTATTTGACCTGGAGATAGTGAAAAACATTTCTGAAAGTGAAAGTTGCTTGACTGCTGCAGGGTTCACAAAACAAAAGTAGCAAAAGGTCCCTCATGTGTGCTAACTTAGCTGCCCCAAAATGCTTAAACCAGCAGAGCTAAACACAGAAATACAATTACAGTGTGATCTGAAAGACAAAAGACTGGGGGCAAGGAAAACTTCTTTGTCTTCCCTGGGTCTCACCGGCACTGAGGAAGACAAGTGACATATACTTGCTGATCCTTGCCATCAAAATCTTTGTCTTAGACTCAGTATACTGGGGCAGTGATACTTAAATGAAGCTTTCCAGGAAGTCATCTCCAGGATGTCCTCTCCAGGCTGCCTCAGGAGAATTGGTTTGCCACTGAGCTGTGCAGGGAGGTGAGGAAGTCCCCAGCGTGTCTGGCAATCCAGGGCACGTATTGTGATTTTGTAATGGCGGGTAGCTCCTTGGATATGATATCAAATACAAATATCTTTTTTTTTTCTTTAAACAAACAAGATCTGAGCTTTAGAAACAAGAGGGAGCACATGGATTGCCTGTGAAACTGTGCATTAGTATTTTGTATCAGCAAATAACATTGAGACATTTTCCAAGTGTGCAGATCCTCTGCTGTGTAACAAAATGGTCAGATATTCCAGATTTTCTAGAATATTCCCCACTTGTTTACATGCAGCAGTCAGACTCATGGACATGACCCACCTTGGCCTCTAAGACAAATTCCATCCTGCTGCACACAATCAGCTGTAACAGTGATGTGTCCACTAAAACTGTTTCGAGGTGCTAATCCAGAGCAACCTTTTCCCCTTTGACAATTGTTAAGAAAGAAAAAGTACAATTCCTTGGTAACTACACAGATCTGCTGAAATCAGATATTTCCCTTTCCTATTACTGCCACACTGAAGATTCCATTTTCTTTAGGGAAACCTCAAGAGGCAGTAATCTAGTTTTGAACTATTGCCATCACCTCTCTTAGCTGCCTAGATAACAACGCAAACTGTGATATTTTTGTTGCTTAAAATACATAAAAAATGATAAAAAAATCACAGGTATAGGAAAACCAAGAACAATTTAGAGATGACTGCAGTAACATCAAGTACTCTGAGCTTATCCATTCTGGACTTTGCCTGAGGAACACAAATAGACACAACTGTGATATGAAATTTTACAAGAATATTTTATGCATATTCTTCAATTGGTTTATTAGAGCTGTCATTTTGAATAAAGATAATTTATTATAAACTAATAATTTAATACAAACAATATATCTGTGAGTTCCTGTGTCTGGTTTTTTTGTTTTTTTTTTTTTTTTTGTTATGCCATTAAATGGAGATTTCTATTAGACAGATAGACTGCGAATTGTGTCCTGACATTTTGGTTTCATCCAGTTTTTCAAGTGCTTTGTTGCAGCTGTGTGTTTCCAGGCAAAGCAGGCTCCAGTGGAAAAAAGCCAATTCTTCTTAAATATGGCATTCTGAGAAAATTTCTCCTTTTCTTTCTTTTCCTTGAAATTATACTGATGCAGGTTTCCATCAGAAATGAGCCTGGCCTCCTGCCAGGTTATCTGAGAGAAGCTCAGATCATCTGTGGCCCTGGGAAACCTCAGCGCATCAAGGCGTTCGGACTTTTGGCATCCTCTGCTTCAGCACAGTTCGGGCACGTGGGCTGCTGTAGCAACAGGGAATGTGGAGTAACTCAAGGTTTTAAAAGGTTCTGCACTTTCCAGGAAATGGGAGACAACTTAGAAATACTTCCCAAACAGCATAAGGACTGTGTGGGGCAGGAGATGCGAAGAGGGAAGGTAGTAAAGGATTGAGGAGGGTCAGAGATTTCATCGGACCCAGACAAGACAGAATTCATGGACTTGTCTCATCCTCAGCTGGAAAGCTCTGAATTTTCCCCATTCTTTTATCTATTACAACACTGAGTGGTACCTTTCAGCTTTTTCTGGAGTCCTGGAAATACTAAAGTGAGCCTCAAAGCCCACAGCTCTGGGGCATCTCAGGTTCACAGAATCCCTCAGATTCTCCATCAGGTTGTGCAAGAAGGCCTGGAAACCCTTATTTTTAGTCCATTGTTTGATTTTAGGTAAATATATACAGAGCCTACCTTTAGTTTTTAAGGATATTTCTCCTTAAAGTAATGAAAAAATAAAAAACAAGGAAAAGGAAAAGGGAAATGGAAAAACAAGCCAGGCACTGGTGACTGATTAATTTTCTTTTGACACATTGTTTTCCTAATGCTTTATTGGAATAGGATAACATTTGCATGAACAAGAAATCCACGAACATGGGCTTTTAATAATCAAACTGCTAACTTAAGTGTCATAGCAGTGTTTGGGTGATTAATGAAAGGTGTTTATAGCACCACTTATTCTGTTTCATTTCAGCAACTGTGCAAAACTCCTTACAGGGTGTATGACATGTTGCTCCCTTTATAGAGCAGTCTCCATATGTTCATTAAGGGGGAAAAAAATAAGGAAGCTAAATGCAGGTGTCAGCTGAAACCTGCAGAGGATCACTGCTTCATTGGTTTGTGCTTTCTTCTTTGATTTGCAATTAACATATTTCAGGACTTCAGACATGTTTTGCCTGTTGTCCCTGGGGTACCATCGCTCCCTTTGTGTGGTTTGATTTCTTTCTTCCTTTTTATTTTTGCTTTTTAAGTATTACATTTTTACTGACACAAAGAAAGATATCTGAGGGCAGAAAATATTCTGCTGCATCCAACCACCATGGGATGGCATATTAGGATATTTGCCACTTCCCTACTTTTTTTTTTAAATCACACAGTTGTCTTAATGCTGAGGACCTTGAAATCTCTTGGGAAGACCATCTTAAATAAGGAATCAAAACAATTCAGGCTTCTCATCACAACTGCAAATTGAAAAATAAGCACATACCATGTTCACTCCCCTAGCAGAGAGACTTTCTGGAGCCTGTATTTAATGATGAAATGCCGCAAGTTTTTATATTTGTATGGTAAGTAATGAAGTGCATTGCATGGGACTGAACTATTGCAGCCATCCCAAGAGAACCCAATAGGGCAAGGTTTCAGAAAATCTCTGACTGCACCTCCTCCCTCTTGCCTCCTGCCTTCTGTTGCCTCCTCCTCCTCCTCTCTCGGTCGCTTCTGCTGTGTTGCAACAAAGGAGTGAGCAATATTAATTTGGTGTGGCTTCTGCTCTGACTTGCAAGGTTAAGAACCAGAGAAAAGCAGCTTAAAAAAATCTTCTGTGGAGGACTCCAATTTCTTATCCTCATGAGAGTGCATGGTGAGAAAAGCTGATGTCTGGGCAGAGCTACCATAGGTCATTCTTTCTGTCCTCAAGCTGGCCAGAAATCCAGATGAGAAATTCCTTTCGCATACTGGCAACCCTTGTGGTGGTATTTGAAAGGAGGTAGTTGTCATGCTTAGCATTTGCATGTTCAGAAGCTAGTACTCCTACTCAGAGGAGGAAGTTAGTCATCCAAAATCCTGGGGAGAGGGGAGAAGCTAGTTTCATTTAGAGGAGCCAATGTGCTAACCAAAAAAACATGGAAACAAAGAGATATGGATGGATGCCATGGGTGAGAGAAGACATTTTTTCAAGATTCAGTGTTATCTCACAGACTTTCTACATCCTATGCTGTTTATGCCAGTAGAAATGTCAGTACAGTAAAAGGATGCCTCATCCATTTCTTGGACATGATAATATCAGCAGGGCTCATTTCTGTGTGCTTCACATGGCTTCCTTTTGAAGGTGCCTGCCTCAGATTTTTAATATAATCTTCATCTATAAATATGGGACTGCATTACACACTCTCTTGTGTGTGTATATGTCCTTTAATTCTTTTACCATTCAGCTGAACTAATTGTTTGGACCAAGGAAGGGAATCATAAAAATTGTCCTCCTGTTTTCACTCTCAGGCCATTTCTTTATCCAGTATAATCCTATATCTTCCTTAAACTAATAAAGAAACTGAAACTTGTTGGACAAAAGTGTGAGCTACCCCTTTCTGAAACACTTTAGTCCTTTTCTGTCTCTTAACTGTAAGCTGATTTAAGTGCTGAAGCTTCTAAAGTGCAAAATTTGCCTCAATCCTTACTGTTACTGCTGAGGAGGTAAGTAGGTGAAAACATTAAACAGAGGAAAACGTTAAAACTTTTTGTTTAAATAGAGAAACTTGCTATATTTTAGGTTGCATGCAAATTGAACAAGGCATGGATGAGCCATAGGTGTTGGAATTCAGTTTTTTTATGCTGAACCTGATTTGTGTTTATACAGGGCAACATTTTGCAGAAGTCTCATCCTGCAAAAGAACTGCTGTGGCTGCCATGACATGGACATATAACTGTGAGGATACTCATTATTCCAGCTGCTTTTTATACCTGATGTATAAGATCCTCCCCAGTAAAATTATTAGGCTCCTTATTATGGTTCAGATAAGAGATCAGCGTATTAAACAGCTGAGATTGCATTGGACTGGTGTATCTGTGCTTGTTGTCAAAAGGGCCTAGGCATTAATTTTGGGAATTTTTCTTCATCCAGAGAGAGTTCAGCCCATGAAACAAAAGATATTTGAGCCTGGGTATTCTCCTCTTCTCAGCTCACCAGCAACAAAGTTTGGAAATGATAGATGCATATATGACATGAAATGCTAAAGAATGAACTGAGCTCATTTTCCTCTTGAGAATCTTTCAAACCAGGAACTTTGAGGATAGCATGATGGAAATTTATATATTCTTTATTGCATCTTTAATGAGTTGCTGTCCCTCTGATTGTTGTTTATGCTTATTTTCATCTAATATCCCATTTGAAAGCATTTGACTGATTCTGTGCTCAAATCTTTCCATTTTCTTCTTGTCTGGCTTGGTAAGGAAAATGGGAATGGAAATGGAGATAAAAACCCCTGCAAGTTTGTTTTTAGGCTATCTTTCCTCTGGGGCAGAACTTGTTGATGAATGACAGATGCTGTTACAACAGCTCAAAAATAGAGAGCATCTCTTTACATAACAACACCTTAAACAGATTTCAGAAATACTATTTGCAGGGAATAGTGTAAGCCTGGGTGTGCTCAGCTGTCTGTATTACACTTTTCCTCTTTAAAACCAGTATTTGAACACACAGTGGCTACAGTAATTTATGGAGCAAACCCTGGAAAATTCTAAATCAGGATTAGTGTCTATTAACTCTATTAAGTTCCATTTGGCAGTCAACCAAAGTGTCAACTGAGCTCACATTCCTCTTTATCCGGTAACTCATACTGGAGAAGGCACATGTACAATATCAAGTGGAAAAAGGTGTCCGGGGTAATGCTGCAGCTATCAGGCCAAATTCTCTGCTGGCATAACTCACAGTATTTCCAAGCCAGATCTTTCAGAATACCCCGTCTGTCTCAAATTAATTTTTCGTATTCACTTTTTAATAAGCAACTTTCCAAGCAATGAGGGTTTTTTAGCTGCATGACTCCTATTAAAGTCAATGGGAGTCATGTGGCTAAAACCCTATGTGATGCTTGAATTTATTGGAAATTGGCATCTGCTGCTGAGAGCACTTCTATTGTTTGGTCTTCCTGCCCAATCATCACTTTCTGCCTGGCCATGTAGCCCCTTGTGCTCCTACTTGCTGGAATCTCCATGCCTAACCTTTCTATTCCTTCCCCAATATCCTTTCACACTAAAAATAAAAGAGCCTCCTCTGTAGAATCATTACTGCCTCATGCCCTTTTGTTTGGATTTTCTGTGTGCGGCCTCTTTGTTCAGCCTCAGCTGTTGCTGAACTTTGCTGCTGGCTGCACTGAATCGTTGCATTGTTCGTGCAATCACTTACGTTTGCACAATACTGCGGGATCTGGGGAGATGAAAGGTGCTCTGCACACAAAAGCTTGGCTCCTTACAATTTCATTCTGAAATGATAGGGGTTAAAATACCATCAAGTGGGTCTGATGTCACTGTTTTACTAAAAAATGAGCTTCTAGCAGGAGTTATCAATTATTACCTGGGAATTTCTTGCTTCCCCAAAATGTTACTCAACTGGAAATATGTTCCACTGCAATTTCTCTGAGAAGATTTAATCAGTGAGAATGTGGGCTGCAAAACTAACCCTTAGAGCATTGCTGTAGGATTTACTCACCAATAACTGAAAGGAGTGTATATTTTGTTAAAAATACCAAAAGAACTTTTTGCTTGGTTCCCTATGCATTTTATATGGACATGTATATGAACAGTTTTCTAATTTGTAAATATATAATAGAATCATAGAATGATTTGTGTTGGAAGGGACCCTAGAGATCATCCAGTTCCAACTCCCCTGCCATAGGCAGGTACACCTTCTACTTGACCCAAACCCAAACCATTCTGTGATTCTGTTCTCCTGTGGTTCAGTGATGAAGATTTATTCTTCTCCCAAAAGTGGCTGTAAACATCTGAGTCTCAAAAAACCCGTTTATTTAATAGCAATCTACTAGAGGTTACGTACACACAGTTTTAAGAGAACTATATAGGAAAATTGCTAATGATTGAGTCTGAGCATTGCATAGCTCTGTAATAAAGGGTAGAGGCTGTCCAGTACTCTGAAGGGAAAGTGTAATTCAGATTCCTTCAGGTACTTTATTTTTTAAAAAAATAATCTTAGGATTGAAAATCAAATCTATCAGGCAACACTAGTCAAGCAACTTGCCAGCCAGCCTGGCTAAAGTAAAATGAAGATTATCTTCAAGGAGGATCTTGAAGAGCAACAGAGCAGTGAATGAATACAGAACTCTTTCTGGTACAGTTATTGTTGAAAACCTCATGTTTTAACATGGATGCACTACACAAGAAAATCCTCAGTGTTTCCCTGTAAGAAAATTTTACATTTATTCAGGCTATCATAGACTGAAAAATCTTAAAAAAGTTTTTTTTTTTATTTATTGAGTGGCTTTAATGCTTATCTAGTGATGCCAGATCTTCAGAAGCTTATTTGTCTATCAGAGGTGCAGCACTCATGGTGCAAATGTCAGTCCTTGAACATCCCTCTTTGCTCTCATTATTTGGGAGCATGCTAAAATAAAAGGAGTCCTTTTCTCTTATGCCTCTTTCCTCCCCAATCTTGCTTCTCTTACAACCAGAATAATGTGAGTTATTGGCAAGTGTTGTGACCATCTTTCAGGGTTTACCCTGAAAAAAATAGATTCATGTTCTTACTACATTTTCTTGGTAAGGCTGCTGCTGGCCAAGCAAAATTGCAAGCGTGTTTCCATTTGACAGGGTTCGGAATGACTTTTGCTTGTTTTCCACAGGATTTTCTGTGGAACATTTACTGTAGCCATGTTTATCAAAGTAGTATTTTTCAGATTTTCCACTTTTTTGAAGTCCAGTGTTTGGCCTGAGAAGTACTTTGTTAGTAAACAAAAGATACCAGGAACGATCAAAGGTAAAATGTGTAAGATGAGCACGTGCAACAAAAGTGCTAAAAGTAATATTGACACTTTGGAAAGGGAGAGTGGATAACAGATATGTTTTTAAAGAAAAATTAAGAGACTTTTCATTAAAAAAATAATCTATCTGGTGTAAATCTGACCTGAGTTAAATTTGAACTGCCTTGGAGAAAGCAAAAAACTGTGCCACAGTGTGGAACATCCAAACTAAGCAATCCCCCAGATAAAAGATTTAGCACAAAGTTAGTTTTAAACTAAAGAAGACCAGCACTTTAATCTTTTTGCTTGATTTCCCTTTCAAACACAGTCATCCATTTAGTTCCCTGCTGTCCTCATGAAGAATTTCCTTACGATGAAATCAGGGTTCAGAGATTTATTATGCAATGAGCAGAGCAGGTTCAAGCTGATAAAGGCTTCCTGGGTGAGTGAAGGATGCTTAATGCCAGGAAAGATACTCTTTTAATGTGAGGTTCTTGACCATTTATTACATAAAAATGTTAATCTGATAGTGTTTTTAATCTGCTTGTTATCAGCGGTGGCTGCTTGGTGTTAAAGACAAGATAAAAGGCAGAGCTGAAGAAGCAGATTTGGGGAGCACTCACTCAGTTAACATGCCGGATGCAACACACCTGCTTCCCATTTATCTGCTCTTCCAGAGTGAGGAGGAGAGGGATTACGGCTGCGATAAGGCACAGCTCGGTGGGCTGATTGGGCAGCGGAGTGCACGCGCTGAAAGGACACTGCGCCAGAGATAAGCCGTGATAAAGGTTGGGACAGTCATTTCCCAGGAAGCTCTGCAGAGTGGAGGATTTGTTTTACATGCCATTTCGAGGGGTTCTCCAAAAGCAGAATATTTAATCCCTTCTCGCCTGTCCACATCCCCCTCCCGCCCCACAAGCTGCTGTGTGACCGGCAGAATTCATGGAGCCAAACTTCCTGCAGATTTTGTGTCCGTGTTGTGCCCTGGGCTTGTTCCAGCTAATGTATGGGCTTGTCCTTCCCGTGAAATCTTGGCAGCAAGAGACACTGTGATTAGTCCTGCCTTTTGTGCGTGCAAAACCAATTGCTGGTGTAAAATATAGAGTGGCTGTCAAACTGGGCTGAAGTCTCTCATGGACTCAGGAGTTATTGGTGGCCTGGAGGGCAAGCACTGTTGTCATATAAGCCTTGTGTTCTGAGAAGACCAAGATAAAGGTTATCTCTGTCTGCAAGTCAAAAAAACCACTTTTCCTCATGAGATTTGGCTCAGTGGTAGTTTTCAGATTTGAGTTGACACAAATATCTGCAATCAGTCAAGTAGCTGGATAGCAAACAGCTTGGCCATTTCAGAAAATGTGGGGGATTAAAATCATTGACCCTAGGATGAAACCATGACCAGTCCAAGCTTTTCTTGCCTGAGGAGACATGAACTCATTTCCTGCACTGAATCCCCCATATTTCCCACAATCTAGTAGACTGCCATAGCAACCAGCCACATTTTTACTTTGGGATGATCTACTTTTTACCCAAAAGAGACATTTACAGTTATCATTTCTGTTGAAATCAATAAAAAAGGCTTCTTTGGCAACGTAAACTCACACTGCTGAGAAACTTCCAGCGATGTTGTGGGCTGACAGTAAATTCACACAGCATTTGGTCTGAATGGGTACAGCCTGTGCAGGCACAAGCACACTGTGTTATTATGACTTCAGGAGGAGCCATGGATGCACAAGCTGGGTGCATCTAGGAGAAAGCTACAGATTAGGCAAGTAAAGCATTTGAAATGACTCTGAAAGCCACTTTGAAGTGAATGAGCTGAAGTCTGCACATGCTTTGGTGTAGTGTGGATGTGAACTGGTCAGTCACAGACAAATGGGTAGAGCTGGGTGGGTGCCAGGCAGGTGCTGCACAGCATCTCCTACTCAGTGAATACAGTGGATTACCAGAAATATTGAATCACAGTTTTAAGTCAAGAAGAATTTCTCTATCTTCAAGCAATCTTGTCTAGTGGAAGTTGTCCCTGCTCATGGCACTTGTTCCAGTGGGTTGGAACTGGATGACATTTGAGGTCCCTTCCAAATGAAGCTGTTCTAGGATTCTATCCACATATGCTAAATCCAAGGGAGACACATATTAGCAATCCTACGTCATAAGCATTTATGCTTATGAAGGAAACAATGGTTAGAGTGAACAAAACTCCCAAAGGCAGAGCAAAACAAATGAAAAATCAAGTGCTTGCTGTTTAGTCAGACATTCACTTGCTGATCCACTCAACTGCATTTAAAAATGAGTGTGTGTTGGGGAGGTGTGTAACTAATATCCAGAACACCCAAAGTTCCACATTTCCCCCAAAAGCAGTATTAGCAGAAGGGTTCACCAAAGGAACTGGGCAATACCTTGGTGTAAAGACTGTTTAAATTAGGGTTTTCTCTTGAATTCATATCTGGAAGCTCCTTGCTCGAATGCTAAGATAGAGAAGCCTCCACTGATGCTGCTTTTAGGTAGAGAACTTAAATCTTTTCACCACACCAACTGAGGAACCATATGTCTAGACAGGATGTGGTCACTGCTAAACTGAGTTCTAGTTCATCTGAAGACCTAAATTCCTGTCATATTAATTTAATCTTGGAAAATAAAACAAAAAAACCTATCTGGTGGTTACAGCACCAAGCTTCCCAGAGTGCAAGGAATGTTTGGACAATACTCTCAGGCACATGGCATGATCCTTGGGCTTGTTTTGTGAAGGGTCAGGAGCTGGACTGATGATCCTTGTGGGTCCCTTCCAACTCAGGATATTCTATGATTCTGTCCTTCTACCATGGGTACAAATCTCTGGTCTTAGGCAGAGGAATAACAAGACTGATGATTGCAAAACAAACTGGAATATGTCCAATAATGACATCCTATGGATGACCTCAACTAAGTCTATATTCACTCCCCAGACAGTCATCTGAACAAATAGACTCAACCAGGCACTAAATATGTTAAAATTGCTGGGGGAGCAGAAGTATTTTGCATGAGAGAAACTTTGGTCCCTCTGAGTTAATGGAGACTGTTAGCAGATGGATCCCAGCTGAACTCTAGTGGTAGGACACAGGGAGGAGCAAAGAAGCAGAAAAACAGTCACAGACACAAACCCCAGGGCTTTATACATCAAGTCCTACATCCAAAAGCGAATTGTAAGTCAGTGCAAGCTGCAGCGAATTGGTGTAACGCACATTGTTTGCCAGTTCTGCTAAGTAAGCAATCAATATATTTACTCCCTGGACAGAATAAAATTTTGCTGTTGTGACAGTGCTACTTCTATTACTCTGTGAAGAAAAATGACTCCATGGAGTCTGTGATCCCTGTCTGGTCAGAGCCTCCACTCTTTGGAAGATATTTTTAAAGATAACCAAAAATCATAAAGAACATTTGCAGTGCACCAAAGCCAAGAAATCCAGACGCACAATAGAATTAAATAATGAGTGATTAGCCCAATCTATTCTGCTGAGATACTGCCAAGTTATCTGGATGGTTTCAGCAGCATGCATCACTTCTGCAACCCTTACGTGTAGCAGACAGTTTCCCATGGATTCAGATGAAATTCAGATTTTTGCTGAATTTTGCTTCATATGGTTTTTAGAGGAAAATCTTATCTTGTTTGTTTGTTCATTTGTTTGTTTTTATTTCTGCTGTTCATGCTTATTCCAGTATCTGGCTTTATTTGAATATTCTGAATACAAATTTATCTACTAATGCTACTAGCAGAGCTCATGCTCAGGCTAATCAGCAGATAGCAGTCACAAGATACTCTTCTATCTCATTAGCAATGGAGAAGGGAAAGAGGAAAGGAAGGTGGGAGTCATGAGGAATGGACACTGACTTACAGCTAGAAGTGAAAAGAAATCATTGTGGTGAGACATGTTTTTGCAAACCTACATCTCAGATAGGATTTTTCTGCATCCCCTATAGGATACTACAGGAAGATGAGAGAAAAAGAAACAAAAAATCTGTATGCTGGGAATCTCTTTAAGGACTTTGTAAAATCATGGCAAAACCAGCCTAAAGGAAGAGTCTAATTTTTTTGACCATTTCAGTTTGTTATTGGGAGATTAATGAGAAGAGTTTGAAGCGGAAGATTAATGTGGTCTATTCTTATAACCTGCTCCCCTCCTCATAAATCTCCCACTATTACATATGCACTAAGCAGCATGTTGCTTCACCTTCTCTGAGACACAAGTCCACCAACAACTCTCTTTCATTTGTTCCCCTGTAATTCCCAGAGGTCAATAAGTCTACTTAAATAATACCTACACCTCTCCCAACTGATATCCTCTTCTCCTCTGGCAATGCCTCACCACCACTAATGAACAAAGAGGCCAAGACAGGAAAAAATTTAGACTCATGGAAATAGCCTTTTTGGATCAACTCTTGATCTGAGAGTACAGATATTTAAATACAGTGTGGAAATCAACTGAAATTGTGCAAAATTAATAAGAGTTTGATTTTTGCTTCTCTCTCTCACTGGTAAGTTTTGTACTTTGTTGTCTCCTTTTTGTCTTGGGAGGGATAGACACACTGTTCTTTCATTCTCAATCTCTTGCTCTAAAGAAGTCCATGAGTTAACGTCACAGATGGCCACCACCACCTCAGCTGTCAAAGGAACAGGTCCCATAAGCAGAAGAGCTGACAGCCCAGGTGGGGTCTCCTGCTTCAACTTCAGGCAGCATTGCAATTATAGCCCAAATGAAAGGAGAGCAGACACAGCTCTCTAAACACCTCACCTCTGAGTTCTCACAGCGTGCCTGGGAGAAGAAGGAATCATAGCTGCATTTTGATGCCATACAAAGATAAAGAACCAGCTAGATGAAGTGATTTATTTAGGGTCACTCAGAACATCTCTAGTTGAATCAGAAACAGGGCTTCAGTACCTGGAGCCCTGTTCCAGTTAACAGTCCTATCTGCCCAGGTGACAGACTACACTTTCACTCCACAGAATAACAAAATCAACTCTTCTGAATACACCCTGTTAGAAATGTTGTCCCCTGTAGCAAGATTGCAAGAGATTCACAAGCCTCCTACGTGCACAAAGACCAGAACAACCCTGCCAAATGCTGTCCTAAATTATTCTTGTGTAAAATTCATTGGGTACAAAACAGGAATAGTAGAAAAGGCGGAAGATGAGCTGTTCTTGAAAGTTTTTTCTTATTATGCAAACACAGAGTCCAAAGATTTTCCAGGGAATTGTTGTGTTAAATAGCCACAGTTGTAAATGGTGAATTCATAAATGAATACAAATGCGTAGCTGTCATAACTGGCAGATGACACTTCCTGAAGGATAAGCTTGTACTCTTCCCCAGCGAAGGCGGCATGCAAGAGTTTCATCTCCTGAGACTTCTAATGTACAAATTCTTTGGCAATTCTTCCTAAGGCGGAACTGTTTTTAATTTAGAAGACGTCAACCTACTTGTACTAGTGGGAGAAATTAATAAGCCAAGGATGCAGGTTGGCTGTACTGTAATACTGAGTAGATATGTCTCCATTAATTGCAGGATTGCCTGTGTTCACTTAAAAGCTGTTCTGTCTCAGAGCTTGATCGTGTTGCCTGTGCTCAGATAAAATTCCCTTGAGTTTCTAACACCTTTTCGGCTGCTGACCCCTCAGGGATGGGTTTGTTTCATGTCTGCATGCTTCACATGCTGAACCATATATTTCTTCTCTCTGTATGGCACAGATATGAATATAGATAACCATATGTCCTCTAATACTAAGCTGTGTTTGCTCTAATCTGTCCTAGACATTTAGAAAGGCAATTAAAGCAAAGATAATCTAAAAGCCATATTCAAGTGGTCTGGGTTATAAACAAGTCTTTGGATCTATTTTTCCCTGGTTGCTATAACCAACCCCTACATGGGGCATCATTAAAACCAACTTTCTCCCCTGACCAGACATGGGCACTTCATGTTGCCTGAATATAGCCTTGATAAATGGGGCAGAGTCAGTCTGTGACAAAAAAAAAAAAAAAAAATAAAAGAAAAGGAAAGAAAGAGATGTTTAAATCATATTTCAGCTCTCAGACTGGTACTTTTCTACCAACTTTACCACCTTTCTCCACCTGAACTTATTCAAAGGCCCTGTGCAAGAGAGAAGGTGCATTTACTGGAGTTATCAGCTCATCCTTCAAGCTGGAGGAAAACCCTGGTCTAAAGGACTGGATGCAGTGTTTAAGCTTGCAGATATTCTGGCAGATTTACAATGTGTGCATGTACATTAGGATAACCAAAGTCCTTCAGTTTTCCCTATCCACTTCTCTGCATGATTATTCCACCCCAGTAAGCAATCTATTATCTGCTGGACTGACTTATTCCCCACATTTAGTAACTCTATTCATGCTATTAAGTGAATGATGCTCTCTAAATACCAGACATATATTAAGTACAATTAACTTCCTAAATCTGTTAGGGTAACAAAAACTTGCCAGAATTAATGCTGTGCTCTCCATACATAACCTATGTAAATGTTTCTAAATGAAATCAAATTAAAAAAAAAAAAAAAAAGAAAAAAGCAGACATTTTCATTCTTCAGTGAAATTCTGTACAGTTTAATACACTCCGAGGCAGTGGGTATTTTTTGCATTGATTGCTTTTTTTTTCTGAATAGGGATGAAGTTGTCCCTTGGGTACAAAAGGAGAAGATATTAAATTTGGGATGGTGCTGTATTTAGGAACAGAATTCAGAAGGTGCACTAATATCAGAAATTCACCAAGAGGTTTTGTTTAAGAGGTGAGCTTCTACTAACCTGAGTATTCTTAAGAATAGTTTAAGCAAATGGAAAACACATTATATTAAGTTGCAATCAGCTCATTTAGTATAATTTGAATATTTGTTTTAACTGAGGTTGCTTTGAGATTTCTACTCAGGTTTTAATCTTAAGCAGCTTAAAATGCAGTCAATGAAACTACCCTAGATTTCCACTGACATCAGTAAAATATATTTTCACTTGTTTGGTTGTTGTTTTCTTCTGGCCATTGGAACACTGCATAAATGCTGGCAGCTTTTCATGGGGAACAGTGTTATAACATAACCTTCCACATATTACTGAAAAAATAAACCTGAATAGAACTTCTTTCTTTATGCTATATGTTGTCTAAAGGATGTGCAATTGATACTTTGCGAAAATGAGCCATATTCTCTTTTAAAAAAAAGGACTAACCTTTCAGGTCTGCAATTATTTGAGTAACAGAGGGAATTTCACACCCCTAAGCAGGAGCTTGCCATTGACTTACAATTATATCCTTTTATAAGCCAAAAGCATAGTGTGGTCTGGTATTTGAGATGACACCAGACCAAGACTCAGATGTTTCACTGAATTATTTATGACCTGGGACAGATACACCTGCTCTGCCTGCCTTTCTCACTTCTCACTCTTTGTATGTCACTCTTTTTCAATGGACCTGTTTAGGTCCATTGAAATGGTCCTTTTTTTTTGAAAAGGTCAAACTTTATGTGTAACATCAAGCACCAAGAAGCCCTGGCTTTAAGCAGAAACTCTAAAAAAGGAATATCGACAATAAACAACATCCACTACACAGCACAAATGACTGCAAAATGGTACATAGGAAAACAATGTGGAAAAAATTAATTTGAGATATTTAAGGTTCAGAAAATTTGATGATTCAGTCTAATTGGGTGCATTAAACAAACTATATTCAAGGGATATGCTCCTGGCATGCTGTAAAAGCCTTCTTTTCCCCTTTTTAAAATGAGAAATCTGGTTAATTAAATTTACTTACTAAACAGCTTGTATTACAACAGTAGAAAATGACAGATGTCTTTCATAAAATTAGTCATATTGTGGTAATTTTCCCCTCTTCCCCAAACCTTGTGCCATTATGGGCATATTTTCTCCCGTTAAAAAGCTATCTGTCATAATTGGTAACAAGTTCCATGCAAAAATGTTCTGAAAGTAAAGGTGTTCTGCATGAAATATAGAAAAGTTTTCCTGTGACAGATATTCTCATTGCCACTTTATTCTGCAGGCTGCTAGCTGCTTGCAGAAAACTGCATAATTTTAAAGGCTTATACTTATAAAGGCCAATCATGTATTAATTCATTTGGTATTCATTGAGAGACCTTTAATCATGATGGATTAATTTATTATAAATGCGGATATAATATGTTATTTCATAATATCACTACTGTAATTTAGCAATTAAACAGTCTGTTATTATTTCAATCACTGCCCAGATCTGTATCATGATACAATGTTTTGCTCCACGGTGAATTATTTTATGTTACATATAGGACAATAGATTTTTCTGGAGAGTAAACCTTTGGGGAAGCAGAAATATATAAGATAATACTTGGCTCTGATATTCTGCTTTGTCTCTGAGATGATTCATCCTAAATACTTAGAGCCAGCAAGTCAGAAGCTTGCAGTGATTACAGGTCTGATCCAAAGCTGGCTGAAGTCAATGATGCACTCAGCACCTTGGGTGCTTTTGTGAGTGAGAAGGGTGTAAATACTTATCAGGAAAAGGATGTGGAGAGGGCAAAAATCAGGCAGGTGCACCAATTAAATGCAATCTGAGATAACAAGCAGAAATGGTCAGATATTAGAAAATTTAACCTGTTGTTTGAAAATTTAACCTGTTTTTTTTGAAAGCTGAGCAAGTGCTGACCTGTATTCCTGCTCCACTAGACAAACACAGAGCTTCCCAAAGGACCTGGGATGAGGCCATTTTACCTCCATTCTTAAACTGCATTCTTTCACAGTTCTTATGTCTTCTGACGCTTTCAAATCAGAAGAAGAATTGGTGCACATTTATGCTGATCCAATTTTACCAATGTCAGACGTTCAAATGTTACTGTGACCCATATGGAAAGGCCCTGGGGAGAACCTGGATCAGAAGAATAATTTCCTTATTACAGATGTGCAAACTGTGGTGGTTGGAAAGGAGATACCTTGCTTTGGTACCTACAGTAAGTGTGGAAACTTAGTAGGTAGAATCTCTGGAAAATGATACTCAACCATTTCCCTTTGTTCCAATCATTTGGCCTCATTTCTTTGTCCAGCATGTGCTGTTGCCATGTTGGAATTGACATCACAGCAGCATACAATTGCACCAACTGCCACAAATTCTAAAGCTTTTTTTTCTTTTTTTTTTTTTTTTTGAAAAGGTGGTGAAGTTGCCAAGTCTGTATCTCTGGCTGGACACAGGAGAACAAATTGATCTGTTACTTAGAGCTCATTTTTAAACCTCCCTCTATTGACATTTAAGTAACTGATTCTTCTCCATCATTGTTAGCTGTCTTTTTTCCCGCTTGTCAAGAGCTTGCTAAATTAAGATTCACAGCCCAGGATAGTTTTCATATGAACCCAAAAGAAGTCAATATGTTTACTTAGATAAATGGCTATTTTACAAGGTAGTGTAAAATGCATAATTTTCTGTGGTACATAAAGCAGTGAACCACAATCCATCATAAGTGACTCATTTAATCTCTGACGTATCAATGGATGCCTTCTTCAAAGAGCAATCTGGAATAAGTGGCTCACATTAGGAGATCTGGAAAAAAGCTGCACAGGGAGCAAGTGAAGAGACCAGAATCAAAATGATGGTAATGTATCCTCGATCATATGACAGAGATCACAAAATCCTGTTAAACCCTCCAGTGTATCACCCTCCCTTTCCAGGATTCATGCCCTCAAAAGCATTTTCTGCTGCTTTTCCTTCTCACATTTGGACTGGATAACAGAGCTATCTGCAACCGGAGATGAGGAGCATTTTTACAGGCTAACAAATCTACTAGAACCAATGGTTTTAATCTCTCCTTGGCTACAGAATCAAAGCCAAGTTCTCTGCAGGTGCAAATGGGATCTGCTCCACTGCCTTAGGTGGAGTTTCACTCATTTACACCATTAAAGAATTTGGCACTGAGGATGTTGAGATCAAAAGGTTCCAGTTGGCAAGGAGATGTGCAGAAGAGAATCTGTCTCGGGAAATATTCTGAGAAGACTTATCTATCCTGTGAAAAGAGAACTTACCTCTCCCCAGAGGAGACTGGTACTGATAAATCCAAATTATACTAAATTTTGGGACATCTCCTCTGACCCTGCTAATTCCAAACTGGACAGTTTGGAGAGCCTGCCAAAACCCTGCAGAAGGAAAGCACATTGGTGTGCTCCTGTATGTGCATTTTCACATCATCATATTGTATCTTATCATATCATATCATATCATATCATATCATATCATAGCATATGCATATTTAATGCTTTTATTTTCCCCTGACATAACAATTACTGGTAGTCTGTATTCATTTAATAAAGCCAGGTTTGGAACATATCCTGCCATAGCTGCTTGCACAACACACACCAGAAGAAGTATCATTATCAGTAAATGTGTCTGCATGATTTCACTACTCCATTGCCAGAAGCAATTTCACCTAATTTGGAGTTCCTGCATATGCAACAAAGCCTTTGCCATTATTGTTTCAGAGACAACTAAGAAAGATCTGTTTATTTGTTAACAAGAATTTTGTGAAATACAGGACACAGTGAAATATCAATACTAATTTAGAAAAATTATCAAAACTAACATTTTAAGTGAGTAGAATAACACTACCCCCAGTCCCTCACCCCCTCTTGCTCTGGTAATTGTATGCAGATGACTTTTCCAAAAGGACAGCATCAATATATTTACACTTTTATATCTTTGGATGCTTGTGCAGAATCCAATTTGCTCCTGGACAAGGGCATATTGATGACTACCTGGAGTGTTTATTTGGATGGACGTGCTTGGTCTGAAAGCCAGCTCCACTCCAGCAGCCCTTGTCCATTCTCAACAACTCTGTACCAACAGCCAGCCTTCTTTCCTCTAAGGGAGGCATAATTCTTGTCTGTGCCCACACTCTTTCAGGTGGCAGGAGGATTCTGCACCAGGTTGGACGAGGTGTTTGTCCAAGTCACTGTCCTCTGTCCATCAGAGGAACTTAGTGAATGCCTACAGCACATTGTAAGAGCAAACCAAGCTTACAGCACTTTCTCATCTTCCAAAACTTCCTAGTTCAGGGATACTCTCTAGATATATCGACACACTGAGGTTTTATTACACAGGTTAGGATATACTTTTACATATCAAAACATCCTACTTAATCTGTACAGACACCTGCCAGCAATTATTCCTTCCCATCTCCTCTTTCAGGTCCCATCTAACAGGGTTGGTAATGTCTGAAACTGTACCTGGCTGAAGTTCAGATCAGAGTCTGTGAGTACTCTAGAGAGGACTTTCCCTTTGATCTGTGTTTCTACAAACCATGTCTACACTAATATAAAGATCCAGACCAGGGACATGACTTAAGTACCATCGCCTGACCATTCAGAGACCTTTAGTTGATTGCTTGCTCCCTTGCAGAGCTTCGGGTTGTGCCCAATAACACTCCAAAACACTGCAGGTTTTGGGCTGGGGGACAGCAGGTACCACAGACAGGCTGCATGCTGGCAGTTCTGCCTGGGGCTGGAGGAGTGTGTGTGGATGGACAGGAGCTGCACCAGCTCAGTAGCGTGCAAGGCTACAACGTGGTCCTTGGCTGTTTTGTTCCCAAGACTGACAGAACCCCAGAGACTTGTCCATAGCATATTCAGCACCAGCATCATGAACCACTGCTATCACCAGGACTTTCAAAACCGGTTTTATCACCTTCCTAAGAACAAATTTTCTCACTCTGTAAAATTAATTTTAAGACAATGAATGAAGCTGCTTAAAGAAGTGGAGTCATGGAGAATCTTTCAAGATGGTCCCCAAACTAGTTTGGCAGCATGTGAAAATTAGTTCCTTTTGAAGTGTTTCCTGTCCTGCTTCAATGCCATTTATTCTGTCCTAATGTATTTTGTGAAAGTTAAGCAGAGAAATACATTTATATAAGACAAATCACTAGTAAGGGTCATAGACTTCCATTTTTATTTTAATAAAATCTTTGAAGACTAACTCATACAATTTGTGAATCACACTTCATGAGAAAGACTTGCCAGAGGTTTTTAATAATTTGTGGTATGGAGCTGATTTGAAATAACAGAAAAAAGAACTGCTTCTGTCTGCTCACTCTTGTATTCAACCGAAGATAAGTAGCTACATCACAAAAGTATATTCTTATACTGATGAGAGAGAACATAAAGAAAATTAAACTATGATGATGTTTTTCCAGTTTAGGGTGCTCAGATTTTCTTCATATATAGAATGTGTTTATTATCCTTGTCTAAATTATACAGATTTTTCTTAGATAAATACATCAGCTGATGATATTTCTATATTTTTGAAAAAGGAGATATCAGTGCAGTAAATTAGGAAATGTCCTGAAAGGCAAGAAAAATGTATCTGAAGAAAAGGAGTACAAGGACAGAATATTGCCTTCCAGAAAATCACTTTATTGGCTTATTTGAAATCAGAACTTTCAATTCCGCTGCAAAGAAGCAGCAGCTGGATCACTGTATGTTAGCAGTGAGAACTGGGGAGTGTCTCATACAGACACACAATACAGAACACTACAGATGTCTAAATGCTCATATTCTTTATTATATCTGTTACTACCTGTCTGCACAAAACTTTGAACTACTGCATCCTTGTAAGCAAGTTTTAAACCAAAACAGGTTGCTTTGCTGCAAGAATGAAGTTAACCCATATCACAGCCTTACAGAATATGGTTATCCCTAGTGTAGGAATTCCTGCCTGAAATTATTTGGTCTGTGTGGTGTAAAAAAGTTGTACATGCTGGATCAGTAATTTCTATCATCCTTAAAGATTAGTGGGGCTCTAGAGGCTATTATTTGCCATTCTGGGGTAGACGCTCAGCAGACTTCAAGGGATCACTCTGATTTATATCAGCAGAAGGTCTGGCATGCTTATGTGAGTGGAACTGAAGTGGTTCTCAAGAAAACTGAAAATGAGCACTAATGCAAAAAACTCTGATATTTTAATGTAGTTCTGTTGTGGGTATAAATACACTCGGGTGCCCAAAAGAAGATAGTTGCTGGTTTTGTTAAAGTGTGCCTATTTTTCCTGTGTTTATTCATAATTAATTTACTAATAAAGATTTCAGCTGTGGTGGGGTCTTTATCCTACCATAACAGGAGCTCCTGGCTTCATAACTTCACTGGAGCAACCCACATGATGAATATGAGCTGAAGAATGGAAGCCAAATCCTAGGCTCTGTGTATTTGTGCTTGCCAGAAAAATTATGGCCAGTCGAAGGAGCAGGAGATGGAAAGTAGCCACCTCTGCTTTGGCGCTTCTCAGAGTCCACTGAGGCTGCTGTGCAAGCCTTTATACTTGGACCTACATAAGTACCTTCTGAAGCTGGATCCTGGAACTGGGGGGCAGCAGGGACTGCTTATTTATGAGTTACTTAGCAGTCCCTGATGCAGCAGTTGCCATAAGGCATAGCCTCAATGCAGCTTATTCATGCTCCTGGCAAAAGTTACCCTCCTGGGAAGCTGTGTTGCTGGCCAGAAAACAAGAATACTTTACTGCTTCTCTCACAGAGAGTGAGTATATTCACTCTGGGGGCAGTTTTAGCATTTGGCCCTATGCCTGGACGTCATTACTGTTGGGCACTTGAACTGCACACAGCCACGCTGACCAGAGCCTGTGCTGAAAAGATTACATTCTCCCAAACCAATATTTTCAATTTGGCCCTCATGCTTCTGACAGCAGGAAACTTTTGGAAACACCATAGGCTGTGTTTGCTGTAAACAGCATTACCTGAAAAAATCCTGGTGAATATCAAGAGGTTTCATGAAAACAAGAGGATGCAGATATGCAGTGATGAGCTGAAGTGAAGCAGTTAAACAATATGTGCTCCACATGGCAAAACAGCTCAAACTACATTTAAGCAGCTCTTCTAAAAAAGCACCTGGTTAAAGAGTTTGGAGTAAACCATCAGAACTCATTGTAAATACAGGGAAGAATATTTTCCTACTTATCCTGAAGCCTTACTTTTTATAAATTTAAAAACATCATCTTACCTAGAAACGGAAGTGACAACAGACAGCAGCACCACGTGTGAGCCTACTCTGAATCTAAAAGGGGAGGGAGCTTTGAGTTTCAAGATGCAAGTGTTCCTATTCATGTCACAACTGCAGTAAAGTGTTTTGCTATATCTGGGCATAAAGAAATATAAAGCAGCTAAAAAAAAAAGGGTACAAATCTGAATATCACTGCATTTATGGCATCTCATGGTCGGATTTCTAGAAACTGTATTTGTTAGTTTTCTTGGCAGAGGCAACTGACTGGAAAAAAATGTGATGATACTCCAGCAACAAAACATTTCCTTACTTGCTGAGCTTAAAACATTTCTGTGGTTGCAGTGGCTTCTATGGGACTATTCCCATACCATAATCTTAAGCACATAATTAAGGGCTTTACTGGATCAGTGCCTGAAAAACCAATGCTGATTTCTATTGAATGCACATTATGTTAGGGACCATTTGTAAGCTCATTAAAATGAACAGAAAGGATCCAGCAGATGCTGGGCCAAGCCTCGTCTCAGGACTTTCATCAGAGAAACAACACTGTCTCTTGTTTACACTTTCACAGGTCACTGAGTTCCCAGACTTTGAGTCATTGATTACATCGTATTATCAATTAAGTTAGAGATTTGCCATCAACTTAAATGGGTACAGAATAGGACATGAGGAAATAAACAGCAGAATCATGTTCAATTTGTGATTCTGGGTATTGGGCACTTAAAAACAAACAAAAAATGCAGGCATGCTCATGAATTCATGGACACAGAATATCCTCTTTAGTGCACTGTGTGTGCCACGCAATGTGATTGGGAATGGACATTGTTTTTCTTTGGAAAAACATTGGATTTTCACCCTTCCTCCCCTTCCCTCAGTGCCCAGACTAATAAATCCTTCATTTGTCTCACCTGTAGCTACAATAAAGCTGTTCTCAATGGTATTAACATCTGCCGTGGTCATTCCTCTGGGGTGAGAAAGGCAGAACATTTTCACTGCTTGTTCATTTGTGAACACAAGTTAAGTAAAGCTGTCACTTGTGTCCAGTTATGGGAGAGTATTTTATAGCACAGTCTCCTTCCTAAAACTGAACTGACACAGCCAAGCCCCATTTTCTAGGCATTCTTAAATTCTTCCAAGCCATATTTAAAATCCTTATGCTCAGACATGGCAGGTGCCATGTGTTTTCACAGCTACATTAACAAATGCAATTTTGTGGCAACTTGACCACGCCAGTGAAGCAGTAAATTTCTGTAATCTCTGTGGTTAAGAATTTCACACAGGACTTTGCTGGGAATGTGTAAAGCCCATTAGTACAGGAGCACGATGAAGATAAAATTAAAATACCTTTACAGTGAAAGCCAAAAAAAAGAGTTAAGTCTGGGGATTTTTTTTTTTTTGCTGCTAGAGCAGTGAAACGAGTCAGAGAAAAATGATGAAAGAGCTCACTGCTGACCTCACCCAGCCTACTCTCCTTCTCAAATGACTGCCACCAATTTAGGTGAGAAGAGGTAATTTGGCTTACACAAATGCTAACACAGGCTTATCCTAAAGCATAACTGGGATGCAAAACTTTATAAATATCTTTTCCAAACCCTTGCTCCCTGTTACAGTACACATATTGCCCTCACAAATGTTTTTGCAGGCTTAGGAAGATGATAGCCAAAACCTCCCTAGTCCCTAGCACGTGCAGGGTGCAATGGTACATCTGCACACCAGGGCAGCTGTTTCACTCACAGGATCTGCATTTTCCAGCATGAGCTCTGTTCCTGGAGCTGAGACACCTTGGTGCTACTCAGGGCAGCCCAAAACCCGCCCCAGCTCCAGCACCTCAGCCACTGTGAGGGTTGGGAGCCTAATTTACCACTCCCAGAACCAGAGGGTCTGTACAGCATCACTGGATCTTTGACTTAACCTGCTCTGGAAAGGGATCCATGCTGAAAAATGGGGCTAATACAACTTTCCATTCTGCTGAAATCTTCACCAAACTCCTCAGGACTCTACAGTGAGTGGATGCCACTGCCAGAGCAGAGTTTTATACACCAAGACAGAGCCAGGATTAGGTTTCTGGTCTCCAACAGATCCTGAGACAGATGTTAGATTTTGCAAGAAGGTATCTAAATTACCAGTAGAAAGCAGATGAAAACCAGCAGTTGAATTCTGCACAAATTCATATACTATTTTTTTTCTGACCTGTAAGTCATTTCAGCAGATATTTCCCAGATTTCCTATAAAATCATGTGAGCTATAGATTTTTTTTCTTTAAAAAAAAAAAAGATGTGATTCCAGCATAATCACCTCACTCCAGGGATTGGATCTCTTGGAAAGTAAAGAAAACAAACTGCTCAGAATGCAATACTAGCCAGGGAGGGAATTGCATTATGGATTGCTCACAGACTTCTTCAGCAGGTTTTACCACAGGGTTTGGGCAAAACTCGTAAAGATCACAGATCAAACAAGAAAACATCTTTGAATGCTTATAGTTTGTTGTGAGACAGAAGTGCTCTGAGAGATACACTTAGCAGCTCACTCAATCTCTTAAAGGCTTCACACAAGCACGCAGGGTTGGGGAGATCAGCTCACACGCTTCTGCACACTGTGTGGCTGCACTGAAACCAAAAAGGCTATTCACAGAGTGGCCCTTTGAAGTCAGTGGAATTTTGTCATTGATTTTGAGAGGCCCAGGATTTCATTTGCAGTGTGTAAGGTTAAGCATGTGTGTAAGTCCTTGCAGGATCAAGGCTTAAATGTGTAAACCTGTTCAGCAAGAGTACCCAGCCTTTAATGTCCTGTGAATGTGGTCTCTCTTACTTTGTGACACTGGATAGGCAGCCTTTGCTCTTCATTTGAGTGCAAAAGCTTCATTTAGTATGCACATGTCCTTCATAATTCAGGGACTTAGGGTGCAGAAAAAGAAAGCTGTTGGTAGAGCTGCGAGCTGCTTGTTGATGGAGTGCCTATGGAAAACTTTGACTGCATCAGATTGATTAAGAGCCACTATTAATCTATACTTCTGTCCCTTGTTATCCAAAATGCAGTCCACGGGCCTTCTGGGTTGCTCACTGTGTTAGTGGCTGGTACAGAGTTTATACATTAATCACTGGAAACAGCAAATGTGTAGGAGAGCCAATCCTGTGTTCAGAGCTCTGTTATTTCATGAGCAGTTTGAGTGCATGGTAACACATTTTCTGCTGGCTTCAAAATCTGGCCACTCCCTTTGAATAAAGACTATTTCTGCAAAACATTGCAGAGCTCAGGTTCAGGACAGAACTACGTCAACCATGTGTGAAGATTGTAGAATCATTAAGGTTGGAAAAGACCTCCACCATCACCAAGTTCAACCTACCGTGACTGAACATCACCATGCCCACTAAACCATACTGAGAAGTGGATGAACAACCGAGTGAATGGTAACGAATGGTAAAATCCAGTTTCTCTGACTTAAACCAAACATACATTTAATCTTTAAGATGCTGAACATTACCTAAGTGAAGAGAGGAATGAATCCTAAGGGAGACCATGTTTTTCTGATGGCAGAATATGTTCCTAATGCTGACTGTCTCACCTGTCTAGTGGGGTTTTATGTTTCCAACAGCCATTAGTGTGTTTATATACATATTAATATATATTTATGTGCTGACACGTTTGCCTTTTAAATTAGTCAAATTTTCCTTGAATATAAACCTGACTGTGATGCTGGCTGTGGTCATCCTTAGGTATCACTTCTTCTAGACCTTACAAGCAAGGCTGCTCTGATGCTGCCTCCCTCAGACACCTTCCACCCTCTGTTCAGGTGGGCTGTGACCCATCAGCATCACCCACAGCCCTTCATGCCACATACCATGGACTTGGGCCTGAAAACAATTGCCTGGGGCCAAGCACAGGGCCAAGAGGACACAAAAAGCCACTCCACAGATGGCCAGGTGGGATGCAGGTGTGAGGTACCTTTGGGAGATGGGGATTGCTCTGCAGAATACACTTTTTGCACTCTTAATGGGGCTTTAGCTGTAAAAATTTAGGAAGCCAAATTATCAGTCTGAAAGATTTCAAATGCAAGAAGCTTCCTCTGGATAAGGGAATTTACATCAGGAGCATCAACTCATTATAATACTGGTGCCTAAATTAGGTAGACTTCATACTCATGGAATTTTCTGAGTTTGGAATTTTTTTATAGCATTGCAGCATGGCTTTTAAATGCCACTGATCTACTAAGCAGAACAAATAAACCAATCACAGCGCCTCCTTTCACTAGATCAGTTCAGCCTAATAAAATTAACCATGGGGAACAAGATTAATTGGACGTTAAACACATTGCCTGGAATGCACTTGTGACAGCTTCCCTCCAGCAGCCCTGGAGGACTAATGATATATAGGAGTGACATTATGTCAGTGATATATGGGTGTGCCTGTGCAATCCAATCCTAAATTCACTAGGACTAGCCTTTTTTTAAGCCCACTACCAGGTATATGAGGCTTGGTAAGTCAATAGTTTTTCAAGGTATGCAGTTTACAGAGTTTTAAGTCCCCTGTCATCACGAAGTAGTTACAAGAGATGTCTAAATTAAGCAAGACAACAGCACGGTTAGTTGAGAAAATCTGAGGAGGAGAGGAGGCTAAATGATCTGAGTTTTGAATATGATGTCTTTCTGTGGGATTGTAAGAAAAAGCACCTGGTTGTTTTCTCTGACTGTAATGAGAGCCAGAGGTGGCTCAGTCACATACAGATATCTAAACCTGGATGAGATGAATCCTGGTGCCCAAATGTCATGGAGAGAGAACAATCACCTATATGGGTAACACAAAGGCAATTGGAGGTTCCAGAGTGAGGAAGAAAATTTTAAAAAGATATATGCAGAGCTTTTGGGTTGCACCCACTTTGTTACCATCCCCAAGGAAGATGACAACACTTTAACAATGTGAGTAGGAAATATGTCGCTTCAAGAGCTCTCAGAGCACATCAGGGCAGCAGCTGAGTTATCAGCATCCACAGGCCATGGAACATGCAAAACAACCAAAGGAAACCAAAAAGAAATGAGCTCTCTGGGCCTCTAGTTCTCTTTTCACTTTGTTTCCTTCTTGCTCTTATTTTGCTGTTTACCTTAATAGATAAAATATTTATTTATATTCTTAATTCATATCTAGTGGTCTGATAAATACTGTGAGCTCTATTGCTTTTGGGGTGATGAGAGTCATTAGGAGGTTTTAGATTATTTTCAGGGTTCTCTATACCCTAAACAGGGTTAGGAGCCCCAAGGACCCTGCAGCGATCCCTGTGCATGTGACAAGGAGATGAAGGACATGTGACTGGCTGCCAGACTTGGGGGAGAAGTGTGTTTTGGCAAGTGTTAGCCCAATATGTCATCAATCAGGTAGTGGGGGAGGATCAGAGACTTGGGGTCACTCTGAGCCCATGTACAGTGTTCTTGCAAGAGTGGTTCTTGCTGAAAGAAGACAGTGGATAATATGTTAAATCAAATGGAAACACAGCAAGCCCCTTACAATGACATAAATTATTTGCAGTTAGAAGGGAAATGTGAGAGTATCTTACTAGTAGAATGAAATGAAATAATCTGCAGTGGTTAAAATCCAAGGATTTTGCCAAGATTCTATCATACTTGAATTTAGTTGACCAGAAATGCAATGCTAATAAATAATCCCCTTCAGGGAAGGAGGTGCTGTGACATATTCTTTAGTAATTCTTCAGAGTCCTGAGAAAAATTTTGGAATCTGGTTTCTTTGAGGCGAAAGCAACTGATGAAATCCCATCATTATTGCCCGTGTCAAGTCTGTGATTCACCTTGATTTTACCTGCTTCGTGCAAGTCAGACTTGCAGTGACTTTATATGGAACTTTAGAGATGTGGAAGAAATACAGAATTATGCCAGCTTTTTGCTGTAAAGGAAATTCATACTTATGTTATCAAAGTTTATAATTATAAAATTTCGTTACTATTTTATTAGTAGGAGTGGAGGGGAGATGCCAAAACTTATGGTATTTCACAAGTAAGATTATGGGTTGATTTCTGATTGGTTGACAGGACCCTAATAAAAAACCTCATAATTTTATACTACATTCCTCCAGTGATGAGAGAAATTCTTTGTGCATAATAGCACCATTTCTATTCAGGAATCTTGTTAACAGTTGTAAACTCAGATTATCATTTTTATTGGCCTAGTGTTTTCTTATTTCTCTGTTACTGACAGGAAATTACAGCAAGTTTTCTGGCTTGCTTTTCTTTTCTTGTTGCAATGAAAGCATTTGCATTCAACTAGAAATTTCCAAGCACTGAATAGAGGACAGTATTGCTAGAAGCCAACAGCAATTTAGAGCGCACAGATTAATTAAAAATAAATATATTTAAAGACTAAATTCACAGAGGATGTAGACTGGTAGATTGGGTTAGGGAGGTTGTTTTTTTAGTTAAATGTACGGATATTGGCTTTTTTGTACTTTAAGAATTTAGGAAGCCATTCTTGCCACAAAACTCAGCATCTAAACTTAGCTGTTCCATGTCTTCTTATTGCCTCATAACAGTAATTTTGATGTTAGATCTGTGACCAAAGACCCCTGCCTAAACTCCGGCCCTCCTCCCTGCACCCTCAAGGCTGAGATGTGCACTGTGGACAGTGGGAACCAACCACCATGGACTTCTCATGACTTTAGGTGATTAGGAAGTTCAGATGAGAGTTTTGGTAGTTGTTTCACCCCATTAGGCCACTTGAGCATTGTAAAAACACTTTTTCTAGGAGAATGTGAGACTATAAATGCATAATTTACCGACAACAGCCTACAGTTTATTCATATTACATCAGATACGCTTCTAACTGTCAGTTGATACTGAGTGAATAAAAACCTATTTCCATAACAAGAACACTGAATTCAACCCTTTTCTTCCCTGGTTATAAATGGATGGGAGTTAGGATTACAAAGAACAAAGCCTAATTTTCTGGGCCCTGCAGACCTTGGTGTTGGTGTGGGGGAAGGCAAGTTTTCAGGGCAAAAGCAAGATGTGGGAGCTCCAACGACCTCATTTCACAAGACACCAGCATTTCCTGCACAAGCAAAGCCAACCTTCAGAAAAGTATTTCAGTGCTTGAGACTGAGACTGAAATAGAGAGTGATGAACTTCTGCAAGTGCAGCACCCTTAACCCTCTGCCCTAACAAAGTTGCTGTGAAAGGATATGGTTTTCCATATGGCACTGGCACATCCTCTCCTCCTCTCCAGGGACATAGAAAGGACTCTGTGTTCAGTCTCACTGCTCCTCATCTCCACTCTTCTTGCACAACTTCTCTCATGATATCACATTATGCATTTGGCAAAACAGACCTTTGAATCTGGAAAGTCTGAGGTATCAATATGCAGATTATTAATTTCAGGACACCTCTTAAAAAAAAAAATAAGGAAAAGAGCTTTCAAGGAGTTATAGGACCAAATCACACTAGTTTTCTAACTCTATTCAATTTCTCCTAAAAAGCCATCCTATATTTAAAAAAGTTTTCATCAGCATGACCACAAACTGACAGCTAAGTGTAAGAATAGTGTTTATTCTGAATATTACAATAAAATCTACAGGATCCAGTCTAAAGTGCAACAAGAATTAATTGCAGTTGGGAAAAGAGAGATAGTTCAGCAATAATAAGATCCAGTCCTGCCAATACTCAGGAATTTCTTCTTAAATACAGGACAAGATCAGACTTCCTGTCTATTCCATTAGGTGTTGTAGCATTTAATACTTGGCAGAACTACATTCAGAAAGCCTGAGAAAAACATGTCACCTCATAAGTTTTGTAAGCTTAAACACGAAGCAAAAGTGAAACACATCTCATTTGCTAAAAAACCAAAATGATAATGTGCAAATATCAGAAAAAGACTAGAAAGGAGACCTTGGAAATCAGGGGACTTGCAAGTCAGGAATGCAATGTGTATAATACAGATCTGATTGTATCTGGCAGGCTGGTATTCATAGGAGGTGATCCACAGCATCAGACTTGTTCTTTAGAAAAGCAATGCCTGGTATTTCACCTCAAAGTTTGTCAGCTTCTAGCAATTAGCTACTACAATGGTATGACAAGGTATGGAGTGGAACACCCCTTCCCCCCTTCTCCGGAGGAAAAATGCAAGGCACAGCAAGAACTTTACCCAGCACTGGACAACAATAAGTCCTGGATACACTGACCCCACTTGATGCAAGCAGAAAAATATTTATTTATTTTTTAAAAAAGTTTCAGTGTTGCACTTCCTTACCTAGTAAACAGCTGAACTGGCAGGATGATACCCAAGACCATCTCCTCCACCCCCATCTCCACCCCCCTGTCGTATCAGTGCTCCAGGCAACGTTCAGAGGGGAAAAAAAAATCACAAACACAAACCCCCCAACTCAAGTGTCTGTTCTGATAGGAGCATGGAACAGTAACCAAAAAACAATCAAGTCCTCATTGTCATAGTGCGACAATCACAGCATCTCTTCTGTTGAGCAAATAGTCAATTCATAGAGAGAAAAGCATCAGGAGGACAGGCACGAAAGCTGTTATTACCCATTTTAAGTAATAGGAGAAGGTCACATATCAAGCCGTTACACCTTTTCATTACATCCTAACCCTCCACAGCAGGAGAGCCACACTTATGACTGCGTTAGAGATACAAAAGCTTTCAGCTCCAAAAAAGGAAAAGATGAGGAAAGGAAAAGAAATAAATTAAATTCATCTTACCAGCACGTTACAGCACCAACTTGCTTGAAGGAACGTTGCCTTTACAGGTTTCTCTTTTAATTATCCTGGAAGCAGAAGGGGAAAAAAAAAGAAGACGACGAAGCAGGGTTGTTAAATTAGTGTGTGCTCGAATCTTTTCAGTTTGTCGCAGAGTAGAAAAATACCAAAAAAAAAAAAAGAGGGAAAAAAAAGAAAGGGCACTCAAAGAAAGAAAAAAAGCAAAAGAAAGCTCAGTAATTTAAATTTGCTGTCAGTTCAGTCAGCATCGCTCTGTCCCGCCCCTCTTCCCACTGGGTTCTACTACCTGCAGGGCTGCAACTGACAGCTACTGTGCAAACAAAAAAAAAGGCAAAAAGCATGCTGGGACCATGCTGTCTGCTGTCTGAGTCTCTCTCCACTTCTGATGACTGAAAATCATTAGTGAAAAGGTTCTGTTGTTGTTTGCTGAGATTTTTAAGTTAGGTTCTTTGCATGAAATTTAATTTATTTTTAATTGATGCGGAGCGGCACGTGACAGAAACTGGTGGTTGTGTGTCTCAGCTCTCCTCAGAATGGAAACTAACCTGAACAGATTGATTTTAACAGTATGGTATATGGAGAACATACACAGACATTTACTGTGTTGCACTTTGCAGGGATGCAGTCAACCCTCCCGACAACACCTTGCACAAAAATTCTTATTTGAGTGGAAAGTCAGGAAAATATTTCAACAGAAATCAGTTAAAACTCTGGCACTCAAAAAAGTTGCCAGTATTGTTTTTGCTCTGCTTTCAAGTTTTCCTTCTAAACTTTTTCAAAACATTTTTGAGAACAAAAAGTAACAGAAGTCGGAGGCATAATGAGCAACCGGCACAACACTTGTGTGAAAAGGACGAACTAATAATCCCAGCACATAAAAAGCTGGTTTTAACCAGATGTTTGAAACCATTTTTGACAGTCTGTGCTAGTGACTATTAGCAGACTGCATACATCATATGAGTGTGAAATATCTGATGAAAACTAACAAGAAAAACAAGTACAAAAGCTATAAATGCCATTTTTTTTCATAGCTATTTTAATTGTTGCTAACAGGCTTGTAGCAACAGGGCTAAAATCATCCTCTCAAAACAAGGATAAGCATAATATATAACTTCTAAATATAAATGTATTCACTAAAATATGGTTCCTGCCTAATTATAAAATAAAAGAATGAAATGATGCTTTTCCTTAATACTTTAGTAGTAATTGTTTGGATCACGCTACAGTAAATATGCAACATTTGTATTCAGTTATTGCTCTACTTATGTGTGTAACCATAAAACAAAAAACTGAAATGTTTAAACTTAATTGAATTAATCTCAGCTTTTACTTGAAGTTTGTACTAGAAGTGACACATGCGTGCTGAACATGCCGACTGTAGACAATTGACTTCCAAACAGATTTTTAAAAACCTGCAGAAACATCCCTTCTGCAGCCTTTACTCATCAAAGTAGATCCAATAAGGTGATTCCTACGACCAGGAGTTGCACAGCAGGGCTTAAAGTGCAGGATCTGCCCTACAGCCCTCTAAGGCTCCTGCTTCTGAACATCCAGCCACAATAAACTGGTACGACAGTCAAATTTAAAGTTGTTTTTCTTCTCTTTTAAAGCCTCCAGACCCTTTTAACAGGGAACGACCTGAAGCCATTTCCACTGTTGGCAGAAATCTCCTTCCATGCCAGACATGAGGAATAAATTGTCATAGCCAAGAACCATCTATTTGCAAAGTTCACCAAGATCTCGTAGCGGATTTGGGTTGTCTGCAAAGACTTTTGCCATCCCCCGTGGATTCAGTACCAGCATAGAGGAAAAAGACAGCATAGAGAGTTATCTTCAAAATTTAAACAAAAATACATAAGGACAGTGAATGTAATTCAGAAGACGGGCAACAGTAGATTTCCCAAGTAGTAACAGCAAAAATGCAGCTTTTTTCCACTATAATTTGATCTCATTTATGCTTGTGTGGCTTTAAAGCCCTATTTTTGTGCTTGTAAACTTTTAGTATAAGTTTTCATCCAAGTTCAGTGTCTCCTGGCTCCCTGTCCTTTGTTTCAACTGCAAAGCGTTCCTTCTTTTTGTTCCTTGTTAAGAAATAAAAATGGCAAAAAAATCCCCAAGTGTTCTTGATGATTTGACAGCATTTAATCCTTATTTTGGTATCTTCATGCACATGTACACACACACGATCAATTTCAAAATTCCGTTAAATCCAACTAACTTATTATCCTTCTATATCTCCCTGAAAAAGTCAAGGGAGGACTGTTTTTAATGCACTTGGCATTTTAAGCAAGGCACTCAGACTTTCAAAAGAGAATAATTGAACTTTGCCTTTAAAGGAATACAGTAGTACACTAAATAACAAAAACCAAAAAAGCTGGATTTAGGAAGGAGATGCCTTCAAGGAAGAAATTTGACTAATTGATTGAGAAAACTCACAAAAGCTCATAAATTCAAACATTTATAGAAACATCTCACTTGTGATATTAAGTTGAAATAAAAATAGTGGTAAAATAAGCCATTATTTTATAAGCCATAAACCTTTTGTCCCGTAATGTAGGACATGAGAAAACACAGGAACAAATGCTGAGGTGTTTAGAAGTTGGTGGAAGTTTCATTCATTTTAGAGTTTTAGCCATGTTAAAATCAACCATCCAATGTCTTTGTTAATATCAAATTTTGATTAAGGGTTATAGGCTTTGGACTATGGAAGTAAATTAGGTATTATGCAGAAAAACAGGCACCCAGAGAGCACAGTTCTTAGAACCTGAACTAGTTTGTGCTGGAATGGGAAAGATAATTATTTTTTTAAATTTGTGGTTCTATAGTCAGTTTTTAAAGAATCAGTCGTGTTAGAGAAGCAGTAATTAACAGAGGTTTCCTGCTATATAATGCAATAGAAAGTATCTAATTAACCTTTGTATCCTCTACAAAGCGCCATCAAATGAAGCATTTTCTGGTGTTGTTTTAGTAAGGAACATTTTTGCCGTTAACTTCAATGGAGTTATTGATGGTTTGGTTTTTTGTTGTGTTTTGTTGTTTGGATTTTTCTTTTTCTCCCACAAGTTTCGATGTCATTGATCATCAAAGATTAGCTCCTAAAAACACAGAAACCATTTCGTAAATTTCAATTACTTATAAAAACCCAACATCCCAAACCAAACAACACACCAAACCTTTGAACCCCTTTTTGCACTATGGCTAAAAGGACTGTGCTATACTGTGATGGGAAGAGGGTTGAAGAAGAGGTTTTAGTATGAGACTGGCTGCAGTATTAAAAACAAGACTTGTAAATTAAAAATACCAAACAAGACCAAAAGATCCCTTTCCTCCTCTCGTAAAGTCTCTCTTTGTAGCCAGATCTATGCAAGTGGCCTCACTTAAATGAATAAGCCCCTGAGTCTTCCTGCTCACTCAGCTCTACTGAAACCCTTCACCTCTGTAAAGGGAATTTAGAGAAGGTGTGAATTATACAGCCGAGAGAGATAAATGTAATTGTGTGTAAACTCCGTTGTTAGAGGGAGACTTGGGAATAAACGTGGCCCATACAGTCAAGTCCTTTCAGCTTGGGGTAGGTGCACATCTAAGATTTACAACATGTATTAATTATGTCAAAGTAATACCCAGCCTCCACTGACTTAACATACCGTATTTCTTTGTGTACAAGCTAAGCCTTCTTTCACGCTAATTGCTTTCTCCTGCAGCTTTAAATTGAGGGTGGTTTTCTCATATATTTAATTGCTCTCCTCTGCAAATCGCAAGGAAAAGGTACTTGAAGGTGGCTTCTAAACAAAGATATACTGTAATTAAAAGCTCTTTTAAAGAGAGCTTTTCTGTACAGCACCTGCTGTTAATGAAGTACTTTGTGTACAGTTCTGTGGGGTCTTTGAATCCAGTGCATTATTTCAGAAGTAGTGTGTTGTTGGAGGGTTTCTACATCTGATGTGATGACCTATATATGTTAATCACTGATGCTGGGGAAAGAAGAAAAAGGAGACTTCTCCCTTCCCCCAGACAACTCCAGCTCATAAAAATAGTTTGGTAAAGTGGAAACTATAGTTTTAAACTTCTGATTGCCTTGTGGATAACAATCACTCAATTTTAATTTTTCCCCAGCTGAAAAAACCGGCTTGCTACAATTTCTGTTAAACGATCATGATTTTACAGCACGTAGTTTTGCTTACCAAAATTTCTTCTCAAGGAAGGAAAAATTCTGCAGTTTATGTGATTTAATAAATGACAGTTACACATCTTAGTCCTTCCCTGTTGCCTTGCCTGTGGTTGAATTCATTTTTCATACCTGTGTTTCTGTCCCCTCGGTACATCCTGCTGTCTTGCAATCAATGGTGGCTGACTTAAAAAATAAAATCTCTATGGAGTTTATAGCTTTGATAAATTAATCCATCCTTGTGTGTTAGCCTTCCAAATGCTAATTTCTTTAGAATAGTTTGTGGTGTGAAAGTAAAGCCCTACGACAAGAAAGACAGACAGATGCTGTGTATAAATTTCTGCTCTTTTCACAGAAGAAATAATGTGGAAAATAAGGGTGCCAACTTATTCATAATGTGTTTTGGGGTTTGCTTTGATGTTTGGTTTCATTCAATGGGTGGTAACTGATGATTCAATGGAAATAATAGCTAAGCAGAGAAAGAAAATTGCTCAGCAATTTTGTAATGTTGCAATAACAGCCTTGGCTCCAAGGTGAAAGGGGATGTTTTCCACAGTGGTGTAAATAGGAAAAGGAGAGGAGATAACCACACTCACATTACCAACATTAAGTTCAGGTGTTCATAACTGACTCCTGTATTTTCTTCTTTACAGCCTCTGAACAGAAAGGGACTCATTAAAGGAGTTATTTGGATATTTCTCATTGCTATAGACTGGGTAAAAAAAAAGAAAAAGGCATCTGCTATGGCCATACTGTGATGGCCAACACCAAAACGTTACAGGAGCTGCTTATCTTGTGTTTAGGAAATGCCACAGTGAGTCAGACAGCAATGGGCCTTAAATATTTTAACGGAGGTCACCACAAACGCATATTTTAATTTTTTTTTCTGATATGTATCTCCATATACTTCCAGCATGTTGTCCCCAGAAGAAAAACTTCCAGACTCATTCAAGTGTATTTTCACAATACACACTGATTAATAATTCATTCTTGCACCAGCACTAACCTATTGTTATTTACTGAGACCGCACAAAATGGCTCCCCAATGTTCAGAGTCTGATGTCTTCCCATGCCAGTCTATTTATAACCCCTCCAATTGAAAGAACGTGTCAGTTTGGAGACTACATATTGCCTAAATACACTTTTCTCCAAGGTTCAGACAACCTGTTAACAAAGAAGTAGCACCTACTTTAACCACACCTTTACTAGGCTGTAATCTCAGGGTCTCTAACCCTCTAGGATTATGAAGCTTATCCCCTGGCAAGCATCACTCCATCCTCTCAGATGCTAAATTAATGTCCAAGAATGTGATCACTTTGATGGGACCAGCTGTTTCTTCTGCTGCCAAAGCACTCCAAATGCTTTGGAAGCTTCCTTAAATGTGCTCAGCAAATCCTGACATGTGCCGTAGGAGTGCCTGCTTCGCAGAAAGGCACCCGTGTATGCGGCGCTGACCCTCACATCTGACTTGTGTGTCCGCACCTTATTGCACAGATCTGGGAGCAATCCAAGACGAATTCAGGAAATTGTCAGCTCCTGAAAGAACACCTTTTAGCTTTTGAGCTTAAAACTTAAGAGGTGAGAAATATGCAAACACGCAGACAAAGACAAGCTTTGGTATTTGTTGAGCCCGCCTGTAAAATCTTCTTTATCTTTTGCAATCTTTACAGGAGGATCAAGGAATATCAGACCAGTCAAAGAGGTATTATTAGCAGGGCTACGAGCAGTGCTTGTCAAAGTTTCATGATGTTTCCTTTTATACAGCCCGGTTTTCAGCTGCTTATGACTTTTTATCACACTACATTCTGGGATTAAATTTTTCTCTGCTATGGGCCTGCCTTTGATTACTGGAAATCTTCGGTCAAATCAGTCGAGTTTTAGTGGCGAGACAGGCTGGGGCGAAAGCATCCTGAGATGACAATTGCTTTTTCTTTCAGGAGGTCTGTAAAGATTATGTTTCTGTCAAGATTCAAGCAAGGACTTGAAATTTGTCCATGGGGAGACAATTATATCAGGGACAGCAAAAAAATACGTCCATAAATTTATACAAATGAGGTCACTTCTGGAGAAGTTAGTAATAAACACAAGATGTACAGGCTATATCCCACACGGTGCAGCATGACTGGAATGACAGGATATCCCCTAATTTTGGGAGTTCAGGAAAGAAGGTTTCGGCCTGGAGAAGCTGTGAATGGCCCATCCCTGGAATTGTTCAAGGCCAGGCTGGATGGGGCTTGGAGCAATCTGATCTAGTGGAAGGTGCCCCTGCCTGTAGCAGCAGGGTTGGAACTGGATGATCTTTCAGGTCCCTTCCAAGCCAAACTGTTCTATGATTCTGTGATTCTCTGACATGGATTTTTGCAGAGCCTCTTGGTCTCAGGACTGACACCCACTTCATTCACCACTGTGGATATGGCCATGCTGAGCACTTGAACTGCGGTTAGAAAGGCTCTGAAACTAAAGACAAGAGAAACAAGAATGGAGTGGAGGCAACACATTAGAAGAGAAAATCTGGGCATGTATTCAGGCAGTCAGAAGGAGATAGGACAAAAAAAATGCCTGATAAAAGAGAACTAAAACTGAGATGCTTCTGGAGAGGAGAACAGGTTGGTTATGCAGGACTTCTTGCCTGGAAGTAAGGTGTGAGCAGTCAGTCAGAGGGATTGGTTCAGACATGGAGCTGCACTGTCAGAAATAGGCTGGAATGTTAAAGAGAAGTTGTGTAATGAAGGACACATGATTATGTAGCACTGGACATGACAGTTTCAGAGGAAGGAATGAATTTCTACTGTGATCTTGACTATAGTTTCTCCTAACTTTTTGAAGTGCTCAGTTTCTATAAACAGTTTCTTGGACAGCATTTTTCTTTGCTAGGAACTTTACAGGTTCCAATGTTGTCCCTTGTTTGAGGTCCTTGGTGTCACTGAAAATATGAGTTAATTATAATGAAAGAAAACATAATAATCAGCCAAATCCCATTAAACTCTTAACTAGTTTCTGTGCCTGCTACTTACTTGGTCCTCTGTGTCTCTTCTGACAGCACAGCTTTGCCTTGAAGGGCAAGAACATTCCATCTGTTGAGCTCTGAGGGTGTAAATGCTCTTAAAAAGGAAAATATTTGTCTCTTTGGTGTGTATGAGAGGCTGGAAGACCCAGCGTTGCCTGTACTGGAAATGGATAATCTCCATCTCCCTCATGGCTAACTGTGCACAAATTGTGTCATCTCGTGCACAAAGGGCAGATCCGATTGGGGCATATGTTATCATATAGCTGCAGTCACACAGAGGCCCTCAACATGAATACTATTAAAATGTGAAATGCTCATAGATTATTTTAGGCTTCACAGAGAGCCATAACAGCTACTGCAATAAATTAGAGCAGTTGCCAGGCACTTGTGTATCAGTGCACCCTAGCTGTCACTTTCCAGGCTGCAGTGTGTCTCTGCTGCGCTGCCGTGCCATGTCGTGTGCCACCGGCACGTTCCTGGGGCCAGAGCTCACACGTGGGGCTCCACACAGGAATTGCCTTCCAGAGGTGTTCCCATGGTCTCCTGCACAGAGTTTGAGAGACACAGAAGGGGCAAAATATGCGCCAAATCCCAACAGCCTGTCTGAACAACCCGTCTTTTTAAACCTCAGAAGATTCCAGCCTAACTCCTTTCCCAGATCCCTTTGTTGGCTAATGAGGCAGAGGCAGAATGGGATTTTCCTGATGGCAGGTGTGAGAACCAGAGATCAGTTTGCCTCATGCCTGCACCATCAGAAATCCCTGCCCCTTTTAAGCAATGTTAAATGACCATTTGCCATGAAGCAGAAAGAAAAAAGGCCTTCAGCACAGACATTTCCAGGTACAACTGCGCTGCTGCTCTACAGTTCATTTTTTATGTTACCTGTGCAAGGTGAGGGATTTCCATGTTGCATTTAACATAAGTAATGAAGCAGCAAGTAATTTTGATTTTAACTGTATTTGTTTCAATTCAATTGAGTTTAGATAACTCAATGGAACTAGTTATTAGTTATTACAGCACTGAGGACAGATTTTTCTAAACATTTGGCCTTACAAATGAAAGTCAGTAATCATTCTTAAGTGTTGTATGTAAAATAGGAACCTCTTACGGAAATGGTAGAACCTGGATTTGTCAGAGGGGAAAAAACCCCAGTACATAAATTAGGTGTAAATTTTGATCAACCTGAAAATTGTTATTTACTGGGAAAATCTTCTGGACTATGAAATATTTAATTTAAAAAATTATCAATTCAGAATTAGGATAATTTGGAAAACAATATCACATTAGCTAAACAAAATAATATATGAAAGTTAAAATGCAGTATCACTATGTATATAATATTTCATGATATAAAATGTTTCCCTTCGGTACAGAAGATTTCACACATTAACAGCAGTTCTTGCAAATGTGTAGTACTATGTCCATGTTATCAGTGTGTAAGGAAAGTCTTAAAGATACTAAATAACTTTTCTATAAAGGCAAAGAAAGTCAGGGACAGGAAAAGGATGGGTCTCTGAACACAAAGCACATTCCTTTAGAATGCACTACTACTGCTTTATTTCCAAAGCTGTACAGGTGAAGCTGTAAAAAACAAATTACGAGGCCTGATTTTCAGTCATATTAATTAAACCAATGTGACCTGACCAAAAAAACTCCCTATCCTAATTGAAACATTGGAGGCATTCCCTTCAGGAGACTGGAAGAGTTTGAAACAAAACTTTCCTAGAAATCGTGTTTTATCTAATGGGAAAGCTCAAGTCAGTAGAAAATAGCGGAACAAACAAGTGTGGAAGATCTGCTGTACTATCTAGTTTTCTTCCCATTTTTACCAAAGTTTATTACTGCACAGCTCTAAAATTGCCTGCTCCTTCCTTCAAATGCCTGAAGTGCTAAAGATTATGTTTTCCTCTACGTGTGGCTGCTACACTGGCTACTAGATCTTGATTCTGATCTCTCTAAATTAATCTTATTCTCTTTGGCCAACTATAATGGAAGTATTAGTAAAAGAGGAAAATATTTGTTTCTGCAAGGACATGCCCACTTTCATATCACTTATTCAAGCTCTCTTTTACAAGACTTATTCAACAACTTCTTTATTGTGTCCTTAGAAAACAATTATCCCTGAAGGGAAGAAAAAAAAGTCTTCTCTCCTTGTACTTTGCCCTCTGGTACTGAGTTGCTTTCATTTAGAGATGCTCTGCCAGATATTGCCACGCACAAAGCTCCAGATTTCATCTTGTTTTATGACACTTGTGAATTTTGCCTAAGTCTTTAACTCAACAATATTTTTTCTTTCTGCTTCACACTGCAAATTTATCTCTAACTTAAAAGTTTTCTCTCACCTCAGATCTCTTTCAATAACTCTGCATTTCAGGCCCTTTTTACCTTCCTCCCTTTGCTACTCAACATTAATTATTTTTTCTCTGGTGGGATTAGCTTGCAATTTTCTAGACTAAACACAATTTTTGCTTTAAGCCCACATTCCTAACCTGTTCAGTTCCTCTTGCATTATTTCACTGGGGTTGATAACCTTTACTGATTCTAGTGCCATCTGCAACTTTCATTAGCATTCTGTTTACTCTTTTCTCCTGGACTAAAATGAAGACATTAAGGCTTGACCTGACTCCTGCAGTATCTGCTAGATACCTCCCAGCAACTTTCAACTTTGTTTTTCACTACCCATCATTTAGAAACCTGTAGACAGATTTCAATGTGAGTGACAAGAAGAAGATGGGTGGGCGGAGAAACAGTAAAGGCCTTCACTCTGTGTAAGCTCTGCCCAGCAATAACAAAAACACCCCTGAATTATCAACACTGTTTTCAGCAAAAATCCAAATCATATCCCCATGCCAGCTACTATGAAGAAAACTAATTCTACCTCAGCTAAACTCAGCAGAGTTGTTATTGAATTGTTCTGAAAAGTCTTATACTCCTGCTTATTTACGGAATCTGTAAATATTATTTCAGTAGATAATAATAGTTGAAGGCTCATTTGCCTTTTTCTGTCATAGAATGAGTTCTGGTAGCGCCTGGACCTCCATCTTTGAAAGAACTTAAATTAGAAGGGAGTTGATGAATGCTCCTTGAGGAGCTAGGCCTTCTTCCAGGAGGCAGGGTAAGAAATTCCCAGTGGTCCATGTTCTATTGCCCTTTGGCTGCACATGCAACGTCTCGATTGCCGTGACAGGACAAGGAGTGAGGCATGCAGGGAGCACCTGAGCTGTGGTGCACTGTAATGTGAAATCCTCAAAGGAATCCCCAACATTTCCATAAGTCTTTTCAGTGGTCCTGTGCTCCTGTGGATCTGCATATTCCCCAAAATTACTGGGAGGCCCAACTCTGCCATTTTAGGAACTTTGTTGATGCTCACACATGAGGACCGAGGGTGTACACACATTTCCCTTATGCCAGGGACAAATCCCAGGCAAAGTGGGTTACCTGCAGCTCTAGATCAGACCAGCATGTTGTGGAACCTTGCTGCTGCTGCTGAAGGTTACTTTCCATCCTTCCAGACATCTCTTGCTTCTCAGCACACCCTCATGTTGCACTGTCAGGACACTGCAGCAAGATGAAATGGCTCAGGGATCCTTTCAGTCCATGTGTCCCACACAGAAACCTACTTTGGAAATGGTACAAAGCCATCTGTATTGGCTTGGGTTGGAATGTTCAGATTTCTGTCATGGAGAAGATGAAAGTTTAGTCTCAGTCTCTACCACAGCCTAGGCTGGCTTAACATTTTAGATGTTTAAGTCAGTGTGAAACAAGAAGTTTCCCTCTCAAAACAGAGCTTTGATCTGAAAGGTAGTTTTGGTGGTCTAGTTGGGTACCAGAAGGGCTAATAGACCATGGCATTAGCCTCCTGCTGAGAATTCCTCTTCATGTTCTCCACAATACTAGACCAGTTGGACCACAGTGCTGACTCTCTCAAGAACAGCTTTAGTGTAAAGGGGATATTAAGTGCTAAACCCACTGTCTAATGGATGTTATCTCACTGATCCCTGTGCAGGAATACAAGTTTAGAATCACTGTAGCATCAGCTTCAGTCCAGTCTTGCTATTTGTAAAAAGTCAGAGTGCAGGTGGCTCTTGCAGAGATGGAGAAAGCAGTTAATCTACTTAGAAACTTCCCTGTGCTACTGGCTGCTTGGCTAATAGTCAGAATTGCTTTTTAATGTCACTTGGGATGTGTATCTGGTGGCTGTACAGAGTAAAGAAATAGAGTAGTCTCTACATTGCTGTAGGTGTTGCAGTAGGACAGGCTTCTTCTTCTGTCTCATGCAGGGACACCACTGATCCATGGCTTGACTTGATGGACTGTGAGGCATCTGCCCATTAAGCCACCTGGAGTATTTCCATACCCTGGTATCCTAAACTTGGGTGTTCATATTTCAGACCCATCCTGGATAGCTGAGGAAACTGACTTTGAAGCTAGAAGAGCCTTGGGAGGCTTCTAAGTGACCCAAGGCCACAACTGTGGAGTTGCTGCCCTCTGAGAGCCAGCTGAGGACAGAGCAAGTTCACTGTTCACAGTCTCTGTGAGTGAGGGGAGCAGTGGTGCTCCTCCTAGAAAATGGAAATATCATCCTATATGCGTTAGAAATTGTGTATGGGATACACAATGAAGCACATCCTTTCTCCTGCTCAGAACTGACTGACGTCCTAAATCCCGCCTCTCCCCTTTCAAAGGAGAAAGTCAGAAGGAACTCCCCTACTCATACTGGGATTTTCATACTAGGCACTCCTGCTGTTTCCCTGGCTACAAGTGAACTCCAAGTCAAAGGCTTCTAGGGTGTGCTTGTCCTGGGTTGACCCTTTTTGAGACTGTCATCCAGAATGAAGTCAAATCAAACCTTACACTGATAGCTTAGAGACTTTGTATCAAGGGAAAAACCCAAACACACCCAGCCAAAAAACCCCCTCTGCAGTGTTAACTAATAATAGCATTGACTGATCTCTCTCAGAAAAATATACAATTGCTATACTACCAGTAGTTTTACAAATATTAATTAGAAAATGGTGGTGAAGTCCACAAGCAAAATTTCCTTAAATAGTAACCATGAGTGGTTTGTTTAAAACAGAACTTATTAAAAGACTGGCTGAACAATCTGTCATTAATATACCTGTCAACCTATTTATTAATTTACCTATTTCCTAAATTAAATTAAAAGACTTTCACAACTTCCATTTTTAAATTACTCACTTTAAACACTCACTTTGACTTATTTCTGGAAGTATAACTAAGTCCTTTCTGAAGACTCGAGGAGACTGAGAACAAATGTGACATAATGTTTTAGCAACAGGTTCTTCACCAGCAAAAATCAATACAAGAATCTGCAACATTTGTGGTGAGAGTGGCTGGGTTGGTGCAGGACCAGAGAAGGGACACAGCAATCATCAGATGGCTGGACCATCTCTCCTATGAGGAAAAGCTGAAAAAGCTGGGGTTGTTCAGCCTGGAGAAGAAAAAGTTCCAGAAGACTTTGTTGCAGCCTTTCAGTATTCCAAGGGGGCTTGTAAGTGAGATGTTTTAGCAAGTGTTTAGCAAGACAAATGTTTTAGCAAGGCCTGTAGTGAAACGACAAGGGGTAATGGTATTAAAGAGGGTAGATTCAGACTAGACATAAGGAAGAAATTGGTTACAATGAGTGCGATAACACAGGGGCACAGGTCACCCCGAGGGGTGGTGGCTGCCCCATCCCTGGAAGTGTCCAAGGCCAGGTTGGATGGTGCTCTGAGCAACCTGTGATAGTGGAAGGTGTCCCTTTAATAGTCGCTTCCAACCCCAGCTAGTCTATGATTCTATGATAATATAGTCCATTACCTCAAAAAAGAAGCTCTTACAGTAATGTGGGAGTTTTCTTTTGTAAATAATCATTTTGATCAGTTTCCAAAAATCAACAGTTTTAAGAGACTCTACTAGCTCTTTTTCCAGGAATCTATCCTTAAACATGCCAAAGCTAAGTTTATCACCATTGTGACCCAGTGTGACTGGGAGAATTATACTGGAGGGTGATCAGGGTCCTGTGCATTTAACAGCATTTCAAGAAACTACACTATGGAGAGGCAGCACTGGGGGGCTTTTTCATGTGAGTCTTTTTCTTGTTTTAATTCTCTCTCTTCTTTACATTGTGGAAATGATGAGGAAATTGCTTCTGTGCTATTATGCAAAACCTTATTTGTCAATCTCTTCAAAAAATCAGGATATATTTGAGAAAGTTAGGGAGGAAGTTCATACCAGCTTTAGCTAATCTGCAGAAAATCCGGCCTACATGACTCCCGTGTCACTGCTGCTCCTTTCATCTATTCTTTATAAGGAATCTATTGAACTTTAATTAATATGAAAAATTCAGGTTTTCATCTGATTTAAATGTGACTGACTTCATGCTGCTACTAAAAGTGGAACAAAGTCCAAGTGTGGTGAAAACAATGCTGAATATCTGGATTCAAGAGAGAATCTCGGAGCCCAAAAGAAGTGTAATCTTGCAGATCTGCAATGCTGTGTAACAGATAAGTAGGGGAATGCCTGAAAAGTCATTTATATAGATCTCTGTGATAAGGATAAGAGAGTGACACATGAAATATCTATATTATCCTTAGCCTGGAAAGTTTTCTGAAAGCTAATCTCACTCTTTCTAGTCAGGTTGCAGCTTGTTGGAGGCCAGGATATGAATTAATGCTGTCTGAGTTCAAAATAGAGAAGAGACATTCCATGGAATACAATGAAATACCTCTATCCTCCTTTGAGGATGAGCAGCATGGGGACTCTTTAAGGTCTGGGGTGTAGGAAGAATAAAATATCAGTGCCTGTGTTTCAAAGCGCTGCAGAATATATACTTTGATTTGACTCGTTTGCAAAGCAAACCCCAAAATTTGGAGTTAGATACATAAGCTATATAACAACCAGACTGATCCACAGGAAAACACTGAACAATAGAATGATCGCTTTAGAAATTAGATATTTTAATCAGGCCTGCAGTCATGTGTCTGTGTCTCCACAGAGACCCTGCTTGAAAATCAGAACTGGTAAATGCTGTCCTGTTCTTTTTTTCCCCAGGTGGATAAGCACCTCAGATTTTATTCCCTCTCCAATATGTAAGGATTTTAATTCTCATCTAAAAGTGACTTCTTTCAAAAATGTTCAACAGCAGAAAAACACACCCAAAACTCTCATGTGATGGCATTTTACACAGACATCTCCAAGTGAGTTTAATCTGAGACTGTGGACCTCAGGAGGCACAGCTCCCCACCAGCTTATACACCCCATGTCTGGCAGGGCTGTGCACCTCACAGGAAGTTCTTGCTACCACGGAGACACAGCTGGAATGATGTTAATTTGAATATATCTACCCAGGATAGCCACCCACCTCCAGATTGAAATGGAGAGAGAAACATGTGCATCAAAAGGCAGAATTATTTGCTTGGATACCTGTTGTTTTCTTCCTATATCAAGTTCCATACATCTGTTTCTACAAGGCCAGCTGCTGTTATGGTTGGCTGAAGCCAGGGAGAAATGTGTGGAAAAATAAGTGTAAAAGTAATAAATAAAGACTGGTGCTTAAAGTGAGTAACTGAAATCTACATCTAAGCATTCCTTGAACTCCACAGCTGTGTATAATTGTGGTGGGAAGAGAATAGTGCTAAGATCAGACGGACTGAATCCTCAAAGTGTATTTCTCTCTACTGATTGTATGAACCTCTAGAGTGATTTACACAGTTTAGTGGTGGACTTGGCAGTACTGGGTTAATGGTTAAACTTAATGACTTTAAATTTTTATCCAACTTAAATGGTTCTAATTGGTCTTGTGATATTAGTGGTGGCTGCTGTAGAACTGTAATATTTCCTTCTTGAGCTTCGGGACTTGTTTCCCTCAAATGGAGCACGTAAAAACAAAAGAAAAGAAGGTTTGTTCCCTTGATCCTCTTTACTTGCTAAATTCTTCAGTCATATTAGTAGCCATTAAAGCAGCATCTTCAGCCTATCTCCAATACAAAGTGCTACATCTTGATATGAATATTCAGGTCCACCATTAAGGTTTTCTAGACAAATGCCATCACTTCAGTGGGGTCTGAGCATATTTTAAACAAAATACCTTCTGGCATGTGCAAAGTGCTTTCCTAGAGCTTTACAGATTGAAACAAGGCTGAAACCTTCTCCCACACCCCTCAGATTTCAGCAGGGAGGGAAAGGTTATTAATGCTCACACAGATCTAATGCTCAGTTTTAGACCAGTATCATGGTAAAGCCAAGAGGTTTTTGGACTCAGCAATTTATCCTGTGTTTGCCCAGTCAGAACAACATGTTAAGAGGCATTGGCCTTTCTTTTTGTAGTAAAATCAACACTAAAGCTCCCGCATATTTGAACTTGAGCTGAATTTGACCAAGAATTCTAAAAATATCTCCTGCTGAATTTAAAATACAGAAATATATAAATTGTAATTCCAGTACCTTGATACAGGATGGCAAGTAGAATAATGAAAGCCTTGGTCTGTTACTGAGCAGATTCAGGAAAAGTTTTCTGCATGGAATGGTCTTAAGTCTAAAAATTTGACGAGAAAATATCAGTGTCTTGGGGTTTATCACACTTGATTAATCCCTGCCATTTTTTTTCAAATACTATTTTACATGTTTTAAATATTGATCTGTACATATTTTGAAATAAATCTGAATTTTTTGCTCTACTATTACTTGTGCCTCAAACTCTGCCTATAGGGCAAGAACCATCCTAACAAAGAAGGACTTTCTCTCCAGTGCCTGACACAAAGAAAAATGTGTTTGCATAGTGGTTGGCATGGTGGAAATAGATTTAGTTTTGACAGTTTTGTAGGGTTTTTTCCACAACAAAAAGGGAAATTTCAAGGTGGAGCTACTGATAAATTAATTTGCACTACTTATTATACACATTCCCAAAATTGAGCAAAGCTATCATTTTGTTACTCTCAGGTAGACATTAAAAAAAATCTTTAAAACTATTATTGGAATTAAATAAGACATTCAGGCATAAAATATTTGTTTCAAGTGTCCCAAAAAACTCTCAGCATAAAGAAAATCCAAATAAGCATACACACACACACATCCAAGTTTTAACTAAGATCTTTCCTCTAAGCCTTTTCATTGTGGATGGGAAATATCTATTCCAGTTGGAACTATTTTAAAAATCTGTAGTGCAGACACTTCTCTTTTAGTGTCATGGAGCAAAATTTTTCTTTTCTACAGCAGTTTAAATGCAGTATTACAAAATATTTTACAACCAATGGAACCACATTGAATTTGACTAGACTAAAGAAAATCACTGTTCTACTTGAAATTGAAACAATGCAGGCAAAATCAGACAAAGTTCATCTCATATAGGTGTTGCTTTTAGGTGATTTTGGTGGAATTAAGATTTTATTCAAGCTGCTTTTATAAGAGGAGATGCAGGAAACTTCTTTCCATATTTTCCTGCTGGAGGAGAAGGAATAGGTATTTTGAAGTTATATTGGTGTAAAGGAGAAGGCAGGATGTTCAACTGATACCAGCTGAAATTCTGGGAGAGGTGAAATGGTTGTGGGTGTTACGACAGAAGGTGACAGTGGCGGAGATGATACTTTGCAGACTTGTAAATTATGTACTTATAAGTCCAGGATGCTCTGTGGAAAAGCTCTTCCGGATAAATGGCCTGTAGGTTGTCTGTGGTGTGTATCAGGTTTGGGTACAGAACAACTCAAAGGCAACCTGTGGATAATGTAAGGAGGCAGATCCAGTTCTGTGCATCACCCTGGTCCTCCTGAAAAACAATGCAAAGCGAGACAAGTGATCCTGTTAGCCTCCACTTATAAAGTTGTCCTTCTCTCTGCTTGTTTAGAAGTTCAAGGAGCTGCAGGTCTCCTTAAAGAATCACAGGTTATGTGTGACAGACCCTACAGTGCAGGGAGGGTGGTGGTCAATTGTCAAGAGCAGGATGCCTTCACATTGTATGAGAACCATAGGTGGGAAATAAGTGCCAACTGAGGAATTTGAAAGTATTTGAGACAAAACTTCATTGCATTTGCATTGCATTGCTCCTAGGAATCATCTTATTTCCATGCTGCATGTTGCTTGTCACACAGCACTCAGTAACATGCCTCCAGTTTTAGCAAGAGTGTGAAAAACAGTGTGTGTGTTTCTGGTGCCAGATTATTGACCACCTTAGTATTATACTGAAAGGCTCTTGCCAGAGGTGATGCCCCACACAGTAAGCAAAAACAGATCTCAGCATAAATTCACAATTGGAATTGTGAAGGTGCAACACTGCCTGCCAGGCCAGCAGGAGTGCAAGGATTACAACCAGCAGCTCTGTTCCCCCACTTATGAGTGTATTTTTTCCCGAGTGTGTAACAGAATGAGATATCCAGCCAGTACAGCACAAGGCTGGCTGCTGTCTTGCCAAGTCCTTTAGGATTGTTTCTCTTATTTGACAACTATGCCTACATCCATTGCAAGTGATGATGGATGCCCATGTACGCTATGTTTTGTAAATTTATTTAATTCACCTCTTGTTGTTACTGAAGTAGGGCAGTCTGGCAGGACTAGCAGCAAAATGAAACAGCTGTGGTCCTTGACAGAGTGACTTAAAGAGAAAGACAAAAGCTTTCAAGGCATGAAACATGTAAGAGAATTAATTGAAACAGGTGGTTGCAGCTAAATGGTACTGTTTAAACTTTAGCATTTCATGGATCAGTAGGAAATTTTACCTGACTACAGTTTTAGACATGCTTCAGAAGGCACAACCAGGGGCTTTAGTTCTAAGTCTTTGCTGGAATTTAGAAACCTATTCATACTCTGCTGATATTTGAGCTGGCAATAATGGAAATAGTCAGACCACACTGTTTAGAAACAGAAATTATACAAAACCTCCTTGCATTATATAATTGTGTTCAGTGCCATATACTTTAGCTAGTTTCTCTCTGTAGTTGTTCTGAATTCAGACTTTCTTCATCCATCTTGCTGCCTAAACAATGAGATATTTCCTTTCATGCTCCAAAGGCACACAGCAAGGCCTGATTTTTGTTGTTTATACCAATGGGTTTGAAAATTGAGTTTAATAGATTTATGAATGGCATCATGTTACAGGGTCACCTAAATCCATAAGGGACTGTTTTCAATGATGAACTTTTCAGTTCTCTTTTTACTACTGCAAGGACAGTGCACAGGATAAGGCTCATGTTCATTTGCCTTCCAGCATCACTCAATGTCTGAGCGCTTGAGCAATCAGAAGGGACAAATTAAACAAGTTGTAAGTTACAAAGCCATCAATTACAATATATAAAGTAGATTTTAAAAATGGCACTAGACAAACTATTTAAAAATGTTTAATGCCGATGGTTACTTTGAGGTGTATCTTCCTTTTGTGTGTCTACCTTGATTTACTAAGACCAAATATTTATTATCACAAATCTCTCCAGGGCTGGACAATTAAGATCAAGCAATCAAAAATGAATGGTCGTTTTTGTAGTCTTCCCTGGAGCTCCAGGTGTCCATAAAATTTTAGAAGGGCTTGGGTTGGAAGGGACCTGAAAGATCCTCCAGTTCCAACTTCCCTGCCGTGGGCAGACACCTTCCACTAGACCAGGTTGCTCAGTCCCATCCAACCTGGCCTTGAACACTTCCAGAGATGGGGCATCCAGAGCTTCTCTGGGCAACCTTTGCCAGGGCCTTATCCCCCTCTGAGTAAAAAGTTTTCTCCTAATGTCCAACCTAAATCTCCCCTCTTTTAGTTTCAACACATTGCCCCTTGTCCTATCACTATCTGTCTTTGTAAAATTACAACTACTAAAGAGACATATCCAGTCCTGTAAATATAAGTGTGGGTCACAAACTATTAATGGCAACAAGAAGAGGAAAAAACAAATATTCAACCTTAAAAACTGTCTTCCAAGCCAAACCCCCCACCCTGGATACCTTTGAACACAGATGAGCTTTGCAGCTGCCTCAGTTATCCTGGCTGGGCTGAGGGCCAGAGCTCAGGCACCAAGGGAGGTTCTCAGGCTGCAGAAGCTTGATCAGATCCCTCATTTCAGGTGGGGAGGAGCAGTGCTTGGGACTAGGCTTTAAAAGGTCAAGCCAGCAGCGAAGGTTAAGTCCAGTGTGTTTCTGACAATCTGAGAAGCAAAAGCCTGTGTGAGCAGATAGACCTTGAGCATTCCCTGGAAAGCTGGCTCCTTAGCTGATATAAATCTGCCAAGCTGTGCTGATGTCAGTGGGGTTATTTGTCAGCTGAGTGTTGGTCCCATATGAGCACCAAACTGCTTTGCTGGGCAGGAGGAGTAAAAAAGTTCACTATCTGAATTGTGCTAAAAATCCACCCGGTTTAACTCCTTCCCATCAAAATCCAGAGGCAGCTGGATCAGGCAGAGCAAATCTCCAGCGAGTACAAAGCACGCAGAGAGGCACTGAAAGGAGAAGTAGGATCCAAGCCACAACGATACTCACACAGCTGTGCGAAACTTGAACGGGACTAGAAAGGAACTGGAGGCAGCTGTGAGGAGCGGCTGAGAAGGCTCCCTGAAGATATATGGATGTGTCAGCGGGCAGGATCGGGTAACAGATGTGGTGTGCGAGGCGCTCTGCTGCAATGCTAATCAGGCCCACACAAGTAGGACAAGAGCAGCTGAGTGGGGCAGGTCTTTGGAGTCAACCCGAAAAGGAGCTGCTGCCGAGCTGGGGCTGCTGTGTCAGACAGGTGCTGAACAAGGAGACTCTGTGTGGTTTGCCAACAGGCACGAGGAGAGGGCTTATCCTGGAATCACAGCACTCATTTGCAGGAGGGCGAAGTTCAAATTCAATCGCGGCACTTTCTGAATTTTAAATACACCAACATGGATCTTATGCTGTTTCAGCACCAATAATGATATAAGAATTATTTATAAGGTAACAGGATGGACAACACAAAATCTAGCAGAAAATATTAACTAGGCCAAGGGTTTTGACTTTCTCAGTGGTCATACTGATAAATAAACCTTTAAAAATAACTGAACCAGCAGCTGTCATCCCAGCTATTCATTGGCACCTATACAGCTGATGGCCTTGCAAAAGATCTTTTTTTTCAAAGAGAATGAAAAATTCAATTGAAAATGATCTTTTGGGTGCACTTAGGGTGTTCTTTCATGGTATATAAGGGTGCTATAATCCATTTGAGGAGCTGGCTAACTTTAAAAGTACTGTTGAAGGAGGACCAGTGGATAATACAATAGTTCCATTCCAAAATCCAGCCAAACTCTATTGTTACTAGAACTAGAAAAGGCAAATTAATCTAAGGAAAGAACACTCTACTTAATCCGGCTCTGTATTTTTTTTAAGCTAATTCAGGGACATGCTCCAAGCTTGTATGGAGTTCTCAACATGACATTTTAGAAAATGCCAACTGTGTAACTGAATAATGCAGGATGTGTTCATCATGCTTGTGCACATGGAGACACTTAGGAAAGCATGTGCTCCCTATGTGCTGAACAAAAATACATTATTTTTTAAAAAAACCCCTCAAAGACTGACAGCAAAACTTTTGTGGTGCCAACTACAGGATGTACATTACTGGCCCCATGAGATGCAAAAGTGTAAGTTATCACCAGAATTACACTCAATAGCTCCAGCTGGTCTTACTCTGCCCTAAATACTACAGTTCAAGGATTTCACAGTGACAGCAACACAAAAAGTATTTTTGGAACTTGTCTTTTATTATTTTAATAAAATACTCAGAAATACCTTGATTCTTCTAAAATATTTTCAATTCAGTAATCTTCACCTGCAAACAAATGAAACTTCATAAAAATAGATGGTTTAATTTTTGTATTGAATACAACAAGGTCACGCAGTGGTTCTAGAGCCCCACCAAACAAAAAAGGAGATATCTCTATTGTTTGCAAGCAACGTTGGGTCATGTTCTTATCAATTGTCATTTCTTGCCAGTGCACTGTGACACAGATAAAGGTGGCCCAATGCTGCAAAGTGCCTGTGAGACTGAATGTCAAGTGATTATATTTTTGGTAGGTGGTTTTCAAATATGATTTGTCTGCTTTTGCCTGGGTGAGTTGTGTTCAGGATTAAAGTAGAGAAGAACAAAACAAAACCAAGCCAACAAGAAAGACAGGCAGTGGAGATATAAAGACATAAAAGTATATAAGCTTGAGATCTTCCATGGCCTATAACACCACAAATCTGTAGATAGTGGTTCTGTGAAAATAAGGTATCCATGAATCTTTCAAAATTTCTGTCCTTTTCTTTTTTTTTTTTCCCTCTAAGGTGCTATGTTCTCAGTTTAAGAAATGCCCAACACAGGGCACTTAGAAGCCAGAATTCAAAAATTTTTTTACCTTACCTGAGAAGACACCTCCGAGCCGGCGACTGAGATGTGAAAATAAATTACTACCTGTCTGCCCTCGATGGTGGGAGTAGCAGAGGCTGTCCAGTCTCTCCTAGGAGATTTTTGGTGGACTTCTGAGCTCCACGCTAACACAAATTGTCACCTCTGCTCATAATCCCAATTAATTTCAAGGGGGAATGGTTGGTTGTTGGTGAGATTAAGACTTCTTTCTCAAATCCACCATGGATGAATTATATGCAAGAGAGAGTTCCCATCCTGCACAGATACCTCTATTTGAATTGACACTGAACTGCCTCCTCAGGCAGGAATTCCCGGAATTAAGGTGCAATATGTGCATGCACCATCGCATTCATCCACACAAATATGTGGTTACACCTTGCTTGACACCAACTTACATTTCCAAGCTTTATGATTGCAAGCCTTGTTCAGGAATGAAGTTTTTTATGGTTATCCTGATTGCAACATATGTTAACAATAATATAGAGTAATAATTATAAAGCTCATTCTACCTTTAAGTCTTTCTTTAGCTTCTAAGAAACAAAGAAATATGTGATTCAAAGTGCTGTATTTAAGGGATGTCTGTTAGTATTACCTATTCTTTGCGCTTTCTTTATGTTGGAATTATCACATTGCTGTGGTAATCAGGTCCATTAGTGTAGAATTCACCCTAATTAGGGTGAAATTCATCTTGCATGATATTTACTCTCAAAACTAACATCACTCTTAGCAAGTTTCTTGGTTATCCCCACTGCTGGTGGAGAGAGGCACCCTCAGGAGAGAGCTCTTCCCAGTGTCTTGGATGGTGATAGGATTCAAAGATAAATTCTCTGTGTTCTCTAAGCAGAATTAAAAGGTGTTAGAGATGAGAGAATGTCTTTGCTTCCTCCAAGCAGGAGCCTCTGCACTGCCTGACCTGTGATTTGCCTGGCATTATAAAGGCCAAAATAATCAAGTCCTTGTATCAAAGACCTTTTGAGTCAAAGGCTCTGTGCTTATGAGTCATTATAGCCCTAGGATCAATGGCAAGTGTGGTTTTATGGAAAATAAGGTACCACAATAAGCAGATTTAGGGTCTTATTCCTAACATTAGGCATCCTGTTTTGAAAATGTTAGTTTTAGCCTCTAGTTTCCAGTTTAATCACCTATTTAATACTTCACATGCCTACGTCAAAGAAGTGCTGTGAGATTTAATTAATTTTTGTAAGGATCTTTGAGATCTTCAGATAAGAGGTACTATGCTATATAAGTGCCAAGTATTACTACATTACTGCAGAGACTTATCACAGAAAAGGTTAAGGTCAATTAACATTTTCTTGCCATTTATGCATATATTTTCAGATCACAAAAAGAAACTGGTGTCAATTTAGTTAATTTCACTTGTATCCCTTTTCAAATGAGTTATTTATAATTGATATAAGTTGAAGACTTAGAGATCATCAAAATGGCAATAAATTATACCCTCCTTATAAGCTTCTAACACCCTATGGTTTTAGACTGCTTTGTTTTAATTGAAATGTGGGTGTTTCAATTAGACATTATAATTAAAAAGTTTTAGGATCAAATTATGCATCTTTTAAAAATGGCTCAGGCAAGTACCAAAAAACCCAGCACAAAATCTCTCTATGGGTCCTTGGAAATATCTGTATAGGCAATGCCTCTCAGGGGTTTTGAGTATCAAATCTTCAGTTTAATTGAAGCAGCAAAAAGGGTTTTTATTTCACAAAAACTGTTGCTTTACTAGATATCTGAAAAAGGGACATTTAATTGACTAACTCTAAAGGAATCTCTTCTGAAAATCACATTTATGCACTTTGTTAAGCACACAAATGTACTCACAATGCAGTACTGCAACCTTAAAGGACTCAGACTAAAATTTTTCAGAGAATGTCAAGACCCTCAAATCCTAAAAAAAAATTGTCAGGATTTGGGTAATTTTTAGAGAAAAAAGCTGTGAGGTTTAAGTTGAGAGACATCTAGATCAAATTAACCACACTGTAAATCACTTCCATTACACATGGAATGTTACCCTTCTCTAATTAACACTATTCCATCTTGCCATCATGTTGTAGTTAAGATCTTGCTTTACATTCTGGCCATTAAGGCTGCATGTGTTAAAAAATAGAGAAAAAGGATAAAGCTTAGTCAAGAACATTTTCATAAATAAACAATAAACACAGTTAATCACTGTGCTGCTTTTAGAGAGGTCATGTTATTGGAGTATTCAATAAGCCAGGTGTTTTTCAAAGTGCTTTTGAATCCTGAAAGTATTGAGCATAAATTTTTAAACAGATATATATTTGCTGTTCTCTAATTTATTACTTACTATTCATTCACCCCATTTGCAAAAATGTTTTGGGAAATTCTCATATGAATTAGGTGACTAGTCACACCTGGATTTTCTTTAAATCTCTCTCTCTTCTTAAATTGGATTATAATCTCAGAGGGTGCAAATATTAGTTTTGTTACTGATTTTGCGAGAGCAGGTGTTAATATTTTGTTTGTAGTAGAAAAATGATTGAAGTTGTGATTTACTTATGCAACTCACAGAATCACTGTGAGTTGATCACAAAATAAGCTGGGTTGGAAGGGGCCCACAAAGACCATCGAGTCCTGTACAGGACACTGCAAGAATCACATCCTGTGCCTGAGAGCATTGTCTGAACTCTTCTTGAGCTCTGTCAGGCTCAGTGACCACTGCCCTGGGGAGCCTGTTCCAGTGCCCAAGCACACTGTGGGAGAAGAACCTTTTTCTAATATCCAACCTTAACCTCCCCTGGCACAATTTCTGGCCATTCTCTTGGGTCCTGTCGCTGGTCACCACAGAGAAGAGATCAGTGCCTGCCCCTCCTCTTCCCCACACAAGGAAGTTGTAACTGCAGTGAGGTCTCCCCTCAGTCTCCTCTTTTCCAGGCTGAACAGAGCAAGTGCCCTCAGCCCCTCCTCCTATGGCTGGTCCTCAAGGCCCTTCACCATCTTTGGTGCCCTCCTTTGAGTGCCCTCTAATAGTTTCATATCTTTCTTTTATCGCTGTGACCAGAACTGCACAAGACTTGAGGTGAGGCCTCCCCAGCACAGAGTAGAGTGGGAGAGTAGACCTGAGGCTTAAGCAAGTGGGGTTGACTCAAGAAAAAAAAAAATCTTTAACTATCCTTAAAAAGCTGAGGAGGAATTTCAAGAAATAAGAGATAAATCATAAAGAGCAGAAAAAGTCATTTAGTCCTGGAAAACGCTGAGATTCCCATACCTTCATTAGTTTCACTGGAGAAAACAAGTGGACCTTCAAGTAAAAAAACCTGGATTTTATATATTAGTACTTAATCAGCTTCAGAATAACTGATGTAATAAACAATGTTAAAATTACTTGTATAATAATTCCTTAATGTTGTTCTTTTGCTGAGAGCCATGCAGAGGGAGGCAGATAAAACCTTCAGCTCATGCACACTGACCCTCTGTACATCAGAAAACATTTAATTGCACCTAAATTGAACTTGACTGCAATTTGTTTGACTACCACAAAGACATCTATGCTTGGCATGAAGACACCAGGAGACAGAGGAACCAACACTGCCATTGGTAATTTTTTCCAGTGACTAATTCCTTTCACTGTTTACAGCAGGCACCCTCTTTCCCCCTTGAATTTGGCTTGGTTCAGCATTGCTCTGTAACAGCTCTCTTTGCTAGATTAAATAGACATTTAAACCCTCTGGTTTTCTGCTCCTGGATGTACTTATCACATCGCCTCTCAACTGCTCTTCAAGCCAGGGCTGTGCATGTGGAGTTGCTCAAGAGAAGAGCATGGAGTTAATCACGAGAGGACAGCTGTGCACAAAGGAACCTGGGAAGCTGTCCTAGGAAAAAAGCTATCTCACCTCCAGAAAAAGCTACCTTCAATGAGAAACCAAGTAATATTGTAGCAGTGACAGCAGATTTCCTGGGGTTTGAGGAGTTGTGTCCTGCAGCCACAACCTTTTTCTCAGGGCAGGCAAATTCGTACAGGATGCGTATATGTGTGGACTTAAAAGAATTCCTCTAACCTCTTTAATTAGGGAAATGAAAGCTGTTGCTTTCTAGCATTTAAATAATTTTTGTAGATTCACCTTTCTTTAAAAAAATAAATAAATGATAAACCCAACAAGACCAAGCACGATTCTTTGGCTACTAATGCCACATAAATATTTAGTATCAATATTTTACTTCTTCTCAAAGATTTGCAATTGTCCTTCTGGCCCAATAACTTACTGTGACTTTATTTGAGTTCCTGTTACACTGCAGTGCTATGTAATTTTAGGGTTAGTGGTTTCACAGGATGCAATCCCCAATTCTGTAATGTTCCTCACATTAACGTGTTCAGCTAAATATACAGATGAAAATATCTGTTTTTCTTTGAATGGACCCTGCTTGTCAGATTGTTCTGCAGGAAATCCTTGTCACTATCGTTATCTATCATTCTGCCAATAATTACCTATTTTTTGGCAGCTGTATCATGTTTACTTCTCCATCACTATGGAAACACAGAATTTTCTCAGCCCTAATATAGATTCCTGCAGAATCCTACTAGAAATACTTTCACAGAGTGAAATGATTTCTGTAAGCATTTTTTCTGATGTCCATTTAATCTTCAATGTTTAACTGATTTTCTGTAAAGCTATTCTTTTATCACAATATTACTTGGTACTTTTCAAAAGAATAAGCCTCTGGGTATTTATGTGCCCATGTATTATGGACTTTGTCCGAGTTTGGGCACCAGAGTGCAAAGGAGCTACGCAGAATCTTATTCAAGACTGTGGCATCACAAACCAACACCTTCTTTTTTTCCTCTGGGAAATTTTTTTCTTTTCTAAAATAGAGTGTAGACTTTAAATGCCTCTTTTCTTCTTAATCGTGATAGAGAACCAATCTGCTCAAACTGAGACCTTGCGTTGGAGACATTTCTGTCAATGTTCCAAATCCCAGAACCCTTCGAACTCAGGATATTCTTTGAAATATCCTTCAGCTGAGGTGATGCTTTGGAGATGTTTCAGTTTAAGGACCAAAAATGAACTTTCTGCTCCAAATGGATGGCCAGGGCTGACTCAGCAGCTCGCACTTTTCAAAAGGAAGGAATTCTGACTCTTCTCATCTTTCCACTGCTCCATGCCTGTTCCCAGCCACATGCTCCAGCTGTTTTCCACACTCTGGCTCTGACATTTGTTTGAGTTCTTGATGAGTCATTTCACCAATTAAAGTAGAAGAAAATGAGCCCAGGAAAAGAGTGAATAAATTCAAGTTAGGTGTTTGCAAGCTGAATTAGCATCACCAAAGGGTCCAATAAGCTCTGCAGATAGAAAGAAATGGCTTGAAATGGAAGAAATTGGGAAAAGGGAGGACAAGAGAAGGGAGGGAGGATCAATACTTTCTTTTTAGGCAACAGAAAGATGTTGGGTTGACTTAGAGGACCTGTCTGCCTGCAGCCTTCAACAGCAACTTACACAACTCTCTTGGACCAAGGATTTACACACTGCCTAAGCCCATCTGAAGAATTATATGAGGCAGGCATTGTAAATCTCCATGTGAGGCCATTTCAGACGTTGTAAAACCTAATTTGCATACCTGAAGTAATATGTTTCATCTCTTAATTATCCATACCAAACTCATAGTCTCATCAAAGAAGACATTCAAATTTGTAAAAGATATTTATTTGCATTAATTAGTGCTGGCTGATATTTCATTCTTTGAATTTACATCCACTTAATTCCTATTTCTTTTTTACATATTTTCCATAACTTCATGTCACTCTGACAACCCTGAAGTTTACCAGATGATTCCTTGCATCCTGTCTGAATATTATCACATTAGTATGTTCCTCAGTCCTCAGGTTTTTTCTGATATTCCAGGATCTATTAAGAATATGTTATTAACTGAAATGCAAGGTAATTAATATTTCATTGCATAAATGTAATGTGTGAATTGTCTGTTGATATAAAAAGTAATATATGTTAGGTGTTATTTGATGTACTCTTGAGTTATTAATGAATTAGAAAATGTTTCATCTTCCTCAAACTGAATCTCCTATGCCATCATAATATATCTCATTTCCCTAAATGACTGCCTATTCTTCTGAATGAATTCCAGCCTGTTTTTAAGACCTTGAAATCTTTATCCTGGGGGAGAACACAAAAAAGCCTTCAAAACACTCACACAACTGAGAGGGAATGGCGTTTCTCTTGGGTTTCCATGGGATGAAAAGAGTAGTGACGGGAAATCAGAATATCTATGATTATTACTGTATACCTTACAGAAGTGGTTGCATTTTGAAGGAAGAGTTCTGCTGTCTCAGGTCTGTAAAGGATTAAGAAAACTGCTACAACAAGGAAAAAACTGAGGTAGGATTAGACCATGAGTATTTCTCTATTGCACAATATTTCCAAATTAAGTCATATTACAGAGTGATGAACTTTTCAGGTCATTGATTTCCTGTACATTCTTGTTAGGATAGTGTAATAGGTGGTCAGAAAGACTCAAAACAGAAAAAAAAAAGAAAGCTACAGAAATAACTGAGAAGTGTTGTAATAATTACAGCAAACAGTGGCCCAGAGAGCTACAGAACAGTTTCATCTCCCTGCTTCTTTCAGAGATTCGTTACTTCAGACTATTAGTAAAAGATGGGTGCAAACAAGACTGCAATTTAAAAAAAAAAAAAAGATCATACAGCAGAATTTTGAATGACCAGCAGCAGGAAAGCTGGTTATCATAATTTGCAAACCATAATTCTCTGCAAAAGAACAGCTATATTTAAATATGGGGACTTAACCAAGAATATCCGTTTCAAAGGCAAGAAAGTAGAAAGAGTATCCTTATAGTCCTTGGAGCATTTCAAGCATCACTTCTAAGCCCGCTCTCCCTTTCTACATTGTATCACAGTATAGGAATTCCACAATGATTTGTAAAAGGAAGATTTTCAAAGGCACAAATGGGAGTCAGGTGTCCAATTTCCATCGACTCAGGCACCCAACTCCCATTTGTATTTTCAGAAAATCCTCCCTTAGAGACATGAAATATAAAGTAGTAAAGTAACTTGTATTCTAAGGCCAGGAACATTTGCCTTAATTTTTTACATACAGTTCTATTTTGGTTTCTTTTGATTTGATATCAAAGCAAATAGAATTCTGCATTTTAAAAAAGAAAGACTGGATGATCTAATATCTTTGACATTGCTGGTTTCTGTGGTTCTGTCATGCACACAGTGGGATGCTAAATATGAAACTAAGTAATTTAAAGACAATTCCCTCCTTTCAGTCTGTCCTATCATTTTTGCTTTTTAAAACAATTGTATAGTTTAAAAGGAATGTAAAACAAGCCAACTGACACACTTTGGAGTCAACTGAAGGAAAGGATGTAGAGTAGGAGAATTGACAACTTGGCCAAAAATTTTAGCAAGTGTAAATGACACTCTTATCTAACACATTTTTTAAAATTGAGATTATCCTTGTTGTTGTTCTTGTTGGATTTTTATTTTCATAAGAAGGAAAATATGTGAAAGTTATTTTGGTTTGAATTAAATTCCAAAGTTTTAATTTAAAAATTCTAATTTTTATTACCTATTTTTAACAAAACATATGCACTTTGTGATTTTTTAAAAAAATGGGAAAGAAAATAATTCCAATAAACTACTTTTACCAGTAACCTTCCTCATTTTGAGGAATTCTGCTAAATAGAGTCAACTGTAGTATGTCTAGGTCCAGAGATGGATTTCAGCAGTTCTCCTGCACAGTCAAAGAAGGTGCAACAATCACACTTTTTGTCTGAGATATGTCTTCATTAACAAGTAGCATGGCAAAAATCCACTAAAAATACTATGTTCAGGTAGGTATCCTCTTCACCTTTGTTGGTTTTTTTTTTCTCTGCAGAGCTATTCAACAGGATGACAAAACAGAAAGTATGCAAAGCTTGGCAGAGAGACCTTACGCCTACAGTTCTCTCTGGTCATGGTTCCTCAATCATTCTGCATTCATTCATAGGATCAGGGTGGAAGGGACTTCTGGAGGATGTCTAGTTCGCCAGTGTGGTTCAAGCAGGGTCACCAAGACCGTTGCCTGGGATAACATCAAGATTCCTTTGAAATATCTCCAAGGATGGAGATTTCACCAATTCTCTGGTCACCCTAAGTGAAAGGTTTTGCCTGATCAGATTCATTCATGTCCCCACTTTGATAGGAACCAGACAGCTCCTTGTGAGGTGACATCAGGACACAATTCAGATGATAAGTCTTTCCAAACATCATGCCATGTAGGAAATACGGATGAAATCGCACCATGTTTTGTCCTTTCCCTGAACACTCCTTCCATAGTACTTCAGCATGTTTATACCTCCCTCATGGCTCTTGTGCATGCTCAAGGCTTACAGCTCATACCATAACACTCTCTGGTGCACTCTCACACATTTTTTTCCTTATTTCACGTGTTCAGAACTGAAAAAACCCCAAACATCCCAAACCTTTCACAAATGAATAAATAATAAATCTTAAGGCCACAGATATGCCACACTTTCCCAGAATGACAGCCAGATGAAGAAGGTTGTGGATGTGGGGAAGCTTGGTTTGTGGTCCATGTGGCTGTGGGACGCTGGGGTGAGGGCCAGAAGTTCCTCCCAGGACAAGGTTAATTGACCATGTCCATACGGCCTGGGAGGAGGAAGCAGAAAGCAGCAGGTGGCTGATCTAACTGAACTCACTGGCAGGAGTAATTAGCTACCCTTAAAATGCCTGATCTTTGCTTGCTCTAACTTCCCGTATAATCCTTCATTCTATTTTATTTTCTCTTCCTTCTGCCAAAGAGTACAGGAAGGGCACCCTTCTCTTGACAATACAGCAACCTGAGTAATGCCCACAATGAAGGAAACTCAAGTGGAGGAAGCAGGTGCGAGAACTTTTTGCTGGGTGAATCAATTGTGTCTTCAGTTCAAACAACTGTGATTAATTTGTGTGGGTCTGAAAAAGGAAGGGAACCCACTCAGGGAGTGAGGAAGTGTCAAGATAATGCACACATCTGCCTTCAGTGTACTCTTGATGCTTAGAAATGCTGCATATACAGTTATCTCTTCTCCTTGGTTTCTCTAAGGGATGCGGAGTCTACATTTCATCATTATTGGGACATTTCCATAAAAGAAGACTCTAAACAAAATGCAGCTGCTGTGTTTGACAAAGGTGTGTTTTACCTTTGAAATATTAGAGAAACAATTTTATTTGTCACCCAGAAGTCCACTGAGTTTGAAAGGAGGCAGAGCACAAAATCAGATATCTTACCACCTCTTTCGCATGGAATAAAAGTGCCAATGGGATAGAAACTTGCTTTAATTCAGGGAGAGGGAAGTATCAACAAGAACAAGATCAAGACACGAAGCCCTGGTGCAGAGGTCGAAAGTCCTGAACATGAGGGAATAAACCATTACATTCAGAAGTGCATTTTAAAAGGAGAAAAGATGCTAACAATCTGCCCCAAAACAATTTGAAATCAATAAGTGTGTCAGACAAAGGATGGAATGGAAGTCATGCTGTTTTTATATATTACATTAAAACAGCAACAAAATCTGAAATTTTGATCCTTTTATAAAACAATACAGAAATTGATTTTTTTTTTTAAGGAAAGAAATGAAAGAGATAAAGAAAAAAAGAAAACAACAAAAAAAAAGAAAAACTCCACCAGCTGTTTCCTGGCCAAGGAAACCACAGGGGCTCTTACTCTGCACTACAGTAAATGGCCAACTTCCCAGGGTAGTTAAAGTCCCCTGCAGCCTGCAGTGTCAGCAGAGTTGGTCATTTACAAATCAGTGGGGTTTTGTTAGAAGTTTGTTTGTCTTTCAATGAAACCACCCGCCTTGTGGCTGGATTGTTTGAGCTATAAATAGAGGAGCAGTGCATCAAATTCTTTCAGAACGGAACACAAAAATATGGGTAGCAGGAAGGGTGAGAAAGAAGGTGCAGGTCAGCTTTCAGACACTGAGAGATGAAGGTTGGGAAATACTCTCTTTGGTTTTTTGTGCTGTAGAATGTGGAGTAAGCAAACCAAAAAAAAAGCATTCCTCACCTACCCTCTGTAAGGCCATGTTCAGATGATGGGAGCTCTACAGAACCTGACCTCCTTCCTTTGCTGCCCTTCTTCTTTCCATAATAATGAGTTGGCCTGAACCTTAAAGAGCAATTTTGTTGAGTCTTGAAAATATAGGTATTTGAATCCTTTCCGAGTGAGTATGTTGCCATCTATATAAAGTGCCCAATAGTGTTTTAAACTCTACCAAAAAAAATTCTTTGTTTTTTTACCAAGGCAATGAGTCCTCCTGGCCAATCCTGCTCTTTCTGCTTGTTTATTTAAACCAGAGTGCTGCTTTCCGTTCATTTCACACTGCTTGCCTTTCAATTTCACAGTGCCTTCTAGTTGAGTTTGTAAAGTTGCCACTAAGGAGCCCTGCTCTAAGTCTTTCCATGGAAAGACAACAGGAAATGTTCACAGAATTCACACTCTTTTCCCACTGCAACATATCCTGGCAGATGTGTCAGTTACCATAGCAACAATTAAGACCAGCTTTTTCCTTTTTTTTTTTTTAATAATAAGAACAATCAGTAGTGCCTGAAACATTTTCAGATAAATTTGTGTCTCAGATTTAAATCATGCAATGCAAAGATCTTCTTGATGATATGCATTTGCTAATATTTGAAAGAGTATAAGATAAGGAGCTGGGTGATTTGGATGATCTGTACCTTTTTGTTCTCCCTCGGATTGGGACTTACATGACACTGGCTTGTTTCTGCTGATGTAAAGTAAGAGAGCTGGAAAGGGAGAAGTCTGGTCCTATATCCAGAAATAAGAAAAAAAAGTAGCCATTCAGTGTCATTACTCAGAGAATTTAAATGAGAGTCAGAAACTCAAGAGCTGTTCTCTGGGTTGGAGAGGTGAGTATAACAATACACAGAATATGAAATGTATCTCAAACTTCATCTCTCCCCCATCTTTAGAAGTCCTCATGCTGTAAAGCTCTTGAACCACACAGCAGTGACTGCAAATGCAAATTTGGATCATTGTGCTGGTCTCCATGAAGTTGCTATACCACTGCATACAGAAGAAGAATTGAAAGGTAGTTGTAGTAAAAGTTATCGTTCTGGAAAGAAACGATGTTGATCAATTAAGAAAGAGTAATTGAAAAAGGAAACACTATGAGCTGCATCAAGAAATCAGGCATGGATGAATGCCTTCTACAGGAATGCAAATACTGAGCAACTCCACTCAGGTCACAGATCATGAACTCAAGTGTTCAAAAAATGTGTCAAAGTGGTGGTTTGGGACATGGTTTAATGCCAGATCTGGCAGTGTTTGGCTAATGGTTGGACTCGATTATCTTAGAGGTCCTTTCCAACCTTAATGGTTATATAACCCAGGCTGGGTGTAAGGGAAGCAGGGAGGACTCTGGTCCTACCATGTCCCAATTACTCCAGCAGTGCTTGTAGCCACATCTGCAGCCTGGTTCCTCCTGCCTGTTTCCCTGGTTGCTTTATGCTGTGTACAGGCACCCAGGGTGTCCCCTTTTGACAAGGTTTACCTCATTATCAGCCAAAATTAAAGTTTATGACCATCCCTCCCATCCCCAGTTTAAGGCCCTCCCCAGCAGTTTGGCAAAGCATTGGGCAGAAATGCCCATATAAGTCCTGTCTTTTGATGGGACTCATTGTTCCTCAAAGAAGTATTCCAGGCACTGCACCTCAAGAAAAAACTTGTTTTCAATACCTCATTCTGCCGTTTTGCTGAGAAGGAAAGAGAATGACTTGGTAAAACTCCTTCTTGCCTTGCAGCAACAACCACTGAGTAATTGTATACAGATAATCCTGTGAGTGCCTGCACAAATGGAAATATGAATCTGTACTGGGATTGTGATGGAGAAGTATAGTCATTAATTAGATGCCACAACTCTTTAGTGTCAGGGAGAACAAGTCATTACTGAATTTGAAGTGATCCTCGTATTTCCTACAGTAACACTGTGTGGCTGAAAAACTCGGCTTGTATCCAACTAATAGCTCCTGGAAAAAGAGACGACATATTTTTTAACCTTTCCAAAACACACTCGCTAACGTACTCTAATGCTTGAGAGTATATAAGGTCACCTGAAACAGCAGTCTTTACATATAAAACAGATGTGGCTATATAGAGCAGTGAAGGAATGTACTGCTTTGGGTTTTGTGTAACAAGTACCTGCACTTTCCAGCTCTTTGCCATTTTGACACTTACAGCTTACACACAGGACTGCTTTGGAGTGGGATACTCAGTGTGTATTCATAGAGATGATTAAAAAACATTCCTTTATGCACAGCTGTCTGCAAAGGCTGGGGCATAAAGATAACCACCCTAACTAAACACATTACCCTTTGCAGTCTCAATTCCTCCCATTTCCTTGCTTAGCTGCACTGGAGGAAGGTAGACTGATATTACCAGCACACCAATGGCACCCTTGGCTTGCCAGTTCATCACTGCTGGGTCAGCTGTGCTGTGCAGTGAGAGGTGGAGAATTACTCCACAGCCTTTTCTTGCCCATGTACTGTGCTAAGCTGAGGTTAAGTAGGCACTTGGCTTCTTTTATTGTGTGTGCCTGAACCCAGTTTTTGAGTAGCCACAGCAGAGACATACAGAAGAAAACCAACTTATAACCCAAGCTTTCATAGAATCAGAGAATCCTAGAATATTCTGAGTTGGAAGGGACCCACAAGGATCATCAAAGTCCAACTCTGGGTCCTGCACAGGACAATCCTGAGAGTCACACCATGTGCCTGAGAGAGTTGTCCAAAGACTCCTCAAACTCTGTCAGGCTCGGTGCTGTGACCACTGCCCTGGGGAGCCTGTTCCAGTGCCCAATCACTCCCTGGGGAAAGAACCTTTTTCTAATATCCAGCCTAAACCTCCCCTGACACAGTTTCATGCCATTGCATTAGGTCCAGTCACTGGTCACAAGACTGAAGAGATCAGTGTCTGCCCCTCTTCTTCCCCACACGAGGAAGCCTTTTGGAATTATAATCCACCATCTACTGAAATTTCCCAACCCTAGTAAAGATTCCTGGTCCTCTGCTTTTTGACATCACAAGAGGACATTTTAAAATCTTTCCAAAGTCATGCTCACTCCACAATTTTATATAGTGTGGATGAAAGATAAATCCTGCCCATTCCAGGTGTGTTTTGTGGAGGAAAGGAGCAATGTGAGAGCCTTGGGAGGCCTGATCTTGGTAGAGCTGTATTGCTATGAAGGCAGTCTCTGGACAGGCACAGATGCCCCTTCTCCTTCCTTAACTCTTCTGGTTAAAACTGACATCATAAATCAGAGAACAAGACCCTCAGAGAAGAACAGTAGTACAGTGCTGGTGGCACTGGCAGTACGTTGGTTTTCCATTATCTGCCTGTGGTACACAACAGTTTTGTCTCTTGAAGAACAAGACGATCTAATATCTGATTAATGAACCAGCTCCATGTGCTGGTGAAGTGCACACCCCTAACCAGTGCAGAAGGTCAGAGTGGTTTCTCAAAACATTCTCCTGGCCGAAATAACCAGACACCCATTTGAGCAATGGAGTCACTTCCTCGTGGAGTGGGTGTTAGAGAGGCTTCTCCCACCTGAACCTCTGTGAGTCCATCCAGCTCCTGAGGCTGTGGGTGTGTGTCATGACACCAATCCAAAAACTTGCACTGGGGCTCAGAGGGATGGAACCTTCTCTGGAAACATATAGAATAGCTCAGGATGGCCCTTTGCAGACTCAAAGGGAAAGAAGATATCCACACTAAAAACTTCGGAAGAATTATCCTTCAAGGCACTTTACACTGGAAAATAAAGCTAAGTAAGCCCTGTGAGATTTGCCTGGGGGGCCAAGTCTGCCTAAGACAAGAGGTCAATCATGAAAACCGGAAAATTCATGACTTGTACACAACCTCTGGAAGGAAATTGAGCTATATATCCAAAATCTACAGTCTGACTATAACTTTAATATCTTGGATAGGATATTCTGGCTCTTTGACCTCAATCAGTTCTCTTGGTGGCCTGGAAACAACTGCTAAAATTTGCAACACGAAAACCTGGTTTTGTTTGCTTTATAAATGCCAGAGGAACTAATGTTTCATTTAAAGTTAACTAAATCTGTTTGGACTTTTGTGTGTACAGATTTTGGGCTTAACCCAAGGAAATGAAGATAAAAAGAGTAGCAGAAAAAAGAAGCAAAATTAAATAGGCTGGGATAAATGAGGATGAAAATAAAATGAAATATTTGTTAACTCGTTCTTAAAAGGAAACTTTTAAGGAAAGTTAGGTGAAATCCTAAGAAAAAAACAACAAAGGCAGGAAAGCAAAGCAAGGAAAGCAAAGCAGCAGGAGAAATAGAGGCTAGGCATCACTTTTTCTTTGTCAAGCTATTACTGTCTCTCTGTGGCAGAAGGACTGGAGGAATAAAAGTAAATGTCAGATCAGTTATGCTGATTTCTGTCTATTGCAGGTATTTTTCTGGTCTTCATTATCATAGTATCATAACACTTTCCCATCTAACTATTTATCCTCACGACACCTCTCTGAGGTAGGGCACTGCTATTATTTCTATTATACAGCTGGAGTGAGCTTGGGTAATGGAGCAGATTCTTAGCTGGCATAAATTGTCACAGCTCCATTAACTCCGGAGCGAGAGGACTTCATGGAGTTTAGGATCCGCCACTAAATGAATCTCCCTTCCCCTGGAAGCTGGGGGAAGAGAGGGGCAGCAAGCCCTCAGGTTTTCCAAGCTCTTAACTACTTCTCTGCCCAGAAGACCATCCTGCCTCTGTTTAGATAATGTGTGAACTTTGGGCCAAGCCCTGCTGGCTTTATTCTTGCAAGAAAAGTCAATGAAGTCTACATGGCATTATTCACATAAAGCCTGCAGGACAGAGCTCGTTAGGTGGCACGGATTGTGCACCGCAGAAAGGCTGAAACTACAGGAACACACCACCCCCCCCCCCCATATCTGACACTGGAGAATTACGGGAATGAAGCACAGAGCTGTCAAATGACAGTCAGTGCAGAGTGGAAAAAGAAAGAGCACAGAGAAGTGTGCAAACACACAGGGATTCTGATGTGGAATTAAACCACGATGTACCCAGAAAGTTTGAATAAAAGCCACACAAATTATTTACTTTTCCTCACGCCTAATTCAAACAAATCAACAAGACAAGAAAATTGAAAGGAGGAGAGGCAGTAAGCTGTGTTTCTCACAATACAGGTGTTTCAACTCTAATGAATGTACAGGATTCGAGCTGGTATCATGAATATCACTGGGAGTGATTACAGCTTGTAAAAGTAGACCAGAGAGAGACGTGCCTGTGTGTGTCTTGGGCTGTAATTAAAGCCATAAGCCATCAGCAGCAAAGAGGCCAGCTGCCGCATTTCAAACCTTTCCTACCCTAGCATTAAAAATAGATTGTGGCACAATAATAATAAAAAAATATCTACCCAAAATAATTCCAATAAAAAAAAAATTTGCACATCTGATTACTATAATTGATTTCTCTTCTAGATATGAATAAATGACCCAGGCTAAATGCCAGTTCCTTGCAAAGAATTTCATTTAAGCTTCAGTGAATTGAAAGGCTCAACCAGACTCAACATTTCCAACTTCCTAGCAAGTAGCAGAAAATCTACCTGACAGTTGCCATGGAAACACGAACAGGAAGAGCTAACCACCAGCCTATAAATCCACAGAGAAACCTTTCTTAATTGGAAGGCCTTTAACCCACACATTTTTCTCATAGCTGCAGAGCTTATTTCTAAAGAGATTATTAAATTCCTCAATTGACTTATGAAGGATGCTTCCCACTATATTACTGTGCTCTGGGTTGCTCATTCTTTATATCTGTTTCCAAAATTACAAAGCAGAGCAAGGATGATAAAAGTGAACACAGATGTTTCAATGAAAAATCCATATGATGTTCTGAAAATAACTTTAGTGGTAATGTTCTACTAAAAAAAAACCAACCAACCAACCAAAAAAACCCCACAAACAACACACCAGAAAACCTACCATAAAAATAATAACTTCAAGAATTGACATGGCATTAAAGAGATGAGATATCCCAACATCCTCTTCCTTGAGTTCTAGGAAAGATTTCTTAAATGGAAGAATTTCAGTGGGAAATATAACTGAAACTATGTGAGGAACCATTGTTTAAGTCTAAGAATGTTAAATATACAAATATCCACAAACGTGCACACAGGTTCTCACACTAGTAAGCACATGTGCAAATAATCCAATTTTAAATAAAATAAGAACTGAGTTGTTCATGCTTATGTAATTTCCTTGAGCATTTTGAAGATTTCATCAATGTTTTGGCAGAGAGATCACACATTAGGTAGTTTCTGTGCCTTGGCTTTCTGCAGTGCCATTCTCCTGTCCAGAGGTGGGTGAACTTTTTGAAAGGCTGGCAGCTACTTTGGGGCTGAGACTGTTGCCTCATTTCTAAGAAATTCAGCAGCCCCATGCAGTTAAATGCATTTCTCATCTCCCGTCCTCTCCCAAGAAGAGAGAGAATAGTCAGATACAGGCTTATAAAGTCTTATTTGGTAGGCGGTTTGTAGGTAGCCAAATATTTTTTTTATTTGGTTAAGTGGGAAGATTCCTCTTTTTCCCTGCATTATAGTCAAATATTTGTTTTATTTGGTTAAGTGGGCAGATTCCTCTTTTTTCCCTGCACTGTGCCACATTTCTGTGACAGCTGAAAAAGCTGTTAGCAGGGAAACCTTCTAACTTTCCCAGCACTTCTGTGAGCTTTCTCTCCTTCTCCTTTTCCCCAGGAAAAACTATTAGAAACAATTCTAGGAGTTTTTGTAAACTAATTAGTATCATGCAGCTGTGTACTTTGTTTTGAATTCTTATAGAGATATTTTAGGATGAATGTTTTGAGGAATTGACCAATGAGTTTGGTAGGTGGCTAAGCTCGAGGTCCAATAGCCACCTGCCACGTTCTGTAAACATCAAAAGCAAGCTAAATTCATGAAACCATTCTGTGTGTTAATAAATTGCTCATTCGCTTTGCCTTATTCACCCTGGACTCCACGTCGTTGTTAATGAGACGCTGCGACACATTTCAATATTTTTATTCCTTATCTCCAAATTCTAAGGACAATAGGCAAAAAAAGTGTTATGCACCAAGAACTTATTCCTAGTGCAGTCAATTGGAGTACAATTGATTCCTGCTGATTTCAATGGAATTAGGATTCTGCTCAGTTTGTGCTTGGAAACAGATAGAGAGGGGAGAAGAGAGATGGAGAAAAGCCTTTTTTACCTTTTTTTTTTTTGAAGCCTGCCTAGAATTTGGATGAAATATTTAGCCCTTGTTCCTCCAGTTTGTGCATCTCTTAGGGAAACTGCAGCACTGTGGGACAGGATGAGCAGCCACAGATGCTCTTCCAAGGTAACACTGATGCCAAAAATACTGGTGTAGCAGTGTGGAATGTGATCCAGCACCATGTCAGGGTGAGAATCACACGTTCTTCACCTCCACCATTCTCTGGCTCCTTCTGCAAACAGAACTACACTTTGAAGCCTGAAATTCTGGAAGGTCCCACTGCTGGGAGCACCAGAAGAAGAAGGAAGTGACGTCAGTCCTGGAGTAAACCTATTGCCACTTACCAACAGGGTGGAACCAACTTTCAGTGGGATTTATTCACTCTGGGTGACCCTCGTGTCACTCCCACGTTCCACCTGCAACATCTGGTACCAACATCCTTGTGCAAACACCCTGTTTTGAGGAGAGTCCCTTTATCAAAGGTATGTTTATACCCTTGTACTGTTGAGTCTTTACATGACATGTCAGCAGCTATCTAGGGGAGAAACCTGGGTTCTTCCACTGAGTTTAGAACACCAGTGGACTCTCCCTTCCCTATGCGTTCTGTGGTAGCTTTAGAAGAAAATCTGAGTTATCCAGAAATCATCCAGGGAACTCAGAGACTGGTGGTGACTGGGCAGAGAAGATTCTGCAGCAATGAGGATCAGATAAGAGATACACAAATTATTTAACAGTCAGAGGGCAAAACACTACCGCTAAAGGGTTTCCACTCCTCCTTGTCGAATCACCTCAGTTTTAACTTGCCTTGTCTTCCTCCTTCTGTTTTCTAACCCTGAGCCTCTCTTGAATGAGTACAGCCACAATAATTGCCAGTGATGGGTATAGTGAGCAAATGGCCAGATGGGTCTGCTTCATGAAAAAAAAAGCCTCGTATTTTCTGGCCTGCAAAGTTTTGAATGCATTTTTATGTGGTAACATGACTCTGTTTCCCTACCTGCCTTAAATGAAACTGAATATTCACATGATGTTACCTCACTCCTTGTATGAATGGGACCGACAGAGTTTCATTTCTTAGTGCCAAGTAACACTGTGTAAATACTTTGGAGTAAATTAACATAACGAACACTATATTCTGCTGCCTGAATGATTGTTTTCTTCCCCTCCCCACATCACTGTTATTATTAGAATTGTTGTATGACTGAGAGAATCTCTCCAGGGACAAGCTAGTTTTGCTTAACAACCGCTTCTTCAAGTCCATCAGACTGGCAACCGCAAGCTTATGATTAGCTTAATAAAAGTTAAAGGAAAATTATAAAGTGAATGGAAAATACTAAAGGTGTCGTGAAACAAAACCATAATTGGGTAGCAATACTCCAGTGATGATAGCAAGACAGCATCTGCTCCCTGCAGCATCCTAAAGTGTTTGCAAAGTCTGCAGAATTCTACAGAAAAATCCACAGCCATGTAGTCTCCATGCCTACAGGGATTTGCAATACCCTGGAGAGTTTTTAAGGGATTTTTTAAGTGACTTAACTTTTATTTTTATCCCCCTTTTTTTTTTCCCTAGCTGTCTGTCTTGTTCTCAAATCTTGGTGGTGTGTTCAGCAGATTGCTGTTTTCTCTTGCTCTCTGTACACCTGTTTTCTACCATGGAGGGTACAGGGACTTCATAAACCTTAAAGATGACAAGATTTCTGTTCCAAAGAGCTTGTTTTCAAAGGGCCAGACTCTCAGGCTATCTGACTCTCTGGAAGTATTCATTCCTATCTATGCAAGCAATGAGACCTGATGGAACAACATGAAGCTCTGTCAGCAGAGGTTTAGGTTGGGCACTAGGAAAAGGTTCTTGACCCAGAGGGTGTTTGGTCACTGAAACTCACCCAGGGAAGTGGTCACAGCAAAACCTGACAGAGTTTGAGGAGTGTTTGGCCAACACTCTCAGGTGCATGGTGTGATTTTTGGTGTTGTCCTTCGCAGGCCCAGGAGTTGGACTTTGATGATCCCTGTGGATTCCTTCCAACTCAAGATATTCTATGATTCTATTATATTTCCTAGGCTATTTCCCAGCCAGAAACTCCAATTAATTCTTTATCTTGCAGATGTTGTTGAAAGAAAATTATGTCCATACACTCCTTTTGACCACATACGGTTACTTGGCTTACACCCACATCTGCAGCACTTGTGCTGTCAAGATCTCTAGATTGTTTTAAGAACTTTTAGCTCACCAGCCAACATATGGTGGTAATCTTCATTTTGGCCCAGATTAGTAAGGAAGTCCAGGCAGCTTCATGTTTTCTGTGTTAATCTGAGAAATAAAAATCCTGTGTTGGATGCTGTTTCGTGGCAGGGAATGAAATTTCAGTGTTTGCTTTCCTTTTCTTCCTCGACACTGAGCTGCTAGCAGAAATCCTGTCAAAGCAAAGGAACATGATGTATATACTAAATACAGGAAACCATAGCCTTAGAGGTCTCCAAACTCATCTCAGAACCCATCACTGAATTATCTGAGGGAGGAATTCCACCCATTTTCAGGATTAGGCAGTTTTTGAATTCTGGATTGTAGGTGCATTGGCCATTAGCACTCAGGAAGGGATGGGAATGGGTCAGGCTACAAAGGCTGAGCTGTGCAAGTGGATTATTAACTCTCCTTAAACCTTCACCTGGCAGATATTATTTCAGTCCTACAATACTTCTGCTGGAAAGAGAAGCAGAGGAGCACCTCCTGCCCCTCTTTCTTCACGGCCCTGGGTGTCTGCAGGGCTGTTCCACTCACATATTGTCACTCCACTCTGCTGATGGGCTCCTGATGTCCTGAGCAGGCTTTTCCCTCTCTCTGTCTTATCAGAGTCACTGCCACTGTCACTGATGGGCTCAGCCTTGGCCAGTGTTGAGTCCAACTGAGGCTGACTTTATCAGACTGGAGGTAAACTTCTAGCAGCTTCTCAAAACCCACCCATTTAATACCCTGTAAACTCTCTGCTACCAAAGCTTTGACAAAGAAACCTAATTCCACTGTAAAGATGTTCATCCTGCCCTCCAGAAAAAAGCTTAAAGGGGAAGGTAGTTTCCACCAGTTATTTCAAGCTTAAATCCAGCCATGTTGGTGCATTTCAAAAGCACCAGGTAGACGGACGAGAATTTATAATTTGTCCTATAAATAAGAACATGGGAAAGATTTACAGTGGCAATCATTAAAAAAAAGTCAGAAATAAGAAGATGAAAGAATAATGTGATATATACATAGAGGCAGTTGTTTATGATACTTATTTTTTGTATCCTGCTATTAAATATTTGGCTGGATCTCTATCACTTCTTGCACAGAAAAGAGGTTGTTATTTAGTGGCACTAATTATAATAGTTTTTTCCCAGGCTACTGTTTAAATTGGAGTCCCACATATTCACTTTTTTATGACCTGACAGGTGACTTCCACAATAAGTTTACATTTCTCTCTCTTGTCCTCCAATACAGTTCAGCTGTGTTTGATATTTTCAATGCTATTTAATACATTCTGCTGCTAATTCCAACAAACTGTGGAAAAATTTCAGGACTCAGTCTTTAAATATTTCTCTTCTATCAACAAGGTCAGGCACAAGGCTCAGGGCAAAAGGAGCAAGGAGGCAGAACAATTTTTCAGCACTGAATTTTTTATAATCATAGAATAGCTGGGGTTGAAAGGGATACGAAAGGTCACCCAGTCCAACCCCCTGGCAATAAGCAGGGACATCTTCAAGTGGATCAGGCTGACCTGAGTCCCATCCAACCTGACCTTGACTGTTTCCAGAGAAGGGGGAATCTACCACCTCTATGGGCAACCTGTGCCAGTGTTTCACCATCATTATGGTAAAAAACTTCTTCCTTATGTCTAGTCTGAATCGACCCTTTTTTAGTTTAAAACCATTACCCCCTGTCCTGTTACGACTGCTAAAAGTTTTGTCCCAATCTTTCTTATTTGTCCCCTTGAAGCCCTGAAAGGCTGCTCTGAGGTCTCACTGGAGGTTTCTTTTCTCCAGGCTGGAAAACCCCAGTTATCCCAGATTTTCCTCATAGGAGAGGTGTTCCAGCCCTGTGATCACTGTTGTGTCCCTCCTCTGGACCTGCTCCAACAGGTTCAGAGTTGAGTAAACAACAGGATAGTTTGGTTCACAACAGTATAGTTTAAGAGCTGATACCATGAAGAAACTTTAGGTATTAATGAAAATAAAGTCACTTAAGAGAGGGCAGACGGACTATGAGAAGATAAATTTTGGAGATTAGTAATCATTTCATGTGAGAACATTTAGTCAATCTTTTAAAGTTTAATGAAATGCACTAAAGCCAGCATTTCAGGAGAATAAGAAGAATGCTGAACATTTCCTCTCAAATATACAAAAGATTCCCCTGGCCTGTAAGATGCTGCAATGTGTAAATATATAACTTGGAGGAAAAATGGAAAACTGCAATTTACTCCTGTTGGAGCTCTGTAGCATTCCTCCATTTTGCTCCCAGCTTTCTGAATGCTTCCAAGTGATCCATCTAAGGAAATCAATGGCTATTGACAGGTTCTGTAATTACATTTACAAGCCAAGATTCCTAGCCCTCTGACACTTATTTGAGCGATTACATGCCTTCTAACCTGTTTTGCTAATGATCACCAATGTATGGATCTGAGCCAAAAATCAAATCATGTCCCAAAACACCCACTTGCCATTCTTCAGAACAGTGCTGTGACTTGGGTTCTTTGCACTGTTGCAGTGACAGAAGAGCTGATGAGTACCACCGGGTGGAAGATGCAGCTGATTGTCACAAACCTTTCTTCCAAATTCATGCTGAATTTGCCGTGCAGGTTTGGCTGGGATGGTGGAGTTTGGACTGGGTTCACAGGTCAGTCCTAAAAAGGGGTGATCAGTCTGCTTTTTGTCTGATAGATCTCTCTGTGGCTGGAATAAATACCGATGAGGAGGGAAAACAATGTACACATTAAACTTTTTCACAGATTTCCTGCCACTTAGGATGTTGCCTGAAGCACCAGAGCTGGGCTGCTTTGGCATTGTTATCTCAGCTGCCCTCACTGGAGCCATTTGTGTTGTATGAAACACTGCAAATAATTTCTTAAACAATGAAAAATAAGACATTAGCTGTGTAATCAGGACACTGAACCTGACAAAGGTCCCAGTTTTTATTTCATTAAATGTTTATATTTTGGAGATGAAATGAAACCTTTCAGTAGGCCTTTCAGTACCTGAAGGGAGCCTACAAGAGAACTGCAGAGGGACTTTTATAAGGGCTTGTAATAGACAGGACAAGGGAGAATGGCTTTAAATGGAAAGAGGGAAGGTTTAGATCAGATATTGGAAGGAATTCTTCCATGTGAGGGTGGGGAGGGTCTGGCACAGGTTGCCCAGAGAAGCTGTGGCTGCCCCATCCCTCAAAGTGTTCAAGGCCAGACTGGATGGGGCTTGGAGCAACCTGGTCTGGTGGAAGGCGTCCCTGCCCATGGTTGGAGGATTGGAACAGGATGACCTTTAAGGTCTGTTCCAATACAAACCATTCTATGACTCCATAAATCTGTTTCTACGAAAAACCTCAGCAGATAACATGCCCAGTACACAGAGTCAATGGCTGGGTTACACTCTGATGGTGATATTGGGGCGAAACCCCATAAAGAGAATTGGGAGTTGATACCTCTGACAGCTGCCAAAAGCTTTGGTCACTCTGCCTTTGAGTAGCAGAATCATTGTACAGCAGCAGTCTGCTTTGTCAGTCTAGTTTGTCAAATTAGATGACATAATTTGCTGGGAAGAAAAAATCTGACTAAAGAATTTGGGGCCCCATTACGTTTAAAAAACTGTCTGTATTTCTGGTAAGTTTTATATGTGTTCATGGAAAAAAAAAATATGCTCACAGTATCAATCCATGTTTTGTTGACAAATCTTCCAAAAACTCTTTCAAAATATGTGCGTGAAAACTCTATTCCTGTATGATTCTCAGGTAAGGTGACTTTTCTACTGATCACTGCCCTTCTGAAACTCATTAATTTCACCTAAATCTAGCAGAAATACACTAAACTGCAAATGCCTCAGCTCTGAGTCAGTGGAAAGAGTGAAGCCTGTGCAACAGATGATCAGAGGAGCACAAATACCCTGAGTACCTGGTAGCATCTGCTACCAGAAACAGTTCCTGCACCACCTAGAAACTGCTACTAAAGCCCTTTCTGCTTAGTGACTCTTAGTACCTGACAGCATCTCTTGCTCAGTGTGCAGACTGCTGAAGTCCACTCGCCATAAGTGAAGAAATTGTGTAGGAGGAAAAATAAATTGTTACATGCTTTTGGGTTTCATTAGGTTTTCTTTGCTCTCCTACACGAAGGCTTTTGTAAAATTCCAAAGGAAGTGCTTCTTTTTTTTTTTTAATATTATTAATTTAAACATAAACAATTGCCTCAAACAGATACTAAATATTTGAAGTAGAATCCAAAATGGTTTCATGAAGCTGGAGGATTAATAAACTAATTCCTATATTGGAAACTTCCTCCACAGCAATAACTATGTGCTGCCTATAAATCACAGGTGTCCACAGTCCACAAACAGATGATCGAAATAAAATGTGACATGTTTGATAGCTTTGAGGTGTGCAAACCTAAGCGTGTGTGCCCATACATTTGGCAAGGCTACTTGTCTTTTCAGAGATCTGCAAGACTGAAAAAAAATCCACCCCTGCCATAAAGGTGAATGGAACCTCAGTGTTATAAAGGAGGCTCTGTGGACTCTGCAAGCTCTCAGTCTTTCACAAATAGGTATTTTGTGCTCCCTTTTTCTTCAGTTGGTGAGTGTAACGAGAGAAATATGATAAAGAGATAAGGGGGGTTAGCAGCCTGCTCTGAGACTTGAAGCACAGTGAATGGAGGGAGTTGCAAAAGGGGATGGCAAGAAGAGAGACTTGAGAAAGAAAAAATAGAGGAGATCAAGGGTGTTATTGGATCCATTCTGAAGTGAGTGGACACCTTAATACTCATTACAGAGTGCAGCATTTAACCCCAGATTTGCTGGTGGAATAAGACCCTCCTTTAACATCATCAAAGTTGCTATGGCAAGATATAGGTTTGTGCCTTGCTTTTAAGCCACGTTCTTGTCCTTTGTGTCCTTATTTTTCCCCCCTCATCATTACTAACCTCATAGGAACACATTGGGGAGGCTGGTTTGCCTGGTTTACCTTCAGTTTGGAAAGGTGGGCAAAGACTCCTTGGTGAGCTCATGTGAGGTGGGATGCTCCCACTGAATGTCAGTGTGAGAGCAGGGGAGTGCTCTGCTTGCTGACATCACAGAGCACTGAACTTCCTTAGCACGTCCTGCTCCGTTCAACGCTTCAGAGCTGCTGATGGGGTCCTGTGTGCTGTGGAACGCAGCCTTCAGCTGTGCCTGGAGCCAGGCTTGCACACCTGCCTCCTAAATGGAAACTAAAGCTGATCTTAAATGTAGCCTTGGAGGCTGTGGTTTTAACTGGAAATTAAACAATCCAGGAACAATTCTGGTGCGTTTAGCTGAATTTATCCTATTTGTCCATAACTGGATGGACATGTGTAAGCTGCCTGTTAAAAAATATTCCTGGCTAAGATAAGCCCTGCACCAAGCTTGGCCAGTGACTGGGAGTGGGTAATTTGGGCCAGGTAAGATTCATGCCAGACCCTGTGCTGAGAATTGCAAGGAAGGGCAATCTTTGGAATGTGGGTGCTTGTGTCTTGCACGCTGCCACATTCACTTTATTGTTGTAGATGTAGCTAGAGCATCCCTCTCTCTCTGTCATTAGAATTACCCTGAAGAAATTATATCCTATTGCTTTGCATTGCTTATAACACTATGAAGAACTGAAACTTTCAGTCTTTTTCCCCAGGTCATCAGCCACTGCTCCTGAGTGGCAAAAAAAAAAAAAAAAAGGAGAAAATTAAAATGTGAAAAACCCCACTTCATCTAAAATACCTAAAATACACCAGTTCATCTAGAACACAGTATTTGCTCTAACCTAAAATGTGCTTTGTTTCAGATTGAGGAAAAAGTAAGATTTTGAATTAATACATTTTATGAAAAAACCCCACAGAATTCTGAACGAACAAAAACCAATTTATTATTTTACGTTATATCTTTAAAATTTTTTTCGAATTAAGTCAGATAAGTTGAGCTGAATTTATAAACTACCTGGACTGTACTAAAACTGCAATTCTTTGTGCGAAGAAATTGGGCCAAAGCTATTCTCCATTTTATGTGAAAAGTTATATTGCCTGAGTATTGGAAATGTCACTATTTCAATAAAATTTTTTTCATGTTATGCTATCTGATCAAAGGTGAAGACTACCTCAAGTGCAAGTTAAATGTTAATGCTTTTTCTTTTCATACACTGGCTTTCTGAACATTTACGGAACAGCTGTGTTTCTTTGTATTTCAATGATAAGTTGAGCCATTTCAAAAGACAACAAAATCAATTAAGAACTTCACATTCTGGTTTAGATTGCTTTATTTTAAATGCTGCACACTGTGGCCAGGATGGAGAGGAGATGGGTCACAAAACCCTGTGAGCCTGTAATTTGCTGTCTCATCTCCATAGCAGGGCATGTAATTTTTCCCTTGAAAACTTTGGTTTGCCTCTGTTTTGGTGGAAATCCTTTCTTGCAGATTGGATATGAGACTTTGTGTCATCCTATGACTTGTTCTCCTTTAGATGTATTACCTCTAATTGAAAATTTCAATCCTGTTCACCTCTTGCATTTACTTCTTTCATATTTTCCTGTTGCATCCCCAATTTAAGAGTCAGTTTGGCCCATCCCACTAAAGTGTTACCTCGGAGTTAATCTCTCAGGTTTCCCTTGAAATGTTTGAGATTCTGTCCTGGCTCCTCAGAGATGATTTTCTCATGGATTAAACTCTCACTATCTCCAGCTTCTCCAGCTTGACCTGCTTTTTCACTTACTAACATATCCTCCAAGTCAAATATATTTTACCCCATGGTGAAAATTAACAAACACAAATTCTTTGAAACAAGTGAAAGAGGCTGCTTTTTAGACTGGCTCATAAAGGCTATTTCACCTGCCCTCTGAATAACTTTGGCTCATGACCCTGCTGGATGTAACACAGATGCACACACGGGGTGTTAACACTCAGCTTGGGGAAAACTCTGATGCAGATCTGAGTTCCTAAGTCTTCTTTTTCCTCACTGAACACTCTCCTGTTTCAGTGCAGGTGTAAATCTGGGTAGCCAACACTCCAGCCTGGCCCTTCTCTGTTAGAAACAACAAGTCACACCACTATTTTGCCTATCTGGACCCTACTGGGTGCAGAGTCTCTCAAAAGGTTTATAAAAATTAAACAGCAAAACGTAGCCATTTTACTCTTTTTTTCCCTTGTTTCTGTGCTACATTATTTTATTTTTTTTATTTATTTATTCCCATTATATTGTATAATATTTTCCACCACTCTTGTTGCAAGACTCTGTAATGAGCCAACATGCAGCACACAGAGAAAGGTGTTTGCCAGATTTGCAAGGCATATCTGTTGGGAACTTTGTTTTCTACTGTGTACATGGACAGTAAGTATGCCTGCTCCTTTGGTATGGAAATCATCTTCAGGCTGTACCATCAATATTCATTCCATATCACACCAGTTAACAAACTGAATAATTGGGAACTAAACATGAATGCATGAAGGACCATGATCACCCAGGTAGTGACTAATAGGGACTTGTTTGAAGTAATCACATACAGATTTAATTTTAATATGGTTGATTTGGTTTTTTATTTTCCAGAAAGGTGTCTTAATGTTAATTAAACAATTTAGCTCATATTCAATTTTTTAGGAAAGTGTAATTGTTTTAAAAACCTGCCTTTAACTTCAATCACAAGAACAGATTATTCAATCAATAACAAAATGCTTGATTTTGCTAGTGTCATAATCTGTATGTAAAATGATGTTTTAAATACCTTTTATACATTTCAATATAATCAAAATTATGCTTTGTATTTACTCTTCTGCTTGAATAACATTATAAAAAGAAAAAGCATGAAAATTACTAAACAAACCTAAAACCTTCCAAAAATGGCTTACCTGCAGTATTTCTTTGTATTTTAATTTCACAACAGCATCTTCTTTGAAATTACAAAGTGAAAGAAAGTAAATAACATGAAAAGCTGTTTCTTGTGGCTTTTTTAGAACTTTGAGGAGAGTCCAGATCTAAGTTGGACCCAAGAATCATCAATTTTGATACAAGAAAGTCAACCAACCTCAAATGATGTCACAACTTTCCAGAGTCCCAGCTGATGCTCAGCACAGTTTATAATGTAACCAGGTTAAAGGAGGCAGTTTTGTGCTTTTTGTTTGATTACTTCCCACAGCATTACCTGCAAAGAATGACAGCCTGATATGCTGGGAATCTTTCTCTAAATAAATATTCAGATGTGGAAACAATTTATCATATTTATTTAACTAATCAATATTTCCCACTTTTATTGGCTTCACATTTAAGCAGAGCACAGGTCCCAGTTCTGGCCTTAAAGCATCACTACGTCTCACATTTTTACCATGACTCTGGCAAATTATTTCTGTGACACAAGAGTTTGAATCAAGAAACTGTGAGAGCTGCAATCTATGAAGGCTTTTTTCCTCTTCTTTTAATGACTGTTTCTAACTTACAAGTTGAGAGTGGAAGCTTTTGTTGTTGTTGGTTTTTTTAATATTTTTTAACTTATATGCTGTGTTATATATCATATTATATATTGGTTTTTAATATTTTTATGCTTTTATTATTTTTATTTTAATATTACATGCTACATTCTATATCTCATTTAATTTCAATCCCTTTTTTCATTTAATTTCATTATCTTAGTTTGGGTTTTGGGGGAGGTTTTTTCTGGTGGTTTTTTTTTTTTTTTTTTTTTTCCCCAGCTGTAATGATTTAAAGAAGTTCCCCAGAAAAGACAGATTTCTTCCAGACCCAATGTGGTCAAATAATGAAATTTTCTCTATTACCCTATTGGAAAGCAGGAATATTGAGGTGCCTGCTTTCCCAAAATTTCATAATGTTTGATTTCTTTCAAATGAGCTTTGAAAGATCTCACAACAGTCATTTTTCAACAGTATCAGTTGCTAACACTTTGAGGTCAGAGATATATAGCTGATACTGAAATAAATCCAGAGCATTGACCTGGAGCTTATAGGTACATCTCCCTAAGAGTGTTGGCTTTCGTAGTACATAATTAAGCCAGAACAAATGGGCAAGCTTCATAAATTTGGGGAATATTGCCTTCCCAAGAAAAGGAAATGAGATTGGAAACTGAAAAGAGAAGAATCCCTCTGAAGTTTTTGTTGACTTATCCTGAACTAATGGGTCAGATGTGTAGCTGTACCTCATCAGGCCACACTTGAATTATCAGATAGTGACCAGCAGCACAGTTCCAGAGCTGCAAGGGAGGACTGCTGGAGGATGTAGATCCAGACCTAGGGAAGATGCTACCAGGATGGGCCAAGCTGCAGAAATATTCAAGGCAGGATGAAAATGTTAAATAGGAAACAAGTTGCTGCTGCTCTCGACAGATTCACCAGCAGGAGAGGACGCCGGGAAGCAGGAGGTCACTGCAAAGTGAGGGATCTGAAAGAGGTGCTGTTGAATAAACAGCAAGAAAATGTCAAAGAAAAGCAGCTGCTTGAGGTGTGGGAACATGTACAGCCCCGGACAACAGACAGCATTTGGGAATGAATGCTGTTTTGCAAGAGTTTTCAGCCCTGAGTAGCAGGGACAAAAAGAACATCTCACGACTCAGTGCTCAGGAGAGCAGGGAGTGACAGGGTTTGCAGGGACAGGCAGCACCTTTCAGCAGGCCAGCACAGACAGTCAGAAAAACCACAAGTTCTCGTACACCCAGACCTCCTTCCAGGGGACAGAGCTGGCAGTGACAGGGAGGAGTTCTGCATGGGGCTTGGCTGAAAAATGCTGAAGCAAAGAAATTATTTTTCCATCAAAAAATAATGAAATGCTTATAAATTATAGACAAAACATAGATCATTTAGGAAAAAAAGTGAATGGGAAGTGTAAATACATAGACAAATATAATTGTGAATGCATAGCATGAAACTAATTCTGAGTAAAGAATTACGTGATCTGAAGTTTATCTTTAACTGGAACTGATCAAGTCTGTTATAGTTACAGGAATAAAAAGGCAGTATTTGGTTTAAAAACATGTTTAGCCTAGGTTTGATTCAGAGAGTGTATAGACTGCAGAAACCTAGAAAATGTAATAATGCAAATATAAGAAACAATTATCCAGTCTCAGAAATAATACAGAATAAATTTTCAGGGACTGCAGCAAAGGATGAGGCATTGCAGGAAACCTTCAAGGCTATCAGTGTAAGATGGGATGGGAATTACAAAATATATCCACTGCATCTTTCTCATTTAAATGAGAATTTTCTGTAGCTGATGATGTAGTGCTTAGAGGTACTGGTTCCCAGACTGCAAATTATGATAACCTGACATGATTCATGATTGCAGAGAAGTGTAGAAGACAAAATGATATGTTGAGCTATGGATTGCTGGGTTTAGTGATTGGTGCCTCATCCCTACAAACATGAAGGAGTCCAGGGGCAACAGGGCAGGGGAAAGAAAGCCAGTGCTTCACTCAGAGAAAAGATCCCCTGCCCTGGCTCCTTCCAGGGCTGTCTCTAGGGAAAATCACCCCTGATGGACTGGAGAGGACACCCATCATGGGCCAACAGCTTCTGGATCACCTTGCAGACTGGAAGGGTCACAGAACTCACTATCCAAGTCAAGGGAAGAGACCCTTGGGCTCCTGCAGGGCTTATTCTAGGATGGGAAATAACACTTAAATACTCAATTATTATTCCCACTAAGATGAGATTGTATTATTATTGAGAGGTTAATACAAAATTAAGTCACAGGCAGAATTAGAGACATATTTAACCAACAAGGTATTACAGAACTCTCCATAATTGGGATGGTCTGCACCTCCATAGAACTTGAAAGCATTAGAGAATTATGTGTTCCAAAGTGAAATGAGCCACCCAAATATACTTATTAAATTGTCTGGCAAAAACTAAAGTTATATTCAGAGTGTTTCTAATTAAATTTTTGATATCTCAAAGAGAACCATAATTTGTCCTTACAAACTTATCCTTTAAAAAGTGCAGTGAAAAGTTATTTTGCTTAAAAAAAAACCAACATAGTTTTTCCTGGTTTCTCTCCCCCTGCAGCAGAAGGCAGAGCAGATCATTCAAATACACTGAAATCAGTGTTGAAAGGGCACACTGGACCCATATTTTTGCCAGCTTTGATGCCTTTGGGATGCAGCTGGCATGCAGAGTGGTGCTCCCAGGTTTCAGGAGGGCAATTTCCCCTTACTCTCATGAAATACTTGAGCCATCAGCCCTCCCTCTCCAGCCCTGAAGGAGAGTGCCAGGACGTAAGCCAAGTCCAGGTTATGTAAGAGGAACCTGCAGAGAGAAAAAAAAGTGGGTCTGAAGAGCCACTAAATATCAACGAGCAATGATGGAGAGAGAGGCAGAATTGATTCTCAGGAGCCCCCCCAGAACCAGTCCTGACAGACTTAATGGCAACTGCTTGGTCTGTGCTGTAATAAACTAGAACCCTCAATTATCTGCTATAAAACAAGAAGTTACCCCGAGAAGTTGTGGATTTCCCATCCCTGGAAGTGTTCAAGGCCAGGCTGGATGAGGCTGTGAGCAACCTGTTCTAGTGGAAGGTGTCCCTGCCCATGGCAAGGTGGGGCTGGAAGGAGATAGTCTTTAAGGTCCCTTGCAATCCAAACTGTTCTATGATTCCATGAAAAACAAAAGAGGAGAGGAATGTAGTGAAATTTACATTGTCCCTCAGAGCTGAACTGTGACAACAGATGTGAGATGGTAACAGAGAGAAAAACTAACAAATAAACAAACAAAATACTTTTGGTGTTATAAGTACAGCATAAAGTCATGATCTTAAGAGACACTGACCAGACACGGACCATCTTTTTTTATCCTCAAGGTGATGTAAGTCTCTTCTTGCTAGGAGTACTGGGGTTTAATATAATTTTGAAAACAGACCTCCTAAACGGGAAAAAACTATAATCTAAGCCCCTTGGAAAACAGGGCCTGGTCACCAGTTTAGCAAGTTGGCAGCTCTCCTGAGCCAGAATTCATTCTGGCATTTTCAAAGGAAAAAAAAATGTGATGAAAAACTATGACAAAAACGTCTTAAGGGCAGCACCATGAAACATTTTCCATGATGGTGGAAAATGTTTTAACAGTGGGGCAAGAGATGGCAATATTTAAAGCAAGGCACTTACTAGCAGATGGATGAGGGGAGAGGAGCTCTGAAACAGTAAATGAGCAAAGATATGCACTAAAACGGACAAAATTACTGCTCTGCTCATTTTTTCAGTGTGAAAGTGAGACAAAGCTGCTAGAAAGAAGTTGAACAGGCCATTGGCCTTTGGCTGCTCTGCGCTTCGCATAAAATAGAGAGAAAACAGTGACAGGGCTTGGCTTATTCGATGTTGTAATAGCTCAGAATTTTCCAAGCCACAGAAGACCAAACATCAGTCTTATTTTCATTCCTTCAAGTCCCTCCTTTGGTGTCTTTTCCCCCTCGCAGAGATTAAACAGACCAGAAACCAGAACAGCCATCCAAGCCCTCCTCTCACCCCACTCTTAAGCGGCACACACAGCCAAACCACAGCTCTGTGGATCTTCACCTGAGGTGAAACCTTTGCAGACCTAAATTGTCACATCAAGACTATAACTATTTCTTCCCTCTGGCCACCCTCTCATGCTACTGCCACTCAGCCCCACCCTCTCTGCCTAAAAGGCTCAAAAAAAGGAGTGGCAGCATCTGTCATTTATAGAAAACCTGGCAGAAGTCTTAAAAGGGGGGAGATTCTGGCAGCTCCAGTGCCTCCCATTTCCATCCCTCCCACTTTTGTGTTGCTCTCCCAGCCTGTCAGATCACACAGGAGACAACAATAAAGAAGAAGGAGTTTTCCACCCTCCATGGCACCTTCCCTGTCACCATTGCAGGAAGAGGTTATTAGAGGGATAAATCATGCAAACCTAAATCAGCCAAACAAAGCTATAAAAAGACAGCAGAGACAACAGAAATGGGAGGGGAAAGGGTAGGGAGAAGTTAAATAGCCTATTGTCCAGAGGAGAAAAGAAAACAGATAAAATCACAACCTAGATTTAAAAAAGACTCAGGCAGGGAGGTGCTTACAAACCAGAGGCTTCACGAACTAAGAAATCTATAAAAGAATATAAAAATACACTCTCTGCATTTCTAGTCCTGTTTTATTTCACCCTGCTTTGAGGACTGCAACTAATTTAGTGAGTTACTGAGCACCTCTGCCTCTACTTTTTTCCACTGCAAAATAAGAATTAGTGGTGGAGGGAGGAAAGATAATGAACTCATCTAAATGGATATTGTGATACTGTGCCTTGATTTCAATGGATACAGATATGCTAATGAATAAAATGACCTAAAATCTTGCATGTGGGTGGATCACATAGAATCACAGAATCATTAGGGTTGGAAAAGGCTTCTAGGATAATCAAGTCCAAGCATTAACACGGCACTGCCAAGTCCAGCATTAACTGTCCCCAGGTGCCACATCTACACACCTTTTAAATCCCTTTGGGGATGGTGTCTCCACCACCTCTCTGGGCAACCTGTTTCACTGCTTAACAACCCTTGTTGTGAACAATGTTTGCCTAATATCCAATCTAAACCTACCCTGGCACAAACAGAGGGCATTTCCTCTTGTCCTGCCACTTGTTACCTGCGAGAAGAGGCCGACCCCCACCTCACTACAACCTTCTTTCAGGGAGTTGTAGAGAGCAATAAGTTCCCTCCTGAGCTTGTTTTCTCCTTTTCTCTCTAGGTTGCAATCCCCCAGCTCCCTCAGCTTCTCCTCATCAGACTTGTTCTCCTAATCATTCATATAATTAAACTTTCTACACCCAGCAATGCAGGAAGGTCGCATCCAGATTTTGTGCTTGGATCTGTCCCTGAGCTGGGCATGGGCATCACGTCAGTGCTACTTTGCATGACTCAAAAACTGGTCAGTTGTATCTGTACAGTGGCAGGGATGGCTGTGCATCAGTCTTTGAGCTTGTGCCATGGCCTGGCTTTATCTACTAGTGCTGAGGTGGCTGATAAGAACAGCCATGAGAACACAGTAGCAAAGGTGGGATGACTAATATATGCCAAGATATGGAAATGGAAATTAGGAAGAAACAAAAACTCAGAGGGTTTAAGAGAAGTCACAGTGACCTGATGTGTCTGAATTACAGAACAATAAGAAGTTGCAGAGCCAGTAGTAAAAAACCTCTAAGGCATAGGTAGCTGAAGATTTAGGGATTCTTTTCAGAAAGTAGCAATAAAAATGATCCAACTCACTACAGACTTGCAAGTTCTGTCTGAACAGTATAAAAAATTGAAACAAATCTCAAAGGAAAAGAAAAATTAAAAATATTTAGAAAAAAAGGATGTGGAGTACAGTTAAATTTGGGATGCCAAAGGTAGTTCTTGCCGGAGTAACCTGATTGTTTTCCATTTATTAAAAAATCTCAAACTACACTGATTCCCTCAGCAAAGGAGCATGAACCACATAAAACTTAAAGCTGAAGGATAAACCAGGAAGCTGCTAGTGAAGAAGGAGGAGAACATGGTCTTTCTCAGAGACCATTTAGCAGCAAATACTGCTGAGATTGGAAATTTTCAGCCTGACGGAAGGCTGAGACAGGAGCCTTAAGAGCAATAATAATTAATACTGTCACTAGCAATCCTGGCATAGAAAGCGAGTACATCAATAAAGTGAACCTCACTGATGACACAGAGAAGTTCAGAGCATCTGCAAGGAGCAACTGGATGAGTCTGAAAACTGGAGTAATTGCAATTTAATGAAATTCAGTAGTACAGAAGGCAAGGGCAAGCATCTGGGGACCAATAACAAAAATTCTTCCAGAAATACCACGTTCAGTTGGAAATGACCAATGGAATATGGCCATGAAAACAAATACTACTCAAATGTAAAGCCATGGAACAAGGCCCCACTGAGACAGGAGGCACTGGTCTCTTATCTCAAAAGGAAGAAATACATCTCCCAGTCAGAGGAGCAGTGTGGACATCTGAGGAACTTAGCTCTGGGAAAAGCTTCCTGATTAACCACAACCTGTCACTAATCATCCTGGGACTTGCTAGTTGATCCTAAAATTATTTTAATTGGAGTTAATCTGGTAAAAATGCTTCAGAAACAATATAAATGTCTAAATAAAATCTAACCACGGTTTGGTTTTGCAGAGCTCTGTTTCCTACGGCACAGAACACCCAACAGGTCTTGAGACGCTCAAGTCTGAGCCCTTTCCCACTTTTAGGTGTGCTGGGCTACTTTGGTTTTTAATTTCTGAAGAGGAGGTGATGGTGTTTATTACCTGTATATTTAGAGATTCACTGCTAAAGGGTAGCCTCTAAGGCATTACTTTTGTCAGAACTGCAAGTATCTCAGTTAGCTGTAGAGAATGTGCTGTAACACTTAAAACAATTTATTTCTTAAACTTATTCCTCATCTGGCAGTCAGGCTACTTCCCTGGAACATATCTATGCAGGCAAATAAAACAGGGTTAAAAATGGCTCTCAGCCCTCATGTAACCTGCAGAATTCTCCCTCTTGTCATTTTGGTCCTGTGCTAATTAACCCTCTCCTAGTCATTGAACTTTCCCAGCAGTAGAAGGCATACTTTATGAAAGGAACCCATCCCCATGGGCAGTTTGGATATAATCACTCCATTTGGTGTGGTGAAAAATATGTGTGGTAAGAATGTGAGGCATATGCAAGATCTTGGCAGCAAAAAATGGTCCAGGGGCTGTTTTATTGAGTTATATAGATACCACTACAGTGTCCAGGAGCTGGCATTGCAGATGTCCTGGTTGTCCTGGCGAGGGCCTGAGGATGAACCTGAAATCCTCACCTGTGTTTCCTCAAACCTCCCTCTTCTGGAGGAGTGGCAGATGCAAGCATGTGTTGCTTGAGCACTACATCCATAGGAACCTAAACATATTGATTGCATTATCACATGCAGGAGATGTCAAAAGAAACCTTTAAAAAGTATTGAAAACCAGGAAAAATAAGTGTGACAGATACCAAAAGACTCCATTATCCTTTAAGCGGGAGGGTAGCTTTCTATGCCAGGCCTCAAGCAAGAGGCTGCTTGCCTAATTACCAAAGAAAGTGAAAGCAGCTGCTGCTAAAGACTCCAAGTTAGAGGCAAATGGTGAACTGAGGCATGGAGAAGTTAAGTGGTTTGCCTTAGGCCACAGAGGGAAGTGGTGTCAGACCCAAGATTAAAAATCACAAGTTTTCCTCATCCATCTCCAAGCTCAGATCACTAAAGTATACCATCTGGACATGCGTAGATAAGTATTTGAGTCTGTCTAGCATTCCTATCCATCTTTAAAACAAACTCATATCCTCTTACAGTTTCATATAATTTCCAGGAAAATGCTGTTTTAGTTAAATGTAGTTTTTTGCACAGCTAATATTTCAGAAAAATAATTCAGGATTAACGGGGTGCCACAGCCATTGGAAAAAAATATGTTCCAGCAAGTCGGGATTTTCTTTTTTTGAACCATAAACCAAAAGCTGTTTAGTGGAAAATGGCAGAGAAATAGACACAGAAAGTGTCTTCAGCAAGTTACCTTCAGCTTGTTACTGAAGTAGTATTTTTTGAAAGATGGGGAGGAAGTGAAGCGAGATGGGAAACTTTTGTACTGCAGTAATTTAGCACAGAGCAACAACAAAAACACCCTCTACAAACACAGTACAGAACTGCAGCACAAAATAAACTCTGAGTAATGCTACCTCAAAACACTCTCCATAGTAACATAACATTTTTACCCTTATTACCACTGTCGAGGGTTTTTTGGTTCCAAACCAGCGTGAACTCACATGAAAAAGATCTAAAGCAAACTTTGGACCCAGCTTCTCAACCTTTTTGTTCAAGTTTTGCTTGAGAGTGACATGTGCTGGCCTCTTGTATCCCTTGGCAGCCTTTTGTCATTCAGCATTTATGAGAAATCTTTCTTTGCCAAATCCTACTGATATGATTTCTCCCTTGTATTTAAAGTCCTTTCTTTATGGCTAACATTCTACCAGGGCACGGCAAAAACCTTTGAGCACAAATCAATTCTTATGGATGGGGAGGTGTTTGGATATTCCATTTGGATTTGTAAGGGGCAAGATCTGTTCACATTCTCCATGAAACTCAGGGGTCTGAAGCAAACCCAAGCAAGCTTTAAAATTAGCAAGTTAACATCAAAATACTTCAATTCTTGTAATTTAGGTCTTCTCATGATGTAAATGTGCTACAGACCTTCTCTTATCTAAAGGTTCTGTGCTGGTTTTGGCTGGGGTAGAGTTAATTTTCTTCACAATGACTGTTATGGGGCTACATTTTGCATTTGTGCTGAGCACAGGGTTGATACTACAGAGATGTTTTTGTTATTGCTGAGCAGAGATTTCAAGTGGCTGCATGGGGCTTGGCTGCTGGCTGGGGTTAAGCCACAGCAGGTTCTTATGCAAAATACACAACTATAGAGCTTGAAAATCGCATGTGAGTGTTGAACACACCGTCACTTAGCTGTGACACGTTGATGGCTGGTGTCAGGATCTCCCCATGGTAGAGAAATAGCCAATGACAGCCTGGCAAATGCAACAACAAAACCATCTCCCTGAAAAAGGAGGAGGATGCAGCTGGTGAAACCAGTGAGTTTTGCAGTTCCCTATTATTTTATGTGACGGATGGATTTTTGGCTATCTGCTCTGGGTAATAAAGGCACAGCAGCTCTGCGTCGATTGCTCATTTGGGCACATGCACACACACCTGCAAGAACACAGACACACCACCTTTGATAAATGCAGGTACATAAACCCCGGTTCCAGGATGAAGCCTCAGTGCAGCAAAACACTTCAGCATTTACTCAAATCCCATTGCAGTGTAAAGCTGTTGCTTAAAAAATTTCCAAAATTGTGGCTAGTACCATTATCACTGCAGTCAGTCTTCCTATTGATTTCAATAAGCTTTAGGTCTGTCCCTTGATATCAGTATTCTGGATCTACGTCCAAACATGGCATTGCAAAAACAAAGCCTAAGAATTTCTTCTCTCCCACAGTCCTCAAGAGATAAGTTCAACTAATCACTGGATCAGAAACAGCAACACACAATTTTTCTCTTAATAAATTCAATGAACTGAAGCATTTTGTGAGTCAGAACAGTGGTGTGAAAAAAAAAACAAAGCACCATTCCCATATATACCATATATATATGTGTGTGTATATATATATATATATATATATATACTAGCACATAGATACACATACATATTCTTCATCCTCCAAGCAGAACATTCTCCAAACTGTTAAAATATTTTATAAAATTGCCCTTATTGTTCCAGCATTTTACAGCCTCGCAATTTATTATTTTCTGTGTTGGGGAAAATACAAAAAGGCAAAAAAAAGATAAAAATTTTACTGTTTATACTTTAACTCGCTTGGTTTAAAATGGATTTACTTTGCACATTGTTTGAGCACTTAGAATATTTGTAATGCTGTAAAGGTGCTCAGTGACAGAAAAATGATACATAGCTGCCTGCCTGTGACAACATTTTAGTAATTCTTCGAGGCATCAGAACAGGTTTTAATGCTCCATCCTGCAGCAACAGTCCCTGAGAGGGTATTTACAGTGTAGATACCTAAGTTAGGAGATTTGTATACTGTGGCTCTCTTTATACGGACTGGGGTGAGATAACCTCCTCCAGAGAGCAGTTCGGAGGAGAAGCTGAGTTTAAGTGCCCTGAATGTGCTAGCAAAATCATTCCCAGCAAAATCATTCCCAGCAAAAGCATTAGAGAATATTCTGAATTGCAGCACTTATTTAAAGGCTTGGAGTTTGGAATTGAAGCACACAAAGGTGAGAAGAAGCTTTGTTCTTATTTCTGCACTCAATCTCTTCGTCTCTTGAGAATGTCATGTAATCTTTAATGATTGTGTGGAATACTGACATTCTTAGTTTTTAAGCAAGTTCTTTTAAGGGCTAAATATTTTCTGTGAAGTGTTTTGTAAAGTTAAAGTGCTGAAGCATAGTTAGGCTGAAAAGCTTCGTGATTCAAGTAAAATGTCTCAATCTTAGTGCACCCACTCCAAAATGAGAAAAGACAGAACTGAAGTTGCCTGAATCTCATTTGAACCTCCAGCTGCAACACGTGATGTGAAGCTGCTGCTTATCTGATGCTTCATTTTTCCTCAGAGAAAATATTTGTCCATCGCCTACTGCCAACTGCCTACTGATATATTTTGAGGATCACGGCCCATTTTTACAAGGAAAAAAATATGCTTTTGTCCAACAGCATGTGTTTGGGAGTGATGGAAATGTTGTTAGCTTGGAAATTCAGAAAATCTTGCTGCAGCACACACAGAAATCAAGACATTTCTTAAAAGTGCATCTCAGGACTGTGAGCTCTTTGTCAGCTTATATGGAGTTCTATAAATAAAAAATAAACTTAGCACAATTTTTTTTTTGTTCTCATATCCACACAAAGAAAATTAGAAAGTTATGAATGACAAGAAGAAAAGTAGTGAGCATGTGAAGCAGGTTATGAATCAATGTTACTTGAGGAGTGTCCTAAGATCTCACCAAAATCAGAGTCCTGAAGTTATAAGCATCTTGTGATATTTAGGCCATATCGCTAAAAATTGGTTAATTATGCTTTGTACATGGAGGTTTACATGTGATAATAATTTACATGTGTAAATAGCTCTGATACATAAATAAAAAACCAGCGCAGGAAAAAAGTTTTAAGCATAGTCTAAATAAAGAGAAACATCCATAAATCACATATCTAAATAGAAAAAAAAAACCCAAAAAACCCAATACAAAAAAAAACCACCTGACAAAAATACACAATAGAAGGAATGACTGAATATATAACTAAATGAAAAGCGTGTCAAAATGCATTAGAATGTATTGCAAAATCAAGTACCTATCCCTTTGAACCACATTTCAACATCTGCAACTGTGTAACGTAGTAAATGACATATATCACCTGCTGATTGAAACACATCACCTGGTGAAACAACAATCAATCTGTGCATGTGAAACGCATCTCTTCTCCTAATAAATTAAATGCAGAGCAAGCTAAAGCTGATGCAGCAGTTACCGAATTATGCACGGTGAGAACTGAACTCATTTTACCAGCTACTGAATCTGAAACCTAAAGAGCTGAAACTGATACAGCCCATCAGACACATCAGCTTTGTGGGAAGCGTCAATCATAGGGGCAGGTTGAAGCCACTGTCAGAAAATGTTTAGGTCAACAACGCTCTCAGTAACAGCCATTTGCTTCAGCTGATGGCAAAGGTTCAGGAGCAGGGCATGACTGCCAAGATCCCAGACATCTGGAGTTTGATATTCAAGCCTGTGTGAGTGTTCACTGTAGAGGGAGAGGTGTTGAAAGGCCCATTTAAACGTGCTTTAGTTTAATGGAGCAGGGGAGGGCAGCCTATTGTGTTTTTTAACTTGGTGAAGATGTGAGAGATGAAAAGTGGTGGGATGGACAGCAGTGTGGTTTTCATTTTAAAAAAAAACCAGAGGATCATTCAGCAGTACAAACAACGTTTGTGTCACTCACATGCAAACTTCTTTCCACATCTTGTGAAGTGGATACATACATATACATGAATATGTATATGTACAGATATATATGTGTGTATAAGGTAAAGCAAAAAGCCTCATATTTGGTTTCGTGTTCTGCAAATATCATGTAAAACAGTGATGTTTCACTCCATCAAAACGAATGCAAACCAGCTTTCCACTTGGGTTTCTGGAAAAGAACCAGCAGTTTTGTAGCTGCTGCCAAGCAGGAAGTCACATGCTTGAGCTGAACAGCAGCAAAGGCGCCTGTCAAGCAGACCCATCCTGCCTCTTCTCATGCAATACACTCAGAGAGAAAGAAGAAGATTCAAATCAAAGAATGGTTTGGGATGGAAGGCAACTTAAAAATCATCTATTTTCAACATCACTGCCGTGGGCAGAGACTCCTGCCACTAGATCATGTGTCTCCAAACCCCATCCGACCTGGCATCGAACACGTTCAAGGGCATTCACAACTTCTCCAGACAACCTGGTCCAGCTTCACCCTCACAGTGAAGAACTTTTTCCTAATATCCAATCTAAACTTGCCCTATCTCAGTTTAGATACATTTCCCCTTGTCTTATCACCATAAACTCTTACAAACAGTCCCTCTCCAGCTTTCTTGCAAACCCCCTTCAGGTACTGAAAAGTTGCAACGAGGTCACCCCAGAGTCTTCTCTTCTCCAGGCTGAAAAATCCCAACTCAGCCCTTCCTCATAAAAAAAAATCTGTGGACAGTTTCGTTCTTGATGTCACTCAATGGCCAGTTTTGTTGAACTTTTAGTTAATTGATCAATTTTACTTGTTGAAATGCAACGTGTGTGCAAAATAAGATGGTTATTTGAGCCAACTGACTCAGGCTGTTTTTCTTCCCTCTGACAAGAAATGCTGATTTAAGGAGTGAGTTAAGAGTAATTCAGAGTCTATCAGGAAAATTCTGTGAAGTCATTGACTACTTAACTGATCAATAGGGCTGAAAAATATCAGGGCTATCATTTGCTGAAAGACAAATTCCTGGATCCCAAATGGCATAGAAGAGAGGCTCCAACAAAAGTGCAAGGTGTCTGTGTCATGAGTCTACACAGGTCTGTCCCCAAGGCTTTTAAGTAGGATTAATATTGTACGTTTCATTAAAGTAAATTAAGACTAATTCCAGTGAAGTGGGGGATGCTGAAGGGAAGTGATAACCTTGAATTAATTTACCTTTAAGAAAAGACCTGAGGAGGAAAACAAAGTTGCTTGGTTCCACTGAGCAAGAATGGCATGTTTTAAAGGACTTTTGTTTTTCTGGAATTCACATAAGAGTCTAATCAGACTTCTGGTTTCTGTCACATTAACCTGAAATTCACAGGATAAAAGCCACCTTGCCATGTCTACACTTCTGACAAAATACAAGTGAGAAAGAAGTTGATCCTTTTAGTAGCACAGAGGAGATTCCTTTATGGGTCATGGCTCCAGCTGTGGATAATGGCACAGTGTTTCCTCCTTCCCAAATCCTCAGCACCAGCCTGGGAATGTTCAGGACTGGCAAAACCTCTGTGAGGCTCTGTGTGACAGCAGGAGGCCTTTAGCATTTCCAACAGCTTGGCAAATAAAACATGAGTCACATTCCCCTTGTGACTTTGCTCTGGTTTAATTATTTCTCTATTTCTGAAGCAAAAATTGGAAGGGACAAACAATGGGAGATTCAAGATGCTACCAATTTTCAGGCAGGGCTTTTGCGTTTTGAAGTAGTTAAGCATCAAAGTCCCACAGTGATAGACAGCTGATAGATTGTCTCTGAAAATCTGGACTTCAGGCTCATTCTAGGCATACTCCACCCACTGGCAGGGTGCCTGGAGAGAAGAAGCTGTGAAAGAGACTCTGATCCTCCAAGTCTCAACCTGCCTCATGGTCCTCACCCACAGAAAAAGCACCATGCACACCACACTCAGCTTCTCCCACAGCTTCAGCTCTGCTGCTCTGGGGGTGGATGGAGGTGGGAGAACGGGAAACAGGTCTGACCCATTTCTCTGTTCCTTTATCAAGGATGTAGAAAATGGGCAGGAGGAGAGAAGGAATGGCTTTTGTTCAGGAAAGTGAAATACCGCCCAGACAAGCAGGAAGGTCTGATTTTGGTTCTGTTTTCCTGACTGGGGAGTATCCAGCACCTTCCAGGACTGAGCCCAGAGAGAGAACCACGATTTAAGAAAATCAAATGAGTGAGAAGGATTATACATTTCCATTTAACTGGGAGCTAGACGCATCCTCGGCAACACAGAAAGGGATTTACAACTTTTAACGAGCAGCACTCTGAAAAAATAAAATTACTTCAAGCACAGCATTAAAGCTTTTCTCAGAAAAGCTCTAATGTAAATTTTATATGGAGCACACTACTGTACTTGCATTTGTTATTTGAATTTGTTATTTTATTAAAAAGTAGAGCCTAATCAGGATTGCCTAGTTTCAGGGAGAAAGGGAATGGGATTAAATATGAATAACAGTTGGTTCAGGATTCCTACCCACTCAGGAGGCTTCAGAAATGTTCTGTCATTTTCTAGAGATTTATATATTAAAAGTGTCTGCCCCATCATAATCACTTAACGTGCTTTAAAAAGCACATAAACACACGGGGGGGTTTCATTATGGCATATGGGAGAGAGATTTTTCTCAGCATTGGTCCAATTTTACTCACATTATTGTCAAATGCTAAATGTCCCATGGACATCAGGGGGAGCCGAGCCTTTTGAAAAAAGCTGTGCTTTATAAAAAGCATAAAGCAGGCAATCTGCAGCAAATATAGATTTCCAGTAAGCTAGGGACCAGGTCTAGACTCAAACAAATAATATCATAAGGTATCTCTCATCAGGAGAATCTTTTTTCACTGGCAAAAGGGAGACAACGTTCAGATGGAGAGTTTGAGGTCCCAAAATTGATCGGGGAAATTTTTTTCCTTTCAATGGCCATAATTTTGAAGAGATTGTGTCTGTTCTTTATCACTCCTCTTATTCTTCCTTCATTTTCTCTCTTCTTGCACCCACATAGAGGACTTCTAAATCTCAGCACAAGCCTGATAATATCTTCTCCTCTTTAATGTATGTTTCTGCGGAAGGGAGAATCAGCAGCTATTAGCAGCTTGTGACTGAATGCTGCATGAGGCTCTCTTTGTAGTGTCCAATTGCACGGGAAAACACAATTTAACAGACAATTATTGCAGAAGCCATGCTGAATGTACAGAAAAGGCATCATCCCAGTCAGTGGTGGGTGAGAGTGAGCCAGGTTCAAGGCTCAGGGTTTCCTCACTGGCAGAGGAAGTTGGGAGCAGAGCCAAACACTGGGTCCATGGCTTAGGTATGTTAAATCATTTTTTTGCTGAAATTAGATTTCACTCCCATGTCACATCCATGGCCTTAAACATAAGGGTTTTATGTATTTCATCAAGCTTTTGGCACCAGCATAATGAAATTCCATTTTATGGCTCAAAAAACCCACCGTCTCCTCTGACCTCCTGCATCAGGATCCCATGAAGGGTCTGGAGCACGAGTCCTATGATGAGCAGCTGAGGGAGCTGGGGGTGTTCACCCTGGAGAAAAAGAGGCTCAGGGGTGACCTTATTGCCCTTTACAGCTCCCTGAGAGGAGGCTGTAGCCAGGTGGGGATCGCTCTCTTTTCCCAGGCAACAAAGGACAGGGCAAGAGGAAATGGGCTCAAATTGCATGAGGGGAGGTTTAGGTTGAATATTAGGAAAAATTTCTTCATGGAAAGGGTTGTCAGGTACTGGAACAGGCTGCCCAGGGAGGCGGTGGAGTCACCATCCACGGAAGTATTTAAGAGATCTGTAGGTGTGGCAATTGGGGACATTTTTTAGTGGTGGTTTTGGCAGTGCTAGGAAAATGGTTGCAATCAATGATCTTAGGGGTCTTTTCCAGCTTAAAAGGTTTTATGATTCTATATCACAAAATGATGTACAGTAATTCCTGTGTTAAGCCTCACCAGTGATTTCTGCCTGAGTTAGAGAAGATCTATCAGAAAGATAGTGATGTTTGATTTCAAAGTCTTCAAAGGGAAGGAAAAACAGCACTTTTCATATGAAGTAATTCTGATGGTTTCAGTTATTACTGTTAAAATCCTACCCTGTCTTCTTTGAATTTTCCTTGTTTCCATTCATAGCCTTCAAATTTTGTTGTGCCTTTAGTATTAAGATTAAGCCTGCACTAACAGAAAGCCATGCAGTCAGAGCTCACACTACAGCAATTGTGCTTGAATCGTGCTTGAATCAGTTTTTGTTGCCAACTCTGCAATTACAAAACTTTTTATCAGGAGCTTGGACATCACTTACTTCTGGCATTGTGACCAAAACCCACCTGCCAATAGGAAGCCTTTAAAAAATGAGGTGTTTGGTCCTTTTCTGTCCCTCACTTGATGCCGAAAACCAGACAAAGCATGAGGGGTGTTGTGCTTAAGCTCACACAGACAGCAGAGTCAGGACCTGCTGGCTCAGAAAGGAAACCCACAGTTGCATTCATATAGACTGTAATTTATGTTGGGAATCTGAAATCTGATTAGACAAGGAACTGAAGGAAAATGCCTGGTTCCTTTATTTTGCTAAAAGTGACTAAAAGCAATTAAAAATATGCTCTGGTTATGCATTTAGCATTTGGACTTTTTGTTAATTGTCTTTTTCTGAGCAAACCAGAAGAGAATGCATTGACATGGCAAGTTTAACGGCATGTAACTGAAAAAATGTAAATGCAAGTATTTCATTCCTGCTTCTTACAATGAGTGTAAAATAAGACAATAAACTTACTGGAGGTGAGCACACTAGTGGATATATGGGTATTTCCCTGGTGCAGATCAGTTGGGTAATTCTAGGTTTAGGTACAGATGGAGGGAAATAAGGATGATACCAGTACTGGGTTTGATCTGTAAAACATTTCCAAATGAAATCCAGCCCATCAAGAGTTAGATTATAAATTTACTGACAGAAATGGACTATTTCAGTTTGACTCAAGGGGTTTTACACTTAACCTTTAATGTCTAATAAAATGGTGAATGTTCCTCATTGACTACCCAATTTATTTTTAAATCATCTACTTTTCTTCAGTACAACAGTTCCACTAATGATGTTATTGAGAACTGCTGTATTTAAGAATAATGAAAGTGGCTTGTTTGCATTTGGTGATATTTCCAGATATAAGAACCTGGAAATTCACTCACTACTTTTTGAGAGCCTTTCTCATTTATAGAAAAAAAAAAAATTTCTTCCTCATGCAGGTACTAGAGAGATGCTTTTGAGATGCTGAGATATTACAGCAGCCCTCAGTCTCGGAAGTGAGAGAGAATATGGAGTCATCCAGCACAACAATCTTTGGAAATGAAATAAATTCTGTCATTTATTATTTTTTGGCTATAACATCTGGACGTGGTGATAAGGGATCCACTATGCTATGAGCTGTAGGCAGTGTAATGGAAAAACTGCCCACCTCTCTACGAGGTTTGTTTCCTGGATTTAGAGATGAATGACAACTGGTGGATTGGGAAAATGTGGAAAAGTGTAAAAACAACAAAATGTTCATGTAAACATGGTAAGTAGGGATCACAGCCAAAGCTGCAGAAAGCTATTTTGGAGATCTTTTGGGACACCTCTTACACTCAATCCCTCCCACACCTCTCTGGTCCTTTTGGTGCACTGTATATAGCAGAGACAGGAGCATGATGGCCATGTGAGGTGTGTGTGGGCCTGGTTTGCTGTGCTAAATGGCTTGCAGGTTTGAGCAGGTGTTTGCAGAGAGGTTTGTAGACAGACCACACATTTATAAGTCTGAAAGTGCTGCTGTGCTGATTTGATGTGTCCCACGAGATGTGCCACAGGCCTGGTGTGCTAACAAAGTTAAAAAGATTTTATATGAAACCTTTGTTATCTGCCTGTGGGCCATGGAGCAACAGTGGGTGTGTTTGCAAAAGAATGTGTGGCCTTACCATGTCAGCATATTTTGTAAATATGAGTTTATTCATGCCAGCTCAGAAAGCAAAACCTCATGGAATAAGAAAAAAAATTTGAGAGTCATAAAGGCAGTGCTGTTACTTGTGGAATATAGATGACTTGAAAAGTTTTGTTCCATTGGGAAAAAATAAGAAAAATAACAAAAAACCCCACGATATTAATACCAAACAGTGCTTATTTTCATCTAATTTTCAAGTGGTTTTTGTTTTATGTTCAGCAGAGCTATAGGCCGAGAGGCTTTGACATCCAATTGAAATGCACCATGCACAAAGGTTAGGGGACCTTTCCTGGTGAAATGCTCAAGAGCCCTTCAACTGCTGCTTCCTTGACTTGTATTTCCTGCTTAATATACCCTGTCTTACTACTGCTTACTCTGTATTCATCTGAACTTGGCATCATGCACGTTCTATTTCTGCCCTTTTACGTGGCTCTACTTGATAAATCTACAGAACCAGCAGGATGGGAGAGTGAAAGTGCAACCACGAGCTGTTGAGAGTAAATGGCAGTGGGTAGCACTTTGGGCTGGGGCAGTGAGAGTTCACTGTAACAGAGCATAAATTAACAGAAAGGTGTTGGCAGTTTACCATTGCTATGATAGCTGCTATAAAAGTATGTTTCTAGGTGCAAGAAACAATGAAATGCCCTGACCTGCATTATGTGGGAGGTTGGATTAGATAAACGTAACAATGCTCTAAGAATTAGTCTATGAACTATGGATATTGCCATGAAAAAGCCTTATGAGCATAAACAGAGAATGCTAACGTCTCCCAGAATGAGCAATAAAAAGCAGATTATAAATCTCTTTAGCAGGACACTCTGTTCTATTATCTAACTTAACCACCATCTGTTGCATTCAACATATTTCTCAGCTTTAGGTTTCTGCAAACAGTCCTGGATTTGTGATGCATTTCCCAAATTGGTGAAGTAAAAATGGATTGGCCCAAATGAGAAACAGCATATAAGGCTACTAATTATCATCAATCTATATTTCAGCATCAGATTTGCTGGGGCAATTTGTTCTCTCTACTGCTCTCATTCATGGCAGCAATGCAGAGAGAAATTATATTTAAGCAGTTTATCTTTACCAGTAACAAAATTTTCCTGATTGCAGTGAAGATACTTGTTGAACATTGATATAAAATAACACTCTATTTTTCTTCACTACAATTATGGAAATGACTAAATTTAGGAAGAAAGTAGAGTCTATCTGAAGGTTTCATTAATGTCTGAATATTACAGAAAAAGTTTGTATCTGTTCTAAAAGAAACCTTCAATACCTGGAATACAGAGGATGGTGGTGAAATTAAATTAATTCCTCTGCTAAACCAGCGAGTGTATTGATAATGTACTGCATAATTATTTAAAATGTCATTATATAAATGAATTTCATTAAGGTTTCATGCTGCCATCTAGTATCTAAGCACCTCCCTCATATATTTAAGGTTAAAAGAGAAATGCCTTCTTGGGATTTTTGGAGTATCACTCTCTTGGTTTCTGGAGAGAGGAATCACTGGATTTAATTCAAGTGGGTAAGACAGAATTTAAGAACTCTTCTTATCATTTTCTTAACACCACAATCTGCATTGACACTGTTTTATTACAAGGCTTTTTAAACCAGGGGCCTCATCCTTCCATGTCCCATGTAAGACAATTTTTTGCATCTTTCAGGGTCAAGCCCTATTATGATTGGATTAAAGCGCTGGTGATTCTGATGGGATGTGAAAGAATCCTTGATATCACCAGCCTGGGAAAAGCTAAATGACAAATGGCATTTTTCCAAGAAATGGGTGTTAAAGTGGGTAAAATCAGTAAAGTGAAGGGACTGGACTCTTCAGACAGTGCAATTTCTTAATCCTTCACTGCCATACTAAGAAACAAAAATCTCCACTTTATTGCTAGTTTACATTCAGACCTCCGGAACTTAAAGCAAATAGTGAGTGGTGAAACTTTTCTGGCCATATTACATGGCTGGCTAATCAGTGCCTATTATATTGTAAAAGGCTCTGCTGATGTGCCTCTTAGAGTTTTACCCAGTAACACACCTACCATCTGACACTGTGCAATTAGCCTGCTCTCCTAGAGGCTGCCAGAAACAGCAATAATACTGAATCAGAGGAAGATCATTATCCAAGGCACCTCGCAGACACTAAATATGCACCGTTCTGCCACATTTGCAGCCCACGAAGGATGAAGGCACCAATAACTGTGGTGTTCAGCCATTCATTTGCATTGTTTCAGGGAAAGCCTGGCCTGTCAGGACTTCCCACTAGCAGGCATAAAAGAAAGAATAAAAATAAAAATCTGCCAATGCTTTAGGCCTTTATTTTTTTTTTTTTTTTCTGTCCTCACAGAAAGTAGTGAATTAGTTCATGCGTTCGGGGGAAGTGATACATTCAGTATCAGCAGAGTGTGGCTGGTTTCCCTCGGTGTGAGTCAGTGTTATTCAGACCCTGGGCTGTGTTTTTAATGCCTTTCCTCACATAAAAGACACAAACTTTCCTTTAGTGCTCACTTTGCCAGGAATATTGCAGGTGAGAAACAGGAGCCCCGGGAGGAGGATGTGCCCTTGGATGCTGCAGGATGGGTGAGGCTGGTACCCAGCTCCCAAACCTGTTTATAGGAGGCTCCTGTGGTGGCTCACAGGGCTTTACCCCCATGTTCAGTGCAGTGCAAATAGCAGCCTGAAGCTTTCATTCCCCAGTTTATACAACATTCCTTTGCCAGACTGCTCGGACTCAAAGAGTACCAGCTTGAGGATCCCAACTCTGCTTCCAGACCCTTGTGTAGTCTGCAGTGGTTTGTTATCTTTGATTTCCATGATCGCAGAACACAAAATGAGGACAAAAAAATCCCTGCAAAAGTTGCTGCAGACTAAAATATCAACACAATTTCCCATTGGTTTAGTAAGAGCCATGGGCTGCTTTACCTGAGAAAATCCTTGCTGCAGTCAGCCCTGGGATATTCCCTGGGGGTCCTTGCTACCCCTGTGATGGAAACTGGAGTCTCTTATGACCATTTCTTTGCTGTGCTGAGGATAAAAAGAAGCCAAAAGTTGAGGATTATAGATCCATCTTACAGCAATTGTTAATCTAACTTTCATTAACAGTTAAAAATCTTGCAGGGGGAATATATGAAAATTACTGCTTTCCAAGTAGATCTGTTAATTATTATTAGTCAGTATACTTATTAGGCACCGACGGAAACTTGGCACTCAATAGGTATCTATTAAACTGTGTTAGAGAACATCATATTAATGTTTAATATAAAAACTGTATGAATCATCTGTTCTTTTAACACTGGGCCGTATCTTCAGCTGTTGTGGGTCAGTCCAACACCAGCAAGAGAGCTGGTCAGTTTATACAGACCAGGATATGGTTTAACATTTGCTACGTGAAAAACAGGATGACATTTCTTTTCTCTTAACTTTTTACAGAAATTTGGAGTTTGTTCCCTTTTCTGTCACCCATCTGGCAGAATTGTAATTAACAGAATTTAGAGCCACGACGCTGAATCTGTTAGACAGTCACACAATCAGGCGAATTTGCAGTGTAATTAATAGATGCAGGGGACATGATCTGTTTAAGATCACAGGGACTTGGATGCGGTAGCAACTCAGATAATTCAGGCTGTGCTGTCTTCTTCCTAAATAATGTCCTATTTAAAGTAGGACATCCTCCCATGTGTTCTTTATGCTTAAACCCATAGCTGTGTCAGAATAGAAAATACAATAATATGATCAGCATCCTGACTTATGACCAAATTTTTTGCATCCTGGTTCATGAAAATGTAGACAAGCCAGTTCAAACACAAGTAGACTGAGCAGTTATAGCCTCTGAGTTCCCACCCTTCAGCTGGAATGTGCTCTTGCACATCCAGTTTGCTCAGTGTAACAAATAACATGTATGAGGCCCTGGCACAAATTACCTGAAAAGCTGTGGCTGCCACATTCCTAAAGTGTTCAAGGCCAGGTTGGATGGGGCTCTGAGCAACCTGGGATAGTGGAAGGTGTCCCTGTCCATGGCAGGGGGTTGGAATTAGATGATCTTTAAGGTCCCAACCTATCCAAGCCATTCTATGATAAATCAGCCTCCATTCCTGCACTTCACTCGGAGGTGCAGTAATTACCACCTGCTGAGTGATAGTTTTTTTAATAGGGACAATGTTGCCACAAACCACTTCAGATCAGCTTTAAGAGCTTTCCTTCCTGCCCTAAACTATCCTGACATTCTGACTCCAATAGCAAGCTGTTCTCCTTTAAGAATTTAGGCCACATTAACTCAATGAGAGGTAAATACCCGTAATTTTGCAGCTCAGTTCAGGCTTTGTGACCTTGCCAGCTCTGAGCTGAAGATATTTGTCAAAATTCTAGGGCTATGTATTTTTCATCAGTTGCAATAATTTAACAATTGCACGAATCAGTTCAGTATTTTACCCCTAGTTCATTTATTTATGACAACTCTGAAGGGAAAACATTAGGTACTGTCCCTGAGATCTCAAATACAGTCACATGGAGATTAAGCTGTGCACAAATACATTCATCCAAATGCAAATATATGCCTTTTTTTCATAGGGCCCAATCCTAATTTGTGCATAATATGTTACTTTAAATAATAATTTGCATTAGGACAAAAGTTGCAGGGCCCAGCTTGTAATGAGGGATGGTGTATAGGCTTTGTGAGGAAAGCAAACAAACTGAAAACTTGAACTACTTGCTCTGGAAGACACTACTGAAAAAAAAAAAAGTAGTCTATCTGATTTATTCAGTTTAATTTAAGGACTACAACTGAGGGATCTGATTTAAGAGTTTAGCAGGTTTAGGCTCCCTGTAAGGTTCATGTAGAGAAAAGCTCTTCCAAAGCCTGATTTGAGCCCTATGAAATTGGAATAATTTTCTAATGAAGAACATGTCCTGACTTTGAAAACAAGAGGAATATGTAATGGCAAAATTCATGACATATGGATACCTCCATATAATACTTAAAGTTAACATTAGGTGAACTCACGATCACAGATCAGTTGCAAAGCTTAGGAGAGATTTTTCTGAGAACATCCTTGAATCTTGGTTTACATCTATAGAACACAAGAAGCTCCGGGTGTGGCCTTATCAGTGCTGAGGAGAAGGGACGGATCACCTCCCTCAACCTGCTGGCAACAGTTTATCTAATGCAGCCCAGGAGATCATTAATCCTTGCTGCAAGGGCACCTTTCTGGCTCCTGTGCAACTTGGTTTCCACCAGGATCCACATGTCCTTTGCTGTCAATCTGCTTTCCAGCTGGGCAGCCCCCAGCATGTGCTGGTGCCTGGGGTTGTTCCTTCCCACCTGCAGGATTTTGTACTTGTTGAACACCTTGGGGTTCCTGTCATCTCATTTCTCCAGCCTTCAAGGTCCCTCTGGATGGCAGCACATTCCTCTGGCATATCAGCATCTCCTCCTGCTTCTTTGTCACCTGCAAACTTGCTCAGTGGACATTCTCTCTCTTCATGTCGATCAGTAACGAAAGTGTTTAGCAGGACTGGACCCTGTGTTGACCCCCAGGGTACACTGGGAGTGACTGGCATCCAGCTTGACTTTGTGCCAGTGATCCCCACTCCCTGGACCTGCCTTTTGGCCAGTTTTCAACCCACCTCGCTGTCAGTCACTGTCTTCAACCCACCTCATCCAGCCACACATCAACAGCTTAGAAATATAGGATTGTTTAGGCTGGAAAAGACCTTCAAAATCTTTGTGCATGTATTAAATGAGGACTTCCAGCATCAAAATAGGGAGAAAGAAAACTAAATAAAATGGCTTTTAACAGAAATATTGACTTTGGAAAATAATAAAATATGCATTGCCAGCCTCTCTGATTGGCTGTGAATGTTATGGAACTTCCTTGTTTATATATTTCATGTCATGAATTTCTAAATGATTAACTACAGAGACACAGATATGTAATGAACAGATGTGTAAAAGGATTCTGTGATTCTATGAGCGTAGCATAATTACAGAAAACCTCTCAACCCTCTTAAAAATAATCATAGTATAAGTGGTTTCCTCTTAAAATCAAATGTTTTGAGAATATATATACATGTACTAGATATATGAATATACATATATCTGAAAATACCATAAAAAACACAAAGATTTTCTGTACCCAGAGTCTCAGCTTCAATTTCAAATGCCTTCTTGCTCAAGTGTTTGCTTTTTCTTTACTAGTAGCTGAATGCCAGTTTGAGTTGGTCATATAGCAGGTGCAGAACAGGAAGGAAATTATTTTAGAAAGGCTGGGTTTGAATCCTGCTCTCTCCTGAGCTTCCCATCTCCCTGAATCTGCAAGCAGAGTGCTTCTTGCACAGGATGGCACAGCACCAGGCTTAAGCCTAACATAGGGAGCTTGAACAGTGATCTGTAAGAAAATCAGGTACTTGACAGACGCATTTTGACACCACTGTGGCAAAAATGGTACAAGCAAGGAAGGTTCATTCTTAGACTTAAATAAAACAGCTTTCAAAATATTTCTTCTATAAAAGTAGATAATTGTTTACGTATTATGCTGGTGTGCTAAATGTAAATTACCATTGGCTTCTTTAAACCATTTTAACACTCGTAGATCAACTCAGTTTGTTTCATGTTTCCAGTATGATGCTCAGTTTGAGAGTTGTGTTTTGGAAGTTCCAGCTTTCCTTGTCCTTTCAGTGGTCACCTGTTATTATGTACTGGACTCATATTGCCTCTGCTTTGGTCCTCAGGAGGGTGTAATTCCACTGAGAAGGAAATTCAGTTCACATTCTAATAAGAAAAATTCAGAAGAGCAAGAAGGCAAAGCAACCATGTGGCAACTCTTAACATCACCAATTTAGCACCATTAAAAGGCAACTGTGCGTTAGAAAGACCAAGAATTTATTTCTGGAAAGAAAGGGATGATTTTCTCTAAATCAGTAAATTAAAAAGTGACCGTGAATGATTCCATCAGTTAAAAGCTGCACACAGAAAAACCAAATCCAGTGTAAAACCGTATGAAAGGCTCCTTTTATGAGTAACAATAAAACATTCAGTTTTCACCAAAGAAAAGCTTATGAGCTCTTTGAGGAACGGCTTCCCTTATCTCAGCCTCCCAAGATGGACTGGACTAGCAGAATTAAGAGCCACTTTGTGGCTGTGCATGATGGATGGTGTCTGGGTTATACGTCTGCTCGCGGCCTGTTGGGCATCAGATGTTACACTCTTACAAATGGCTGAGGCGAAGTGGAAAGAGGAAAGCTGCCTCTTGGCTGTGTTCTGGCTCCAAACAGGACCTCAAGGGGGAAAGTTGGGCTCTTCAAGGCAAATAAGAGCTCAGAAGTTGGGGAGAAAGGCTTATTAATACAGGGTGAATAAACAGAGAGGCTCTTTGACTGTGGCCTACTGAGAGAAAGAAGGTGCCACACCATCAAGACTTTCATAGGGAAGGAAGAAAAGACTTCTTGGGAACCCAGAAATGGACAGGCTGGGATCTGCTGCAGCTCAGCTGCTAAAGAGCCTGAAACCAAGAACCTCTTCCACAGGGAGAGTTTTCTTTACAGGAGAGAGAAAAGAAATCACGCAGCTTAGTTTCTGTTGTAATAAAAACTTATTCCAGAGCTTACAGAGCCTTCTGGTACTTGTGGGAAAGCACCCTTAGGGAAAGAGTCAAGCCTCAAACCTCTGTCTGAATCAGTGCCCCAGCACAGTGAAAATTCTTTGCCACTTTTTTGCCTTAGCACTTCCATCTGCAGAATGGGAATTTATCAGCTGCATAAGGCTGTTTCAAATAGAATTAATTGATGTTTGTACAGTGTTTTGCAAGGGCAGCATTTTATTGTTGCTTATTTGTTTATCCATCAACCCATGTTACTCTTTCATCCCAGTAATAATACTCTGCAAATAGTAGATCTCTTCAAAGACGATAACATCAGGGCATTGAGGGTAAAAAACAGACTACTGACAAGTATTGACCATGGGAAAACTGTTTCCAGACATTTCCATAAAATGTTAGGGAAGAGAAACAAAAAACCCACTATGAAACACAGTTCAAATCTTAAACAAAAAGTCATATTAACATCTTTTATTTTCACTTAAATCGCTCTTAATTAAAAAAAAAAAAAAAGGTCAAGAAGTTAATACACATTAAAACTGTGGGAAGGAACAGAATAGTGACCTCCTGAAGGAAAATGAAACTGCATTGCTCACTGTCAGCGGGGTTTATTTCCCCTAACTATGCTGTCTGCAGGTTCAGTGCCCAACCTCCGTTAACTGTCTATGCCAATGGAAGCCCCACTTCGAGAGGCCACTGAGCCCATTTCCTTTAGAAATGCTGTGTTTTGGGAGGTTCTTGAGTCAGAGATTTAGATCAAAAGGATAAATAGTTCTTAGTATTTAGTAATAAGATTGCATTTGAGCCACACAGATCTGAATCTGCAGGCAAACTCAGAGAGGAAATGTTGCTCCCTCTCCCAGTGTTGTGTTGGAGCAGCTGCAGCAGCGTCCCGAGGTCGATGTCAGTCAGAGGCATTGTCCTGCAAACACACAGGAACAGGAAGTGTTTGTGAGCAACTCGAATTCAACCCAAACTGCCAACGTGTTTAATAATGCAGATAATTGTGTCTCAGGGGCACAGCAGCCTTCAGACTGCTTCTGGAGTCAGCTAGCTCACAAGCCATTCAGGAATCAATATACGAATTCAATTTCTCATTAATTTTCATTCTTTTCTTTATACCTTCAGATTTTCTTTAAACCTTCTACAATTTTTAAAGGGTTTTTGTTGCTGTTTATTTGCCTGCTTGGTTTTGGTTTTGTTTTGTTGTTTTGCATTTTTTTTCTGTGTGGTTTCTAGAACTGATCAGTACGTTCTAGTGGAGTTTGCAACCATCCAACAGAAGAAACGCCTCTCTATACATATTCTGTATTTCATAGAGGCATGTAATCCATGGATTGTACTAATATTTAACTACAATAACACAACCAGGGTTTCAACATAGATGACAGTCTGCTGTGCTCCCAGCTTCCCATGCTGGATTCAGTAGTTATGCCAGCACTTTATTTTCTTTGTCACACACCTGTGTACTTGCTGCCTGCACTGTTTCCTTCTGACCGACCAATCAAGCAATCAAGGTCACTTTGTTTTCTGTGTACCCCTGCCCAACCATTAAATGTCTTGCAATTCAATTATTGTGTATTAAAACTTATAATATATTGTATTAATATGTGTAATACAATTACAGTTCTGAGTCAAAGTCAATTAATGCCTCTGTGACTGTCAGTGGTCCTGCACCATGAGTGTAAGAACTGAGATCCAGATCCCTAAAGGGTCTGATAAGAAGAAAAGGCCTTTTATGGGTTTATATTGGTTTTGTTTTGCTGGTTACAGCAAAAAGGTTGCTCATAGCAGCCTTCTAGTACCAAAAATGGGCCTACAAGAAGGCTGGAGAGGGACTTCTTGCAGGATCTTGTAGTGATAGGACAAGGGAAATGCCTTTAAGCTGTGAAAGAAAGTAGACTAAGTTTAGGTATTAAGAATAAATTCTTTACTGTGAGAGTGGTGAGGCACTGGCACAGGTTACCCAGAGAGGTTGTGGGTGCCCCAGCCCTGGAATTGTTCAAGTCCAGGTTGGATGGGACTTGGAGAAACCTGTTCTAGTGGAAGGTGTCCCTGCCCATGGCAGGAGGTTGGAACTAGTTGATCTTTAAGAGCCCTTCCAACCCAAGCCATTCTGTGCTTCTATGGTCAGTGGGATTAAGACTGTTGAATATATCCCTGAATTAGACATTTCTGCTTGTTCATTTAAATGTCAGTTCATAGTCCCCAGATAGATTTAAAATTTTTCATAGTTTTAAGAACTGGAATTTCATTGTAGACCCAGTCACTTCTGGTGGCTCATGGAAACTTACAAACACTATCAGTTTGTGAGTCATAATGGGAAATGGGCTGCTATTAGATTGTGGAGCTGCTTATTATTTCTAATCATCAGCATGGCATCTAATCCGGTGTCACTATCAAACCATACTTCTTTCCAGTGATGTCATGTGCTCGAGGCTGTTTCATAACCCACAGTTCCAGGAGCACCAGAAACGGGGCAGAATTGCCTTCCCTCAGGAACAGCTGAAAAAAATCTGCAGATAATCTTTGGCAGTGGATTCAGTACCTGTATTTTTTTCCCCACTGATAATACAGGATCAAAATCAACAACGTCATCCGTTACTTGTAAAATTGACTTCACACACAGCACTCACACTTGAAAACCAACATTGCTCCTTCCTTACTGTTGTGTTGGGGATTCCCCCTGAAACACGAAACCCTTTTTGTTTGGAAAATATAGCCACAAGATCTGACAGAAGCACTACTGAGGATGATTCAGGGGCTTGTTTGCTTTTAGATTTGATCTTAGGAAAACAATGCACATTACAGCAATGCAAAAATAACATTCTTCTGAGAACATTTTTTTTTTTCCTGAAAATATAGAAGAGTACCAGAAATTTCTAGGTTTTCACATTTCAGCATATAGGTCATAATGTATACAGTAAAGATAAAAAATGCAGGAAGAAATCAATTCTGTTATCATTTTAAACGTATGGTTCACTACAAGTAAACATATGTTTTTCTTTCTCCTTTTTTGTGCACTGTAATGAAGTTTTAGGTAATAAAATGTGTTGCCTGAAGATAAGAAGTACAATCTAAAACACATTTCTGTCAATTAAATTGTCTTCTATTACTTTCATTGAAGCGCTAGCGGACTTCTGATTTGACTGATTTTTAAGAATACTGAAGAACACAAGTCATTTGAATTGGAATGCTCACTGCTAATTTATGGTGTTTAACCATAACGGAGATAGAACATAATACTTGGGAAATTGCTTTTTATTATGAGTGAGTTCTTAGCATTTAACTTTTGCTTTTTTATAAAGCTATATCTGCCAGAGAACCTTCCATTTTAACTTGTACTGTTTGTCTTCTTATTTAGTGTTTTGTCCCAGTAATTAACTATAAAATTTGCAATGAAATAAGGCTGAGAAACCATCCTCCCATACATTCAACTCTCTTTAATGAAATCATTGAGATAAAGCTCAATCCAATACTTAAATGCCAATGAAGTTGAGATGCTTTAAAGGTTATAAAGTCTAGCACTTATTTCAATGCATGCTGTGGTGTGCAAGTGTCCTTGCAAATGTGTAGCTCATAGAACATTTTTGCCATAAGAGGAACAGCCTATGAAAATTAATTGCCACGGACATTTGAACATTGTGCTGTACGAACATTCACAGGCAGTTCAAGTAACACACACACATTTTTCCTCTAGTTTTAAATTCTCTTCTGTTGTTTTTCAGTAACTCAGAAGCCTCAAAGGATTTGTCGTGTCTTTACATTGGTGTGATAGAGGAAGGAGTGATTTCAGTCTTTGGCTCTCTGCATGCAGCTCTGGACAGCACACGAAAACCTTCACATCCTAAAACCTGAGAGTGTTGGTCAATGGCTGTCTGGCAAAGAGGACTAATCTTTTGAAGTTGGTGGCACTGCTCACATGATTTCTAGTTTTGTGGGACATTTGGTAAAACCCAGATTAATCTCACTAAATTTTAGCTTTCTGGAAGTTAGAAACATAACTCACCTCTTCTAACCCTGTAAATCTGTTAAAAGTGTCTAGATACAAGTTAATCATTGCTATCTGTGAAGAGAAATATTTCAATCTTTCTGTATTTGGGAGAGGCTGTGGACTCCTTATCCCTGGAAGTGCTCAAGGCCAGGGTGGAGGGGACTCTGAGTAACCTGGTCTAGAGGAAGGTGTCCCTGCCCGTGGCAGAAGATTGGAAGTGGATGGCCTTTAAGGTCCCTTCTAACCCAAGACACTCCATGACTCCCTGATCTACATTAGGAAGAGAGGAATCAAAAGTTCCTGTTCCTTCTGTTGGCTCTGAAGGAAATCTGCACAGTCACCTCAGGTAAGGACACTTGCATTGGAGCTGTGTGTGTTTCCTCAGGCAAAATTCATCCTTAGTGTCTGCTCCAAACTGGAGCCTGAACTCTTTTTGTATCAGACAGGAGAATTAATTTTGCACAGCACTTGTTTGGGGATTAATACCAATTGTAGTTTAGGATGAATCACCTTTGGAGCTGCCTTTTTTTAAATCATCTGAAGGAGGAGCCTAGATATTTGCCTTAGACTGGGTACTTTTTAGATAACTATAATTAAATGAAATGAATCTCAGCCTAGAGGACATCGCCTACAGACTCAGAATACAATGTGTATTTCATGTTTCTGTTGGTGGCAGCAGGTTGCCTAAAGATCAGAAAGATACAATCCCATCTCTGCCCTGATTTTGCCTATTACAGTAAAAAAATGGGCAGAGGATGAAGGAAGAGAGGTGGCGGCAGGCAGGGGAATAAGCAGTAAAGATATAAAATTGCTCAGGTCTACTGTGACCACCCTCAGCTGCAGTACAATTGCAGCCTGAGGACTGCAACAAAAGCTGTGAATACTTGCTCTGTCTCTGTGGTAGCAGATGATGGGGATTATGCTTCTCTCAAGTGCTGATGGCTTCCCTTGAGCAACACCTTTTTAATTTTTTTTATGTTACAGAAATCACACATTTATTTTAAGTGTGCAAAAATGTAACCTTCCTTTCAGCTTCAAAGGAAAGGGGCAGTGAGATCACCTCATTATCTTGTGTGAATATGACTGGAGGAGATATTTCCTAAGTGTGTGTGTGTATATATATATATATATATATGTAACAAGTGAATACTTGTTCATATATTCTTTCTCTCTTCTGCTCTCCCTCATTATTTTCCCTGTACTTTAAAAATAAAGAAGAATACAGAAAGATAATTTCTCATGTGTTACTCAGGCTCTCATCATAGATACACAGCAAAAAAAGTCAAATTAAGCTTATTTGAGATGTGGTATTAAAACTGAAGTCTTTACAAATCCTTACTGGTACCTATAGAAGAAGAGACTTTTTAAAAAACGTTATTAAAAATAGAATATTGCATGCTTAAATTTTATGCAGCTCCAAATAAATAGACATCTTAGAGAAGTCTAGTTTTCAGAAGACAGAGGTCTGTCTGTTTTCCATTCGAAAATGAGAATGCTTAAGGCATCTCAGTTTAGTCCCCTTAGGGCTTCTCTATTTGTATAAGTAAAAATCAAAACAGTGGAACTCACCAGGAAAATCAGGAATGTCTAGAGAAAATGTTAATATTAGAGATTCAACTAATCTAAAATGTTATCAGCCCACAGGACGTGACAGTTTATGTAAGCTGGGAGTCTTTCCTTTAATCTTTGTGAAACCAACACTTTGAAGGCAGTTTAAGCAAGATATTGCAAGGGCACTGTTTCAGGAGTGAGTATAAATTAAAATTTTTCCAAAGAGAAAAATTTGAAAAGAACTCGTTGCAAGCTTAGATTGTAGAAAACTATTAAAAAATTATCACTCAAGCTATAAAAGTTTATATTTATTTTTTCAGAAGTCATTAACTGCAGAGTAGTGACATTGAATTTTACAAAATTGCTGAAGGCAACATCAAGGAATAAAATAGGATGAAAAAAGAAACTTTTTTGTTCCCTTTGCCACTGACAGAGTTGTATAACAGATGACACAATATTATTTAACTTCCACAGGTTCATGCACTCTTCCTGATGAATGACACCAACAGGGCTGAGAGATGATATAATATCAAGACAGGCACTGTGTGATCACATCTTCTTCCTCTTCTCACCCCCCAATGTCTGTTTCCTTCCTTTCTTTCCCCCGTTAAATCCTCAAAGAACTTGTTGCAGAGGCACAGTCCCAAGAGATAATGGTTTTGCCATAATGGATGACTCTTTTTAGCTGAAAATAATGTAGCCTGTTTGATTTCTTCCATTGCCAGCCCCATCTTTCTAACAGCAGTGAGAGCTCAGAGAGTGAGAGAGGCTGATGCATTCAAACTGGTGGTGACTTCAGGGTCTTCTCTGTTGGCTCTTCAGTGCTATACGTGAAATGAGGGTCTGAGTCAAAGTGGCAAGGAATCAGAAAAACTGCTAGGTTAGTCTCCCAAGGGCTGACAAGATCCTGAAAGGTGTGGCAGGAAGAGTGGACCTTGATTTTGGCAGTGCAGCTGTGACTTCTGCAGCACTTAAACTTCTGTCTCTGCTTCAATTCTAGAAACCTGCAGGATAGAAAGCTTGGAATCACAGCTTTCTAGAATAAATTGTGGGAGAGGGATGTTTTCACAGCAAGCTAGTAAATCAACATTTTCTGGAGAAAAGTTGCTACTTTCAGCTATCAACATTCATGAGTAGGAAAGAAACAATGGAGACCTACTGGATGCAGTTGTTTAGAAGACTCCTTGAGCCCTTCTTGGAGCTCAAAAGATTTTCATACACTTTTGCCCTAAAAGTTTGAGTTCTACAATGTGTGTGGAATAAAGATAAAAGTTTTCACTGTTTTTAGGTTAGCTGTACCAAAAATGATGGCAAATGTAGGTTAGCATGAAACATGAAGTCCAGACAGGCTTCTATCAGCCTTTCTTTGTGTACATACATTTATTGTTTCCTTCTGAAATTTTAAATACTCAAAAAATTTGAAACTATCTTCCTACTCCTTACCTCAAGTACACAACAAGGAGTTTTCACTGGCTTAAGCTGCATAACTATTCCAAGATGCTCTTTATCTCTTCCTCCCTTTATGTTACTCTGCTTACTCTTGGTGCTTTGAGCTACTTTTAATTAATTATATTGAATCCAGAAGTAATCATATAGTTTGGTGAAATTGCAATCATAAAACAATCTCACTGTACTTGTTCTATTTTATTCAGAATTTAGTCAATAAATAACCATGCGCCCTTTGGGTCACAAAGTTATATGCGATCATGGCACTTTTCTCTCACAGTTTCTACAGCTCACAACAGACTCCAAATTCTTAATTTAAAACAAAATCATGCTTATATAGCTTTGGGAAATATCCTTTCTAACTGTGAAAATTGAGGTTATTAAAATATTGATTAGATTATAGCTCAAAGACGTATATAGCATAAACTTTCCGAAGGGTGTCTGTGTAGAAACTGAAACATCAACCACTGTAAATTCAGGATGGCAAACTCATCTCAGTGTATGTAGCTATCCAGCTATGTATATGTCTAGATCTGAACTGTATGGTCCAGTGTGCACCTGAACTTTTATAGTCATAGAGAGAACAGGTACTTAAAATACATGTTTCATCTGTCTTATTATGGATGGTACCTCAGGATGAGTTAAGTGCCCATTTCCCTCCTGGGTCTCTGAGAGTCAAAAAAACCTCCACCTGGTTCAGGTACAGACAATTACTTTGTAGACATTTAAAATTAGGCGAGTGAAAACCTGCCTGAGGTGCCTAAAAGCATGAATGAATTTTTCTTTACAGCCTCTGTTCTTCAGGAGAAAAATTGTTATCTCTGGCATGAAATAATATTAAGTTTCATACATGGAGAACACAGATATAAAGAATTAAAGGTTCAGTTCCAGAGGTACTGAGGTTCTGATACTCTAGTTTCTGTGAAGGAATATCACACGGGAAAGTGCTTCACAGAGATCTCTGGGATATCTGAGATCTGAATGCCCAGACATAGATAACAACTAAACTCAAGCCTTGCCTTGGCCTCTTGCTCTACAACTCAGTACATTTCAGCAGTATGATGTACAAGGTGTGATGATCAGCAGGCATTGAGCTGGGAACTAAAACTGTGTAGAAGTAAATGTTAAAAGAAAACGTGAAAAACTAGTCTTAATTTTTCCATATTCAGCGCTAAGGTTAGTTGTTGCCATTGAGGAATGTGATCTTGAAATGACAAAGAATAATTCTATGAAAATATTAGTGGTTAACGATAGTCAAAAAGTTAATTGCAAAAGTAATTAAAAATTATTAGGAAAATAATTTAAACGCAATAAAAAAGCAATAAAATAAAATTCCACCATGAAGCACAGTGGAGTCACCCTTCATACAACATGCAGGAAATGGTTTCACTGTGTGTGCTCGGTTCATAAATTTGAAATGGTTCACAAATTTTGATTGGATACCTCAGGGACAGAGTATTGTTTCTTTCTTTGACGGAAAAAGCTTAAAAGATGAAGATTGCCACATGAAAATGCATGACGTTACATGGAAAATTAATTTGCATATCAGTGTAATCTAAAAATGCTTGCTAGTCTTACTCTAAATTTCTCCTAGAACATCAAGACAATAATGGTGAAAATAATAATTAATATTAGCAGATACTATTCAGTGTTGCATCTAACCAATATTCTGAAAACCTTTTTCTAGTCAACTGCATGTGTATTAATACTGGGTATAATTTTTTTAGTTCTTCTAGTGCTAAGGTACATCATTCTCTTTAATTTTAAGTATTTTTTGATTTTGGATTATTCTAAGGAAAGGGTGCAAGATTTTCAAGTATTGTAAATTTATACAGCTTTGCAGGATTAATTTATCATGTAACCACTGACACTACTGAGAATATGGCTAGACATTTATATTAATTTCTCTTATTTTTTCAAACCTTTTTTTATCCTTGCCTGTAAACTATGCATTCTTGCAAAGCAAATGGTGTAACTTTTTCCTTGTCCAGCTCCAAAGGATTGTTTTATCTTACAGTGCTATTTTGCTGAGATGAGAAAATCATGCACCAGATCACAAGGATCCTCTATGCAGCTTTTGTGTCAGCCTCAGATGGAGCTTTACTGCACCGTTATTTGCATACCCCAAATGAGGACATGAAGGGCACAGTCCCCAGATTCAGTAAAGAGGAGCAGTCACTTCTGGTTACTGATACTTTGAAACCCATGATTTATCTGTTGGACTCTGAAGATTTCTTCTCAGCTGGGAATGAGATACCAGATCTAGACACAGCTTTGGTGGGTCTTCTCTTTTCTGCAGGCTGAAAATATCTCAGATGATTTTCATTTTGGTGCCTCCTTCCTGTTGGTCGATGCTTTCCTGGCCCCAAGGTCATGTCAGACTGGGGTTTCCTCCAAAGCAGATGCATAGCTGGGTTTCCTCCAGAAAAACCCAGGCTGGAGGGGTGGGATGGGAGCTGCCATATGGGCTAAAATATACTCACATGGAGTCAGCTGTGAACCCAAATATGAGTTACTGCAGTGGTTCATGTTCTCATCTCAACAAGGAGCTCTCGTGCACAACACATGAACCTGTGGACTGCTCACTGCACTCATGTCACACCCTGACAGAGGAATAGCATAGCACTGAATCCTTTTATTTCTATTAAGTGTTCAGAGTTAAATCTCATAATTTTGGTACCATTTCATTTTATGCAGCAGCCATAAAAATTTCATCATTTCATACTTACGTGCTAATGGTTGGTAATACTGCATATAGCTGTAAAAATAAAATGAAATAACACCTAATCCACGAATTGAGTGAACGATAATCACATTGTAATATTACGAAATACCTCAGCACAGAGAAGATGTTAGGTATTTGTCCAGCTTTAAGTAGCTTTTCATAAAATATTAAAAATATACAGATGCGTGAGTGCATTAGAGAGATCAGAATAAAAAAAAGACATATATATCTATAATTATTAAAAAGCTACAGTGAATAGGAAAAATCTCAAACATAAAGTTCAGTGTGAGTTTAAGTGCTTTGCTGAGCTGGGTTTTAATAATTTTGTCTTCTTCACGTCCTCACTGTAGGAATGGGCGGGATGCTGTTACCTCCTCCTTAAGCTCTTTCTTCTCCAGGCCAAACAAACCCAGGTCCCCCAGCATCTCCTGAAGGTCAGTTACCCCAGTTCCTTCTCTCCCCCACTCAGTGGTGACCTACCACTGAATTCATGCCAATTTTTTCTAATACTTTTCTTTTTTGATGTCCCAGGACTGGATGCAGAATTGTAGCTATGGGCTAATGGCTGCTGATTAGGGAGGAATATCACTGTTCTCCAGCTCCTGGCTCTGCTCCTGCACCAGCAATCCAGAACACTTTGCTGGCAAGGTGTGCTGATGGTTCTTATTTAGCTATTTGTCCCCCAGGACCTCCAAGTCCTTTTCAGCAGAGCTGCTCCCCAGGTGTCCAGTGATGATTCAACTAATGTGCAGAATTTTCCATTTTTTCCGCTGTTAAATTTCATGAAGTTCCTGTTGGCCCTGTCCTACAACCTCTCTAGATCCCTCTGAGTGGCAGCTTTGCCCTTGAGCCAATGACTGATCCTTAGACCAGTTTGTGAAATTGATTCAACAAAAATAAAAGTAGTTATATAGTATTTCACATCTTTTCACAGAAGTCACCTTTTTTTTACCATAGTAAAACGTCCTTAGGTAGGGTGTTATAGATTCCTGTGGTTTGAGAAGTCTTGCATTTTGGTTCAAGTCCTCTCAGCTCATTAGTTGAGCTTATCTCAAAAGCAGTATGTAGTGACTATTGCTCAGTGTAACTCAAGAAATATATCTTTAACGGCACCAAAAAAAGAAAAAAAGTTCCAAGAAAAAACACTTGGATCCTCTCCTGCAGCCACTGCTGAAGTGAACAGTGAATAAAAGAGAAGAAAACAAAGCATCACAAAGGAAAAATCAGCTCCTCTTATGTCTTCATCATAGCTGACTAAAGTTGGATTTCAAAGTGCTTTTCAAGCTGTTTGGATACACATCAACTTGTAAGGGTAAAGGGAAGAAAAAAGGAAAGGAAAGAAGCTCACTAGCTTTTCAGCCCTGAGCGCCAATGAATTATATTTTTTGCCCATGTTTCCTTGCAAGTCTGCTCTCTCTTTTTTGTGCAGTTTTATTTATGTGGCAAAGTATTAGCTCAGCAGTAAGCTAACAGCCACGTGGAGTTATGAGAGGACACATTTGACTTTTCTGCTGAAACACGATATTCTTTATGAAACAATAGTTTGCACAGACAAAATAATGGTTCCTGGGAGACCGAATGTCTCAGGGGGCTGGGATGTGCAATTGGGCTTTCATTCTCTACCTCAGCACTTTGCATGTCAACCAGATTAGTAATGACCTGAAATTCCCATCTCACACCGCAGCAGTTCCTTGTGCTTTGCTGTTTTTAAGGGAGCACTGGGAATGAGCTGCTGCTTCTCATTTAGGGAACAGAAGGAGAAATCAAACTACTTCCCCTCTTGTTATGGAATCATAGAATTGTTAGCGTGGTAAAAGACCTCTAAGATGATTGTCCACCACTCCTTGGACTAGGCCATCCAGCCATTATTTTACCCTGTGAAGAGTACACTCATCCAAGTGGTTCTGCTACAGCACGAGTAAAAGCTTTGCTTTCACTGTAATTTAAACCCTTGAGTCCCTGAGGAGAATCCCTGAATGCTCTCATGAGGCCATTTGGGCTGTTCTCCTGCAGAACCATGTCCTGACCATGGCATTATCAGATCCTTCGCCCTCCATTTTCCTAATTCTCATTCAAGTGCTAGATGAGGCCATGAAATAACAGTATGAAAAAACAGACTAAAGTCACTCAGTGAAACTATTAGAATAGTCAGAATAGGCCTGTTGCCAGCAGAACATGAGGTTTGTTACCACCATAGTTGGTTGAAGTGATAACTCCTAAGTCCTGAAAGAGCTTTTACAAAATTCCTGTATAAACTTAACAGCAACTGAACCATTCAAGACCATCCACCTGTCTGGACTGTCCATGTGTGGCTTGTGGTAGTTTGGGCTGTTTTACAAAGACAAGTGATTTAAAAAAATATTAAGAAGTGTCTGTAACCTGCGTGTAACCTCCCTGTCAGGTGGCCTGTTTACCAGCTGTAGTACAGAAAGGGATTTTAAGCTTAGTTTCACAGTGTTCTTGTTATATTTAGCTGCAACAGGAGCTTAAATTTAGTTATCCAACAGGGAAACATTTGGTCTAAGCTCCTTTTGTAATCCATGGAGAGACAGAGAGGTATTCCAGAGCATGTGTCTCAGTCTTAAATAAATGTTCACAATGAGAAGGTTCATTTGCCCTTTGGAAGCAGTTATTCCTTTCCACTTCCTAAAGAAAGAGTGCAGACAATTGGCACAGACAAAACAAAAAACGTTTTAGATAGTTTATATGGGATGAAATTAGATGAAAATCACCCATAGCTTCTCAAAACTTGCACTGTGTTCTTGAAGTCCCTCCTGCCTTACAGAGCCACCTCAGAAGGAATTAAACGCACACCGGTGTTTCACAGACAATGTTAACCTGTCTCAATGGTAGCACTTCACACCTATGTAAGGGAAAAGAAATCCATTAAACAAATGGAATTCATAGGGGGAAAAAATGATGAAAGACTTGCAAAGCAGAATGGAATAATTTCAGGGAAGGGTCATGGAACCTAAGGTGGTTTTCAGTACCTTTGAATATCCAGAACTCATTGCTACAGCACTGATTTTCTCAGTGTCAGACACACCTCCCTGCTGCACACCTTTCTGCATAACAACCTGTTGGTCCAAGACCTGGGTGTCTAAGTCACATAACAGACAGTTGTATTTTTGGTTGAGGAATCCAACCCTTATTGAATGTGTCTTGAGTTTCCCAAACTGTTGGAAAAAAAAAAAAAGCAACACCAGTAACAGTGTGGGAATGTGGAATATCCCGACAGTCGGCCTGGAGCAGTTTCTAAGTAGGTGTTTATTCCCCTGTGGTCTGGGAAAACCACAATCTTTGTAGAGGTAACGTGGCCCCACATAACAATGTTCAGTTAAATTTTGCTAAGCAAAAATTGAACTTTCTGAAAGCCTCCTCAAGGTCTTTTATGCTCACAGGTATAAATTTTTCTCAACATAAAACTTGCCTGGTAGATACAGAGGATACATTTCAGAAAAGGATTTTGAAATGGGGGAGAAGAAGAGTTGTAAAGATGTTATGCTCTTCCCATCTCTCAGTACCTTTTCCTGTGACACCTCTCAGAGAGAACCACCCCTCAGCCTGATGGAGAAATGTCTCTTCAGCATCCAGATGATGTCTTCTGTTTGATAAACAGTCGGGGAGCTGGCTAAGAGAACAGCTTAAAGCAAGCACAGCAGAAATAGCAGCAGACAGATTCAATTTCTCTGAGAATGCTTGAATACCTGGTTATAATAGAGCTAAATTTTATCTTTTGTAGTGTCTTGATGTGTGTATTGACTTGTTTTTCTTTGTGCCAAAAACTTTCATGGTGTCTTCATTATCAGGGCTTGTGGAACAGGGCAACAATTGTTTGAACTCAATCTGTGGCTTTGAATTTGTCAGGCACAAGAGGACAATTGCACGATGCTGTTCTTCAATTTTAAGTGACAGTAGGTATGTTCAGACTGTCAGTGTGATCTGGATCAGAACCAAGGGCTTTGTGATTTTTTGTCCAAAGTTGTCACTACATTTAGAGAAATCTAAATATGTCGCAAAGACGTTCAAAGTGATTAACAATACCCACAAGTAAGTGATAAAAGTCATTATACATGCTACCTGCTCCTGAGGTAATAGCTGCAGGAGCAGACTGCTGACTGAGTTGAAAAGGCAGCAGATTCTTAGTTTGGTCTGGCAGTGAGGGAGAAGGAGCAAAATTCCTCACTCCTTGTCTCCTTGTTCCTTGATTTTCTACCATTATAAAGGGTCATTTTCAGCAGGATCAGAGAGTCCTCCTACCTGATGGTGTCCCACATATTATTGTGGTCTTTTTGATGTGGGAAATAAGAGCTCTTCACCCTCTAGGCTGACATGTATCTTCCAGTTTTTGGTTATTTACCTTTACTGAGGACACAGGTCTCACTGTTGCTGCTGTTTTCTTCCTCACTGAGATTCAGATCTGCTCTTTTTGGTGCTTTTCCTTAGAAAGGGTGTATCCAGTCTGTATCCCAGCTGGATACAAAACCCTGTGTATTCAATACACCAATAAAGAGAAACAGATTTAACCTAGATGTTTTGAATGGTCCTTTAGCAGCACTTGCCTTCCTGAGGCAATGACTGGAGACAGACATTTGACATAATCAATCCTATGACCACCTGCTTCTCCTTGCAGACCATCCACAGAGCATCCACAGACCTGAGAAATGGTCTTGGACTGCTGCCTTCAGGACTATGCACCTAAAATTCCACTGCCTGTCAATCCTAGGTAGCTGACAGCACAAATGTTAGACCTTACTCGATGTCATATCCTACAGACCTAGATTTTGAGGCGGGAGGTTCACCCATGAACTTCATTCAAAACCAACAGGAACTTTGTCATAATAATCCACAGTTCCACAGGTTGTGCGGTGATAACTTGTCTCTTTCAAAAAGCTGTAATTTTGTTATTTCCTTTAAAAAAGGGGGCACTGAAGGTTTTCAACATTTAAGATTCCCCTGCCTCCCCAATTTGTCTTGTCATTGTTAAGTCTTATCTCCACTTCTTTGTTTCCACCATTCTTTTTAAAGAATCATAATTGGTACGATTATCCTTGCTATGAGAATAATTAGCTGAAGCTTTTTGACATATTAAATGGGGAACATTACATTTTAAGCAGCAGGCACTGAAACACTAAACAATACTGCTTTGAATAGGACCGTAGAGAAGAGGCTCAGGTGAAACAACTGCTAATTTTAGCAACTTGAACTTTGTACCTTTGTAGAAGAAAATTAATCTCACAGTAGTTTTTGGCTGTGAAATAGACAAAGCACTTTGGCCTCTTTTTGAAACAGACCTTTGATATTTTTGGTGATAGAAGATGGTTGCAGAGTGAATCATCCCCTGATGCGTCCAAAAGAACCTTGCTCTCACAAGAGGAAAGTGTTTGATTCCTCTCCTGTGTGGCTGGGAAAGTCAAATACTGCCTAATGCAAACAGTATTTTCCAGCAACACTTGCATTTTAGATATGAAATCTCTCAACAGAGGACTGGGCAAAGTCACACTTCAAAAAAAAAAAAAAAAAGGTGATTGAATTTTAAGTGCTCTAGCATTGAAAACTCTGTTCCATGTTTAGCAAAACTGATTGTAGGGAACAGGTACACAAAGGTACCTTTATGATATTTGAGTGCTGTCAGGTACATCTTGGTACCTGCTTAAACATCCTTCTCCTACTGAATATAATAGGAATTCACATTACCTTTGATAAGACTGTTTTGAGACAGCCACTGGTTCACCTCACCATGGTATTTCAGTTTTTCAGAAAGGCCACCAGAAAATCTGTAGGCCTAAGAACACTGCTTGGGATAAGTGGATTATAGTGATGAATTGGCCTAGTAATCATCCTGTTAACAGCATGGCTGTGATGGGCCTTTTTGCTTAGTTAAAGAAGAGAATGAAGATGGGATAATTCTATTTAAAAAGGAGGTTTTACCTGTTTGCTGGAAGTGATTTTGGTCAGCAGTGAACTGCAGTGTTATAATAATATAACTCAGTGTTCAACCTTAGTAAGCAAATGATGATGTAAGTTTGATGGAACTAATTGCTATTAACTAACATAATTGTCACCTTAATAAATTGGAAAACAACATTAAGAAATTCTTTAAAAGCCAGCATTGTTACGTCAAAAAAATAAACTAAAAGCGGCTTAATTAATGGAGTTATATCCTTTACAGCTTTTCCTATATTGTTGTTCCTTCTAGGAAATATTCAGCTAAAGAAAACAAAAAAATAACTTTGATTTCAGCAATAAAGAACAGTGACTTCATTTCTACTTAAATAATTCTCTGACTTCTATACTGACATGTGAAGCAAACCGAGTAAAGCTAAGATGTGTTATTCAGACCCTCATTACACTGAAAGCTAATATGGGCTTAAATATGGACCTTTGGATTTACATTCCCAAAATATGCTTAAAACAGCTTCAGCCATGGGTTTAGGACTTAAAATGAATTCACTTCTTGCCATCCTGGTTTATTCAGCTGTGCATTGTGGTACCTCAGCAGTCCAGGTAGGAAACATCTCCTCAGGGAATAAGCATCTCAGGGCTGCTTTTTCATCTAAATGTTTAGCAGAAAAGAAATCAAGCTTCTTGTCCTGCATTATTCACATAGTTATTAAAAGAAGAAATAGGAAATGGCAGTCAGTTTGAAGTGCATTATAGGACTGAGAAATATTTGATCAGTTCCTGGAATTGCTGCATCTGTTCTGCAAACTCGAGCAGATTATTTGATTCTTTGTGTCTTAATGACTGTAAGTGTAACTGGGGGCAAATCTTGTTTTAGTCCCAAGTAAGATTACATATCCCCAAAGCCATTCTTCAATTCTTCACTCATCACAGTTAATTGTGTTGCAAATTCTGTAGTGCAAGGATTAATTATTATTATGTGCTTTTCATCTGGCACATTGGGTCATAACTGTGCTATCAGTATAAACAAAGTACAGCAAAATTGCAGATACTTTAGATCCCCAGAAGAAGACTAAAATTTCAGCAAATGTTCTTGGTTCATGATTCTTCTGCTTCATTCTGCCAGATACTTATTTCTGTTTTGTTCTGCCAGAATATTTGCTACTTCCATAACTTTCTTCCACTTTTCTTAAATTATATAATTGTTAATTACCTCAGATATTTTGCATCCACTGATGATTTGTCCACAAAGAAATGTGTCCAGTTTGCATCCACCTGCATGCCCAGTTGATTGCCCTTCTAAACTAGAGATTACCAGAACCTATGCTGTATCATTAAGAGGACACTCAGTTTCAGAATACAACTGCAACTGCCTTGCCTTTTTCTTCCTTTGGAAGGTGTGTTCAGGGTTCTCCCCTGTTAGAGATGCTTTTCAACTTCTGTCACTATTTTGACATTTTGATGCATCGCTGGGGAATGCTGAAATAGTTGGTTTGACACTGGTGTCACAACCTTCCATCTTTGCGTGAAAGCATCTATTACTGTATTTCCACATCTAACCACAATCTAGACACTCATGACAAACCACAATAGTCATGTTAGCCCAAGTGAAGGAGAGAAAAAGAAAACCTTCACAGCTCACTGGAAAATCACCTTCACTCTGCTGAAGCAAGATGTGAGTGCTGATATTTCATAGACCCCCTTGGAACAAAAGCAACTCTCCATGCTAAAGGGCAGTGGCATGCAATTCGAAAAAAAATAAAGTGACATTTTTGGGTACATGGGGAAAAAGAATTGCAGAAAGAATGGGTATGCACCAGAACAGGTTGGATGGGTTTATGGAATCTCCATTCTTGGAAATTTTCATAACTCATCTGGAAAATATTCCAGGCAGCTGTATCTAGTGTCAAGATTCATGCTCCATTGGACACAGGGATTGGATTAGATGAGGCACAGTGGTTCCCTCTGCCTTAAGTACTGTATGATTTCAGGATTTGTTCTGCCTGCCTCTCTCTTTGAGGACAGAGGGTGCTTCCATGACTGTGTGTCTAACTTTTAGATGATTATACTGAGATACACCCCATTCTAAGGCTGAGGGAACTTAGAAGAATGCAAGAGAAATGTGAAAGTTAATACTAAAAGCAGACACAGTCCAACTATCATGACAAGAACCTGCGTGCTCACACATGGCAGAGGCCACCAGGAAAGCCAAAATTCAGAAAGTATGTGTGGAGAATATGCACTCTGATCTCTGACACCATTACCACTGGAATTAAGTAACAGGAAAAAGTGTGATGAAAAATTATTGTCTTTGGTACCAGAAGGCTTCTATCAAAGACAGCTTCTGTAGCAGGTGAGATGCAACCCACCCTCTTGGCAGAATTGAGTGCTCCTGGTGAAAAAAATAATTTATTAGTATTTTAAGGAACGTAGGTTTCTTTGAGGTCAGTTCAGTTTCATTTCTCCCTGTAAAAGCAGCAGAGATAAAACCATTTCAGCAGCACAGTACAGTCCAGTTCACATCTGCCTCTCCTTCTGGACATGCTTCTTTCTATCCATTCACCACATGGGGAAATTAAGACAGCCATGATTCTAATTCAATTCCCTTAGGAACATAGAGGGAGATGTAGCAAAGGCCACTGTCTCCATTAAGAATTGGTGCAGAGTACCTGCTTCGATGTAACTTCAAATCCTTACTTAGTGAGCATTGATTTCTCCATGCAGGACCCCCCTGAGCTTTCCATGTTTCAACACTTTGTGGATACCCTTGTGTGTTATCTTGAAGAGAAATTCATTGCATTTACCAGATTAAATGTAAAGGAGAGCAGCTAAAAATGTGGTATACCACTATTACTTAAATTGCTCCTTAATTTTTAAATCATCTAAAAAATTCAGATTTTTTTTCCTTCTCATTAGTTAATTATGGACTTTTATTTGACTTTTATGCACCCAGCAATGTTTCTATGGTTTCCTTCTGGTAGTTTTTTTGGAATATATTTTGAAAACTTGGCAGCCATACAGCATTTCTTTATATTGTGCATGCCAACTATCAGATTTTTAATGAGATAGCTATTAAAATCTCAGTAGCAAAGGCATAGAAAAACTACTGTTCAGAATTCTGCCTTGTCTCATAAAAAGCAAAAAGAGTACACATCTTGCACATCACTCAGTTTATAAACTCAGACTGGATAATCACAGCATATTTTTAAGGCTCAAGCTCAGCCCTCTCTTTCTCTACTGCTGTATCTTGCTGTCACTCATTTTGTCACCCATAAAATTATTAGGCAAGATCTTTGGGCCAAGAATTATTTACTTGATCTGCAAAATGCCCAGCTCATTAAAGCAGCTAGATTGAATAATAATGTTGGTGAGACAGTGGGTGGCTTTGATAGAACCAGTTTGCTGTCAGAGGGAATTATTTGCAAAACATATTAGATTTAGAACAACATCATGGAATGTCCTACTGTCCTGCATTTCAGAAAGGAGTGAGATAGATTTGTGAAATTGAACACTATTTTATATATGGTTATTTTCCAGCTTTTAAAAATCCCATTTAATTTAAGATTTTCCTATGCTGGTATTTTAACTCCAGTCTGTACCTCCACTTCAGGTATAGATGGAAACAAGAGAGTCTGTCTGAAACTCATATAAGCATATCTGCTCTAGCTCTACTTCAGATTGTCTTCTAAAAATGTAACTCTGTGTACTACAGTTATTCTTTCATTTTGCTATGTGTAGAATGCATGTGGCTTATTGCTTTTAGATATGGTTGCAATCCCCCACTGCTGGTTCATCTTCATTACTGATTTTGCTTGAATTCAGTGATGAGAATCCTTTAAAATTTAGCATATTTTAGTCAATATACTGCAAGATCCTGCCTCTTTTCCTGAGCCACAGTAGTTTACCATTTCCTGTTCCATCTAAGTGTGACTCCAACCAGGCATCAGCCCAAAAGTGGAAAAGATTTTGATTCATACCCGTCAGAAAATAAGTAGCATTTTGAATTTTCTTTACCTGGTTCTTCTGAAATAAGCTCTCCTAGTGGAATTCACAAGAATATGATTTTTCTTGGGTACTGGTTCAATATCTTTGGCACTTAACTGCAGTGATTCTGTATTCAGATGCACAGATTTGCAATTATATTCATTGTAGGAGATAAAATATTGATCTTTCTACACGGTGGTGTGCCTGCTGGTACTTGATTTTGGGAATATGTTAATGTGAAAGATCTCAAAACGATGCAGTCAATTGCAGAGGTAACCATTGGTGTCTTCAGTTTCCTAATTTTGTGTTTCTTAGTGAATAGTCTGTGATTACAAAGGAAGATATCAATCCTTTCCTTTCAATTGTAACTCTGTATGTTTCTTAAAACAGTTGTCAATATTAAAAAGAGATGGTTAATGCATTCCTTGCTGTGCATTTCAATATCTACTCACCATTAAATTCCTACTGGTCAAATTTCCCTTTGGTGTATTGGCTAAAACATTTGTTAGACTGACAGATATGGATATAATTTATAGATTTCTAAATAAGAAAACAGGGAACATGAATAAATATAGATCTCTACAGTAAGAGTCAGGAGTGTGAGCCAATGAATGGATGCACTTGGATGTACTCTGCAGAGTTCTGGGGTCTTCTTAGAATTATTTGATGAAGGTTTTTAGCTTTTTAAACTAACATTTCTCGTTGAGTGCAAAACCAACAGCAGCCTGGGGAAGGAAGGCAAAGTAATAAACAGCACCTGTTTTACTGAACAATTTTCTGGAATTAAACTCTTGTTAAGGTATCAAACAACCAACTGAAAAATTATCCAACAATAGCAACAAAAAAGTATTCAAAGATGGTTAATCTTACAAGTCTGTTGCACTAGCACTGGATCTCAAGGGAAAAAAGCTTCATATTGACATTTGACAAAGCTAATTTTAGTAACTGATAATTGATGGATGTTTTTCTAGTCTAATCTGGTTTCTTGATCTCTTGATCTCTGCTCTGTCTCCAAATAAGGGCCATTTATTTAATTTTACCCAGCAGCCTGATTATGCACCATAAGTGTATTTCCATTAATTAAAATTTGAAATGTCTAATGCTTTCTGTGTCCTTTTGCTAGAGATATAAATGCAAAAGAATCACAGATAGGCACAGTACCAAAGGGTTCAGAAAAACACCCAGAAATACAGAGATAAAGTAAGGCACCTGAATTCTCCCATTGACTAGAACTCTCTAGGTGGAACCTTTATATCTGAGAACACAGGTGGTGGTCTAGTGAACAGGACTGGACCCAGTCTCAGGAGATCTGCAGTATAAACCCAGAGAAGGTTTTTTCAAATGAAAGAGGGAAGAATTAGCAGACAGTGAAATTGGGAGAATGGGGGACAGGCAATGAAACATGTAAAATACATGTAGGTGTGGCACTTAGGAACATGGCTTGGTGGTGGCCTTGTCAGTGCTGAGTTTATGATTTGAATGAATTATTTTGAAGGTCTTTTCCAACCCAAATCATTCCAGATCCTCCTTACTGGTACCTGCTCCAACCCTTGGCAGTCAGAGCCTTTAGGAGCTCTACAGACACAAGTAGATTTCAGGTTTTCAGTGAGGCAGTTTTCTGGACAGGACCACTCTGAGATGTGGAACAAAGGGGAATCACTCCTGCCCTGCCCCACAGGTTCCTTGGATCCTGCTTGGTTCTGTTGCACAACCAAACCACAAGTTTTGCACTTCGGCCTCCCAAGTGGGAGATGTACATCATGTCCTGCTCTTCCTGTGAAGTCATCAAAAGGCTTGATGCAGGAGCTCAGTTGACTGTATGAAAGCAGAGAGATTTTCTTTAATCAGAGCTTAAGTACCCCTTTTTTTTCTGCTGATTTGAAGTGGGAGCTCTTTGGAAGATGATTTTTGCTGTTGTTTGCTATCATTGCTTAAGTAGGGGCACAGTCATTAGTAAGAGAAACACTGCTAAATGGGGAGGGCAGCCACTGTAAGCAGGCCAACCTTCAAGTAGCAATTTTAATGAAAAAATTGTGAATGATAATGGACTAAAAACCTGAACCCATACGAATAACAGAAAATATTTGCAATGACAGATAGGAGAAGGAATTGTAATGTTTGAGAAAGCCATTCTTCTAGCATCAAACTAGAGCTGGTTGGTGTTTTTCCATTGACAGGGAGATATCTAAAACAAAACTTGTTTACTGCAGGGACTGCTCAATTTTCTAGTTTCCACTGAAACGACCCCTTTCCTCTCTATGCTGTGGCTGTTTAAATGACATTTTGAACGAAACCTTATGATATGAGTCAAGGATTGCTTCACACTTCTGTTAATGTGTGTTAATAAATTGCCCCCACAGTACCGATGAGGTAAAAAAACTGAAAACATGTTGGGGGTTGCAGTGCAGGGGTCTCTCAAAAATCTGTTTTTCCTGTGTCTGTGCAAGCTCCTGGCCCCACACAGGTAAAATAACATCACCTGAATACCTGTGTCCCAGCCAGGGGCCTGAGCATTTTAGCCAACATTTAAAGGTAGTCAGTTTTTTAGTTGAAAAAACATTGGAAACATTGGAAATAACAGTCTGGATGTATCCAGGAATTATTTTAAAAAACCCTAGAAATCATTTCAATTTGCTGAATACAGTTTAGTGCTTTAGCATTTTTCTTATTGCTTTTCCTCTTTGTTTTTTCCCTTCTCCTTTCTCTGTCTTTTCCCCTCTTTCTGTTATTTCCTCTAGGGGGAAAAAAAAAATCTAAAAAAGAGTTCTTTAAAATTCTTTGAATTTTGCTAAGGATTTCCAGTAAGGAAAGAATTTACAAAACATAAATAAATGGGGGAAAAATACATCCATAATCTGAAAATTCCAGACAGCCAAAATATTGCTGTTTCATCTTTAAGCAGAATGACACTTGAGAAGGCACTAAAATCTTTTAGAGAAAGCAATAAGTTTTGAATTTTTCAGTTCCAACCCAGAAGAAACTAACTTTTGTTGTGGGAATATTAATTTCAATTTGAAGCAATTTTTTAGACAAAAACATTGGATTTTTATTGAGATGCCAGCATAGAATTATTTTTTCTATAGAAACTGGAATTAAAAAAAAATAGTAACTGAAAATGTTGACTTATTTTTCAGAGTGCAACAGCTTCTTTTTATTTTTATAATTGTGTTTATTTTGAATTTTAGGATATTTTTCTAAATCTATCATTCTACTGTTAAAAAGACACTGAGAAAATTAATAAAGACATTTTACAGAAACTGAATAATATATATGTAAAGGAATTAATTTTGTTTTAGAAAGTATACAAAAAGTTAACCTCTTGATAAAGGACATCTTTTAAGGGTCAACATTTGAGGTGGTTCAGTTGCTAGGAAACCATCACTAAAGGTGGTCAGGATAGCAAATGTTTTATTTCAAATAAAACCATTAATTAGTGTGTAGGTACTATAAAATATGTTAGATATCTGTTGATGTAAGAGTATATATGGAAGAGACCAGGATTAAATTAAAATTTTTTGGTGGAAATCAAATTGCTTCAATACGTACAGGGAGTTCTTTTCGTTGGTTAAACTGTATCCATAAATGCAAAAAAAAAATATTGATAAGGAGTCCAACCCTGATGAAAAATTCATTTTGCTTGTTGTTACATTCATTAATTGTATTGCATAAAGAACACAACATAAAAGACTTCAGTTCATAAAAACCACAGCTGCTGACTTTGCCATGAGTGTGAAGACTAGAACTGTTCAAAATGACTTTGGAAATAAAAGAAAATATATTAATAGAAAAAAGAAATAAAGGATGAATTCTCATGTAGGGTGACTGCACAGTGGGAGAGATTTGGGCAGATACAATAAAAACTGAGCAGGGTTGCAAAACTAATCGGGGGCTTGGACTTCTTTACAGGTTGGGGATACAACCCCACGCTAAGGTCACGAATTCTCCTTTGTCAAAATGCAAAAGCTCACCAAAATCCTCAGTGCAGCCTCGTTCCTCAGTTGTTTACACCAGCAGCACTTGCCGAGGGTAATTAGGATGTCAGCAAACGCTGGGGAGGGATCGTCACCCCGGGGATGGCACCCGGGGGTGATGGGGGCTCTCACGGAGCCACTGCTGCTCAGTCAGGGGGCTGGGAGAAAGTGACACCTGAAGTGCATCTCATGTTCCAGTTGGGAGAAAAGGCAGAACGGGGAGGAGAGGAATCCAAGTACACATCTTTCAAACCTGACACTGATGAATGATTTAAATAGCGACTTGTCCTTCAAAAATTAAATGCTTATGGTGAATTTTTAAAAGTGCTTCCTGCCAAATCAGAGTAGGGTCTGTGGCTTCCAGCAGCCTTCATAAATGACATTCAAGCTTTACTCAATTATAATATTTCCATGTTTATTTACCAGATATAATGTTGCATGTTCATTGTTAAATTCAGAAAAAATGTGATTTATAAATGATTTCTGGGGCAGAATTGCTTAATATTTAATCCTTATTGCTGACAGCACTCTTTCCAGGGTATGAAATATACTGTTTGCAAATCTCAACACAAATCTAGCAAAACTAGTAAAAAAAAAAATTCCCAAATCTGCACAGTTTAAGGCATTCCAATTTAATAAAAATAATTTTCAAAAGATTCCCCTGTTTTCTTCCAAATTCTAAAGACCGTGGGCTTTATTAAAGTCTTCTGGAGGCTTTAAAAATCTGCATAGAATGTAATCGTGCAAATGAATGGAAGTTTGCAATATTTGTATCACAAAGATTTCTGTCAAAAACCCACAGTTGGAAATAACATGCTGTTTGTCGTGTAATTGTTACTATTCACTAAAGCAGAAAAAGCAAGTGCAGAGAGCTAAAGAACTGACAGCCTAGTCATTTAAAACTACAGGTTGTCTCCTGGATGACAATAGTTTTCCAAGTAGAGCCTAACCCATGCCGAGAAGTTGCTTGCTGGAAGTATATATAGGATAATATTTTAACACTTTAGTTGAAGAGAGATTTTTTCCTTAAAAAATAAGGAAATGTTACTCAGAAAATGTGGAGAATGCATGAATGGCATATTATCTTCTTTGTCATTTACTTCACAATGTGTTTTTATGCTCAAGTTCTAAATTCTAGATTAATTAGTTTGATTATGGAAGTTGATTTAAACCTGAGCTGTGAAGCAGTATAGAGGAATTTAAGAGTGACCAGTTTTCTGTACTGGAAAACCTCTGTAACTTAATTTTTCTGGGCAATAATCATCTACTTATAAAATGAAGATAATAATTTCTACTTGTCTGTTAGGCAAAATTGGAATTTGGGAAGAAAATACTTTTATAAGATTGTGGAAATGGGTAAATGGCAGATGATGTGACTGTTTTTTAAACATAGGTAGGAAGAAATACGTGTATGTTTTCATTAAAATGCTGAGCAGATGGCTCTTATTTTTTCATTTGATAATATTGAAATAACAATACTCTGTAAAATCAGATACTTTGGCTGGCAGTATTATGACCTATGGCTTTTTATTAGCATAAGCATACCCTCAAACTGAATTTGCAGGCAAGAGTTCTTGTCTGATTCACAGTGATTCTATTAAAATTGTTAAGGATTCGATCTAATCAATCAGCAGTGACTGAGTGGAATTAACATTTTTTATTATAATGGGATAATTAATGGTTGAAGCTGGGATCTACACAAAGACAGGCGGATCCCCTACTGAAACCCAAACAAAGAAAGGACCTGCAAGGGTGACTTTGTGTAGCTCAAAGAGAGCTCGAAGAGGTTTAACAAAACCTCAAACAATAGACCAGAGCTTTGGAAAATACTATTCCTAGCACTGCAATGAAATAAAAAAAACCAAAACCAACAAACCACCTTCTTTGAATAGATGGTTTTTCTTTGCTTTGTGCTAACAAAGCACGTTGTATTAACAAATCTCTGGAGACACTGTAGTAATTCCAGCTCGATTTGAAGGTAAGAAATAAGGCACATTAGATTTCAAGAGGATTTGCAAAGCCCTCAGCAGTTTTGTCCCAACTGCTACTACTATTTATTTTGTGTATTTGCTCTCCCTGGTTCATCCCATCTAGCTTTAGGCACTTTGATTAAACTCCTGGTCATGAGGCAGGTTTGTGTCTCAGGTGCATTAAATTGTCCTCTGAAGTTGCTGATCTTTTTCTGTTGACCAGAGAGAAAGCTGGAGCTCCTACCTCAGGTATGCCATTTTAAGTGACAGATCCAATCTTTAGTGGTTTGCTCATGGTTATGCAGGTTCTTGGAGCACCTCTGTTTTATTCATGCATCACCTGTCTATATTTTTCATTAACTGTTGTAGTAAATGTAATTCTTGCTTCAAGTTCTGTCGGTGTCATCTGTATTAATTTCGGTATTTCACATGTCTTTGAATTTGAACCTCTGAAATTAATAGATATTTTGGCACTGACTTCAAGGGCAGCAGGGTGAAATCCTATCCATCCTTTGAACTTTCAAGCCCTTTAAAAATTAAACAATGATTAACAGCATAAAAATAATGAAGGATATTTTTTTCTGACCATGAACAAGAGATTTTAATAAAGCTGGGTTTGATGATAACTGCATTTTCCTGTCTGCATTTGTGCAAACACTGTCATACCAGACACAGCGAATTGAGTGGGCACACGAGCAACTATGGACTTGGGTCTGCTTGGGATGCTTTTGTCTTTCTTGGCCAAGTCTGATTCACAGACTTAAATTTGGATTTCATCAATAAATAAATGTACTACATAATATAGCCCTGTGCTGTGTGAATAGTGAAAACAGAATACTGTTTGTCACTTAGTTATGAAATATTTCAAATAGCAAAGGCTGTTTTTAAAAGCTCTTTAAACCTGTACATGTGTATGTCTATTTGACCAAACAATACAGAGATACTGGTTAGCAAATAATTTTTTCTGTATGACATCAGATCTTACAGCAAAGCAAAATAAAAATGACTGACATGTCTTCGCTTATTACAAGTACAGAAAAAGTATTTCTATATAATTTATTCTGAAAGTAAGGTTTATAAGTGTTGCTAAAGACAAGACATTCGTTCCCTGCTTTATTCTATATATTTCTTTGCTTTCAGCTAGTAATCTTTCTTTGAAATACCATGGAAACAAGCAAATACGCCTCATTAAATTTTCCTTGCAGGGAAGAAGAGGGAAAAAAAAAAAAACAAAACAGAAAAAGCAGAGAATAACAAGAATAACATAGAAAGGGTGATTAGATTGCTCTTCTTAATTCTTTCAGGCATAGTAGGATAACTTGCTGGGGAAAAGCCGCTGCAACAACTTACTTTTTGAATCCCCTCACTTCTAGTTGGACTGCTTTCCAGCTGAATACTGCAGTATTACTTCACATTTTACAGTCTTGCTCATCACTGTGAGATATGAATCATAGCTGATACCCAACAGTCCCTTACTATAGCTAAAATAATGCTTTTTATTTTTAAAGGACTTTTTAAATATTCCTATGAAATCATATTTTAAAATGCAAACTTTGCATAAATTAATATCTAGCTGACATTTTATGCATAGACATGTTTAGAACTATTTCCTTGCTATCAAAAAGAGGGCCAGATTTCCAACGACACCACTAAATTTAGTAAAGCTATGCTGATGTACAGCAGTTGAGGACTCAGATAAGGAAAACTTATTAAACCAGAATTTGCAAGTATACTCTTTAATAAGGGATTTAAAATTTCTCTGTACTTAGAAGCAATTTTAAATTTCAGCAATATACCTTGCTCTGCCTTCACATGTCATTGAGATCCCAATGAACTGGTTGTGGAAGATCCACACACCACTGTTAGCATCCCCCTCGCAGTTTGCCCAGAACTTGTCCTGTAGCTTTAACTAAGGTGATGTCTGAGGGACATGTCTTGAAATTAAACTCCACTCTTTGGAATGTCCCCACAATCTTAAAGTCAGCTTGGTAGTGAAAGGGATATTGATTTAGCTGAGTTAGTATTTTGCACCCTGAAATCTACTTTAACAGAAGAAAGATCAATAATTTACTTTCTCAGACCAGTCTGTGTTTTTATTTAGCTGGCGGGAGGAGTAATTCATTTCCCAATGTGTTAATTTCCAGCAGCGCAAAGGCAAAGGCCTTCAAGACCCCTTTACACTGAGAGAACTCAAAGCTATGGGGAGAAATAAAGCCAGCTGCCAAACAGTGTGAGCCTGGAGGCAGCCAGAGAACATCCAGAGGCAGAGAATGCCTGAACACCATAATGACTGTGGGAACGAGCACATCCTACTGCTCCTTGAACTCTTTTATCTGGGCTGTATCCCAATTTAGGACAGTCCTGGAGCACCCAGAACCTAGAGCTGGTTTCATCACCCCTTGGAAAAAAGCTGAGAAGGCCAAAGATGGTGAATTAGCTGGGTGAGGAAGAGCCAGATTTCAGCCATGCATGCACTTCCTCGGAATAGTGTCCACCTTCCCACCTCCAGAGAGCTGCTTGTTAAACACCATCCAAAGGGTTCTTCCTACTCATTGCCCCAGTTTTTATCTATCTGAAGCAGATTTCATGCAAGCAGCTCTGTGATCCAGTTCCTGTATTAATCCCGGCCATTTTCAGAGGAATACGTGTGAGGGGTAGGTAACAGATTCAGCAAAAATGTACTGATGAGCTAAATCTAGAAATTGATTTCCAATGAAAGGCTTAAAAAAACCTAACAAAAATTCCCTCCAGAGGATCACAAATGTAACAGCATTAACCTTGTGCCAAGAAAAGTGATAGATCCTAAGCTGATTGTCTATTCAAGCAAAGAAATAAGTCATGTCAAGAAAATATCCACAGTTTGAAAATAATTTGGTAAAGCATCTCAAGCTGTTCAGCCCTGCTGCAGCCCCATTGCTAAAGGGCGGTAAAGACAATAATTGTCTAGGATTTCCTGGCATGTCACTGCCTTTTTGCTGATCCAGGAAATCCAAAATGCCATTGTCTCTAGGAGGGAAGCAAGTGCCTATAGCAACATTCTCAAGTGACTGTACAGGAGAACGCTGTGGGTACACCACAACCCAACAGGTCATTAAATAATTGGTCAAAAAATATTGCATGGGATTTTTTTGACTCAGAAAATTATTCAGGTTTTATAATTCTGTTCCTATGACTGAAAATTACAGTTTTCTGAGGCAGAGAAAACTCATCTGTACCTTCAATGAAGGTTGTTCTTTCTGAAAGGCAAAGATGTTAGTCTGAAGATTTTAATGGCAAAATGTGTTATTCTAGTTATCTGACTTCCTGCATGACAAATATCCCTTTATAACCCATGCATTTAAGCTTGATGGTTTTGGTTGAACTAGAGCACATCCTAGTGCTAAGGAGAGACTAGTGGAGAGACCCTCGTTCTTGATGGGAAAATTTGAAGTGATGGAAGTGAAGAGAGGGTGAGAGGGCTTCAGTGGGAAAGAGAAGGTTTAGGGGTGTCTTATCACTGTATAGAAACACCTGATGTGGGATTTGGGAAGACAGAGCTGGACCTTTCTCAGTGATGCTCAGTGACAGAACAACAGGCAGAGAGCACAAATTCAAATGCAGAAAATTCCATGTAAATTTATGAAAATCAGGTTTATTATATGGGTGGTCAAACATCCAAGAGATTGTCCATGTTGCAAGTCCCTGTCCTTGGTGATATTCAAGTTCCATCTGGATTCGGCCCCGAACAAGCTGCTGCAGAAGACTCTTCTTTGAGCAGTGGTGTTGGACAAGATGCTCTCCAATGGCCCTTTTCAACTTCAACAGTCTTGTGTTCCTGTATCAAACACTTCTTCCTCTAATCTAATAACCTACAGCAAATAACAGCTAATTACCCTCCAGAATAAAAATCGGCATTTATTTCCCATTTAATTTTATCTTCAGTTTCTAGCTGTTGGATCTTGGCTCGTGTCTGGCCACTCGATTAAAGAGCTCTCTTGTAGCCGCTCTTTAGGTACTCTCAGATGAAGCCACCTGTTAACCTTCTTTCTGATAAGCCAAAGGGTATTTCCACAAATAAATACTCCATGTTCTTGATTAAAATGGAAATTGAGCCCTTAATCTAACCAATTTGCAGGAACAGGTACTTTACTCTGCAAGTGCAACCTGAAGAGATTCTGACTGTTGAACTCACATCCCTCATTGTCTCTTACAACTTGTAATGAGTCAAGATAATAAAATGCAAAAAAAAAAAATCCCCAAAGCCACAAAACCACCTCTCCCACCTAAAAATTATCCCTACTTCCAAAGCCAGCAAGAGATAATAACTATTATATTAGGTATATTAGTCTTTTTAAGATCCTAGCATGATGTACAGATGACCTGGAAAACAGTCAGCACTGAAAAAGGTCAATTTTAGGTGCTAAGTTGCAGAATCTACCTGACCCACCTTTTGAATTTTTTTTTTTTCTTAATTTTTGGTAAGAAATATATTTGCATTGTTACTGGCTGTCTAAAATACTATAAACTGAAGATATAACCAGTTTAATGGGTAAAGAAGAATACGCAACTGCAGGTAAATTGATTTACCATTTTACACTAGAAAAGCACTGCAGTAAAGTTACTGAAATTAGTGGTGCTATGCAGCTTAAATAGATGAAAAATTCATCAATACATCAAGCTTAGTAGATGACTACAACGAACATCCAGAAACAGGGAGATTCCTTTAGACTGTATAGTGAATTCTTTTCCTTATTTCCATCAGATATATTCTTTTGTTTAAAGGGCTCGGGGTGCTAGAGAAAGAAAAATTGGTTTGAAAATATATTTAATTTTAGCTGTAACCTGTGCTCAATTAGTGTTCATAGCAATGGGCTTTGTGGCAAATCTTGAGTGTGCTGTTGATTAATGTGAGCTATGAGATGGTGCAGGAGCCTGAGAGCCAAAGCTTCTCTCTGAGATCATCCCCAACTTCCACAGTCTCATTACTCAAAGACCATCTTAAATTTGGACTGAAATTTGAGGACTCCTGTCATGAACAATAAATACTACTTACCAAAGCAACATTTAATCACTCTCCTGCATCAAATATTCTATATTGATTCTATTCTGCTTTTTATTTCTTCTACTTTTACTTAACCTTCACATAATCTCTGACATAACAAGAGTAAGAATGAATAATTCAATGCTTAATCACAACCTTGCTCCCTATGCCAGTATCAGTGGGGTTTTCATTTCTCTTTATTTTCCAATATGGTAGAAGGGGGTTTTGTTTATGTGCTTGCTGTTGTCTGTTGTTCCTGCACCTGTCTACTCCTCTCTGAAAATGAAGTTTATTGTTTTCTTAGTTTCTTTGTGTAAAAATCCCAGTTCAATTAGATTACCTTTTCAGAAAAGATGGAAGATATAAAGGTACAGCTGCTTAAGCAATTAGCAGAGCAGCATGACACGTGCAAGCCTAGAGCTATTGGAAACTCACCTGGCTTCAGATGCCATTCTAAACTCAGAGTTTGGTTCGGGTCACTGGGAGGGACAGGACATGTTGGAGCAGAATCAAGCTTGCTGGTGAGCTCCTCTCTATGACGGGAGCCACTTTTAAGCCCTTCATACTTAGAATACATCTGTTCCAATATTTGGGGTAAAATCCATCTCCAGGCTGACAAATGTAAATGCAAGTATCTACGTGTTGCTCTCTAAATGTTGCTAAGGTGGGTCTGTTTGCATCACTTTTGGAGCAGATCGAGCCAGTATGACAGCCTAGAAAATTAAATATTCAGCTGACCTGCCTTTGTGTGTCTGGTTTTAGGTGAGCTGAACTGCACAGTGTATTCAGGAGGTGACAGCTGGAGACTAAACTGAATCACCTTAGGGCATCTTAAATGGCATCAAACCTCCATATTAGGGGAGCTGAACACCCTTTTTTTGTTTGTTTGTTTCCTGGAGTCAGTCTTTCCCTGTTCCACTTGTATGGAACCTTCCCACATACTTGGCATTAGCCTTAATCCAATTTTACCTTACACATCATCAAGATCAGAATTATTCAATGCTGAGAATCATGGATAGTCTTATACAAGTTTTGCTGTAGTAGGTTCCCAAAGCCTCCTCTCGTTAAATAAGCACATTCACATGATTAAAATTATGATCTTCCCCAGCTGCTTTGTTTCCTTTACAGGGACTTTAACTTGCCTATCTTATTCCAGGAGAGATAGTAAACTGTGTCCACAACTGAAAAGATAACAAATCTCATCATAAATCAATAAAGAAACTTTTAGGAGGAAAGACATTCCCCTGTTCTCATTTTACAGAGAGCGTAAAAGGATAGAGAACAATTAATGAGCAGTGACACTTAGGAGATTTCCAGTTAGCCAGAAACTCAACTTAGTCCCTTGAAACCTGTTTTCCTGCCTCAGCCACCAGCTCATGTACTTCCTCAGACCTCTGCTCAGTTTCTCAGCAATAGCAACAATTAGAAAAAGCACAGAAATTGCTTAATTAATCTCCATAGAATTTTTTGTTGTTCAGTAGGATGTGGGAGAGGAGACATGAAGAAAGAGCAAGCAGAAGTGAAGGAAGAAAAAACACAGTAACAGAATTTCAGGCAGTGGTCTAAGCTCTGGGGAACAGAGGTTAAGTCACTGCTTGGCATAATTTGCAGTAACTTGAGGTGAAAAACTCTTCAGCCAAAGTGAATATCCATGAATCTGACCTCCTCTGCTTTTGGGATAGACAGAGTTATATTTAGGGATAATCTTGTGCAAAAATTTAGTTTTTATCATAGTGCAGAGCAAAAAGAAAAAAAAAAAAAAAAAAGGAGGGGACAGGGGACTTAAAATAGTTTCTCTAACATGAAACTGGTGTCTTCCTTTCTCATCATCAGTGCTGAGCTCTGCTTCCAGAAAAAGGATGAGTTTGCAGCAGCTCCCACATGTACTTGTTCCGAAGCTGTGCTAGGTCATCTGCTGCTCTCAGCTACAGATATATTCTGCAGTGGCAGCCAGATAAAGGTCATTTGTCAGAGCACAGTGAGAGTGGGGTGATTACTGGGACTTGATTACTACTGCAATACAAATAAAGAATATTAATAAGCTAAATTACATTCTGAGTCCTTTTACTGTAGCTTTGCAAGAAGAAAAATAAAGCCGACTAGATTGTGAAGGCATTTTACTAATGGTTAATGAATATTTATTACTTTTGAAGAAGAAGAAAACTATGCCAGGGTGCTGCACAGCCCTCTGTATAAATGGTTTATCCTTGCATTTTTCTCCCCATCAACTGCCTTCATCAAGGTCTGAAGGAAATATTTCTTCTTTTCATTTCAGGCAGCACAGATAATACATATTCTGTTTGGAAAGTCCTGGGAAAAAGCACAGCATTTCCAAACCCTGCAATAAAGCTGGTGAAAAATCCCGAAGGTCCCACTCTGTATTTGGACCATTACAGACTGAGGACACTGGGAGGGAAAGTGACCTTCCCACTGGTTCATGAGATCTAGGGGTAGGTAGGGGCTGTGCTGGTTTTGGCTGACATAGAGTTAATTTTCTGCACAGCAGCCAGTCTTGGGCTGTGGCTTGGATTTGTGCTGAAATGATGTTGATAATACATTGATGTCTTCATTATAACTGGGCAGAGCTTACACAGAGTCAAGGCCTTTCCTGCTCCTCACCCCATTCCACCAGGGAGGGGGCTGGGGGTGCACAAAGAGTTGGAAAGGGACACAGCTGGAACAGCTGACCCCAACTGACCCCAGGGATATCCCAGACCATACGGGGTCATGTGCGGTTCATAAATCTTGGGAGAAAAGAAAGAAAGGGGTGGGGAGGAAGAGAGGCAGGGGAGCATTTGGATAGATGGCATTTTCCTTCCCAAGTCGCTGTTCCATTTGATGGAGCCCAGGTTTCTTGGTGAACACCCACTGCCCATGGGAAATGGGCAATGAATTCCTTGTTTTGCTTTGCTTGTGCACAGGTTTTGCTTTACCTATTAAACTGTCTATACCTCTAACCATGGGTTTTCTCACTTTTACCCTTGAAATTCTCTCCCCCACCTCAGTGTTGATGGACTTGAGTGAGCAGCTTTTTGGGGCTGAACTGGCCAGGCTTAAACCACGGCAGCGCAAAAAGGTCCTTTGCCATAGGCACCATCAGGAATAATCCAAAAAGTTATCAAATGAGCACATCTCTCCAGAACTCTCTCTTATAAATATTTTAACAGAACAGGAAGACTTGGTCACCCTTGATACATTTTCATGGAACTAATAAACTGTCAAAGGGCTTTTTTTCCCCCTCTTCAGTAGGAATTAGGTTTCCAACTTCCAGTGACTCAATCTTTCTGGAGAGCAGTCTTTTCTTACCGTGTCTGGATTTTCTCCTTGCATTCAATGTAAGATCTGATGATTTGGGGGGGAAAAAAAGCAAAAAAAATACCAATAAAAAGGAGGGGCTGTACTGATGACAGAAGCACTTTTTAAAGTTCCATTTTTAGGTTTAGAAGGAAATAACTTCGAGTCAGATGCTTTGCTTTAATTTTCCATGGTCTAAGTTGAAGGCAAACACAGCCCATAATATTTTTGTTCATGCTCGTGTAGTCATTAATGTGCTGTTGTGTTAAAGGCAGAAGTGATACAAGACTCGCAGAAGACCCTTTTTCTTATTGATCACACATTTTTTAATCTTTCCCTTTTTTAAGACTTCATAAAACATTTGTGTTTTTTCCCCAGTTTACATTAAAGTTGTTTGTAGAAGAAGTTGATTTTTTTTTCCTGCTTGGGATTTCCAGGGACAGATTGAGATTTCTTTAATTAAAATACTAAGGGAGAGAAACAGAATTAGATTTCTTGAGTTTTAACTTTAATAAACACCAGTTTATTAGATACTTCAAAACAACCACTCTGTGGTGCCTATTTCAACATTTTACTTTTCTGCATAACTGCATGGGGAAGTTGTGTCTAAACAGCAGCAATTTCCCCTTGCACATAACCTTTTGGATAAATGAGATTCACTCAGCATTATAAACTCAAGCAATGAAAAAAGCAAGGTTCAAAGCCCAAAGAACTTAAATTCCTATTGTGAAAAAGTGAAGTGACCACTGGAATATCATACAAAGATGAAAATGTGGATCTGCAGTATGCACAGGTTCCAGGGAAGGTTGAAAGTTCTCTTCAGCAGAAGTTATGTAGTAGAAACACAATTTAGCATTAGTGTTTTCCACTAGGAAGCCCATCTGAGCACCTCCTTCTGATATGTTGGATAGTCAGAATGGACATCCAAATTGTCCAGGGACTGAGTGTACCCAGTTCCCACTCTGATGTTGCATCTTTGAGTCTTGACGATCTAAAATTTTGGCCCTGACACCTACTATGCAATAATTATTCATGCATATTTCCCGATTTTTCTACAAAGAGATACTTACATGACCAGGTAAGTGCTGGCTGCAAAAAAAACTGTGACATGTCTGATCACCACAAAAGAGATTTTAAGGATTATACCTTTACCATCTAGTTAGAAGGGTTTTAATTCACTTAAAGGAATTTTATTTATTTTCGGTCTTACACATCTGCTTAGGTTGTATTGTACATAACAGCACCCAGCTCCTAGAGTTCTATTACACATTTACCCTGTAAGGCCCATTTCCAAAGATTTACTGAGGCTGGCATTTTGTATTCTGCACTCTAAGATCCCTGGGCGTGTTATATGGGCACAGAACAAAACATCAGTTCCAGAATAATCCATTGTGCATTTTTTTAAGAGAAACAGGTCTTATGCAAAAATTAGAAGTTTCTGCAGTTTAGAAACTTTCCCACTGGCCCACTTATATCTGTGACCTTCTCAGTTTTTGTGAACACCGTAAGAAACTCGCTCGTTTTTAATTAAAAGTTTTTATGATACTGTATCAACTTCAATTATCCTCTACTTCTTGCCTTCATCCTTCCTTCCCAAAACCGCCAAACAAATGCTCTCTTCCCACGACAGCTGGATATTGAGGGCATTTGTTGAGAGTGTGTCTAAAGCCTCTCTGTAGTCCATGGAACTTTAGCACGTTTAACTGCTGTACTAAATTGCATTGTATGGATCTGATCCAAAGCCTATTGATGTCAAAGGAAGAAAAGCTCCCATTGACTTCAGTTAGATTTCGATCGGGCTTTTTTTTAAGAGAAAATGATTATGCACTTTTACTTTTAAACATTTATGATGAAAAGCGTCAGCAAATAAAAATTTATGAATAGACTCCCACAAAACAAAAGTGTCAGGAGCTGAAATACTGGGATAGATGGGCTTTCAAGATCTGTCACTCCACCAGCATTGTACAGTTTAAAGGCACTGCATGTACTCGGTTTTCTGAGAGGGTGTGTGGACAAGAAACCGTTCTCATTCATTACATTTTTAGTGAGAGAGATTTGATCTTGGAGCCAGATGATGACTGGGACCTTTTGCACAATGTTTTGTGTTCATCACTCATTGCATTGATATAATCCTAGTAAACTTCCTGAAAGAAGGTTTTATGCCTTTAATGTACCATCCATTTCTGTTTAAAATCAAGAAAATCCTAATTAAGATTCCACCACAATCGAAGGTTAAAATAACATATATGCTAATAATGTCTTTTTTCTCATATATGGCTTTAGGTGTTTTATATAACTAAATAAATTTAAACGAGTTTTAAGATAGAGATCCTCATTTGTATGAATGCATTAATGGCATAGAACTGTGTAATGGCATGATGCTGTGTCAGAAGAGAGTTAGATCAGATGTTAGGTAAAGAATATTCACCCAGAGGATGGTTGGGCACTGGAACAGGCTCCCCAGGGCAGTGGTCACAGCCCCGAGCCTGACAGAGTTCAAGAACACTCTCAGGCACAGGGTGTGACTCCTGGTGTGTGCTGCACAGGGCCAAGAGTTGGACTCAATCATCCTTGTGGGTCCCTGCCAATTCAGGATATTCTATGGTTCTGTTTTTCCAAATCAGAAGGAGATAAGGCTGGCCAGCAAAAAACTTGGGAGTGGAAGATGCTTATCTTGAGCTTCATGCCCCAACTTCCTGAGGACATTGCTTCCTTTCTGTATTTAGCACACTAATGCCTGCCTTTTTCTCATCTGATTTTAAATAGAACTGAAATACCCCATTTTGGAGTGTAATCAGTTAAGGTTGTTCCTGTGGGCAGCTCATACATCCCTGGTTATCTTTCTCCTCCAGCCATAAAGATTGGACTCTTGAGGCCTTAGCTAAGCACTGAAAAACACACAGGATGTATATGGAGCAAAGTATTTGCAATATGTACTTTTAGGATAAGAATGCCTATAATTAAAAAAGGATCACCTGCACCATTACCAACAAATGAAGCAGAAAGGATCTGGGGAAGGACAAAACCCAGAGTATGGAAAGACAGTTTCACTGACAGAAGACATCTATAGCTGTGGAGCTAGTGAGAAAGTTTCTAAACATTGCCAGAAATTTTCTTTACCAATTGTACCAAATAAAGAATTTTATTTGACTTGTATTTACATGGAAAGAAACATTTTCATGCACCTAATATGTGCACTCGCTGTTATCTTACAAAAAAATCTAGACTTGTGAAGAGTTTATTACCTATGCTTTTTACAATATTAACTTTGGCTTATTTTTATTTGTTTTCTTTTGGAAACTTTCTTTTTAGAACAATTTTAGGACAACTATGATGAATTGTAGGAATTTAAAGATGATACAAGACAGTCTTATTTTTATAGAGTAGAAGTATTAAAGTAGGTGCTTCTTTATGATAAATGTATTAATTCAAAGCCTATACAATGTGATAACTCAATAGACAGTATTAGAACTCTGAGTACAACAGGCCCTGTAAGAATTTGTCAAAGTGATGACATTTATAGCCACAATTATTGCAGACAAAGTTGAAAGAAATGAATAATGCTTGAAAACAATATTTAAGTCTTTTACGTAATTTTACATAGCTAAAAATTGGAAAACCAAGTTGATCAGAGCTAAGGGTTCTATAGAATTTTTGATACCCATCTGCATTTAGTAGTAGAGAGTATACGAACTACTGTAATATCCTCATCTTCTCATCATTTTAATGCTATTTTTTTTCAAATTTATTTAATTTAAATTTTTGTCGGTATTTCCCCCTAATTCTGTGCCATGTCATTTAGTTTATCATTCTTTAAATTAATTAAAGGAGCTGTTTCTGTTGAAACACACACACGTATGGATCACTTCCCTCTTTATAAGACAAGGTAATTTTTTAAATTCACTACAATAAAAAATGTTATTTTCACTACATATTATAAAACACTCCCTGGAATATAACATAATCTTGAATTCCCTTTAGCAGTTTCCAACATCCACATCAATCTTGTATCAGAGAAAATATGACAGAATCAATATTGTGATGATAAACTGTAAAAAATTGCTTTTGTCTGGATTCAGAAGAAATCACAAGTGGCCTGATTCAGCATGGGAACATTGGAACCAGCTTCTTAAAATGAACAGGCTGCTCCAAAGTAAAACTAAGTTTGTGTTAGATGGAAGTGAGTTTATTTCATTCTTTGTTATTAACCAGCCTTTTTATTCTCTTACCTTTACGCATTCTTCCTTACTGGATTAAGATAATTTTTTCCTGTATTTTGGTTTAATTTGGGATTGGAACTGATACACTGCAGCTAACCTCCAGCATAACACAAAATATCCCAGCAATATTCCATAGGGAAATCCTCTATGTGGGCTTTGGAACATGTTCTGACAAATATTGACATCCACTGTGGCTAAAATACAAGTGAGTGGTTCTCCTCTCTAAAACTAATAAAATCCACTAGATCTGGAATATGGGATATGACTCTTCCATTACTGATCCACTGGAAAATTGCTACTAATCAGTGTTACCTGTTATCCATATTAAAAAAAGGCAAAATAAATAGCAGTTTCAGGAACTTCCCCAGCTCCGTTGCCATTCTCTGGACAGGCTCCAGCCCCTTAATGTCTTCGTTGTCATGAGGGGCCCAAAACTGACCGCAGGATTTGAAGTACAACACAGTGCTCAAGGTGGTGAGCTCTCACACATCAACTGGTGGCAGTGCAGATGGTTATACAGAATAGATTAAAGGCAGATGATATTTTTTTTTGTTAGATACTTACTTTTTGCTAATTCAAAACTATCTAAAATTGAAATGCTTTCATCCTACCACGGAATCAATCAAAAAGTTTGGTTGCAAAAGTGAAAATGCAGTATCCGCAGCTCAATTTAAGGAAAGCCAAAGCTGAGAAATGATATTGCTGAGCACAACTCCCAGTACTGGTGTCTCCAGATCACTCTCTCAGACTGTACTGAAGTGGCTTTGATCCCCAGCTCTGTGCTGAGCTGTCAGGACAAAGGCAATGTGCAGAATTAGGGCTGTTCTGACGATCCAGTCACTTGCATTTGCAGGGGAACTTGGGCCTTTTCAACACTCTGTTGTCCACATGCTCTTAAAAGTGTCAGTCAGCAGTATAGATCTAGCCAGACTACACACTGCTTGACAGCACAAGCCTGATTTGGGGAAAAAATAAATCCACAGAGCAAACAGATAGGGTAGAATTAATCTCTTTTACTTCTAGCTTTCAAAAAGTGATCTGTCTAGTGTAAACTAGTCCTCTAATTGCCTTCTAAAGTTAATGGAGAGAGAAAACATATTGACATTTCCTATGTGACTCGGGATACATTATGCAATATGAGCTTGTAGAAAATGCTAGTTCAGGTATTTTCTGTTCAAATGACATTAGGTTATCTCCATTCAAACAGAGATGATATGTAGCAAAGCCTTCTGTTTATTCTCTGAATGATTTACAAGACTTGATTTGTGCTGTTCCTGTTTTGCTTCTAAGTTATTTAAGGTGAATTAATCTTCCCTAATTTAGATGCCTCATACTTACAACTGAACTAGAAGCCCAGACTTCATTTAATATTCGCATACAATTCTGCATTTTTGGAACATGTTCATATGGCTTATCACAAAACATGTTTTAGGATTAAAATAAACTTCTTAAAACCAGCAGTTTCTCCTCATTCATTAGAAGTGAGAATAGATGTATAGCTCAGGTAGATGTAAGTGTGTCTGAAATCAGATGAGATTAAACTCTCCTTTTAAATCTGCCCTTTGCAATGGTCTAACCATTGTACTTCATGAACTGCTGACTTGGCTCATAACTTGTGTGACCAGCAGTTGAAAAGAAGGGAAAATGAAAACGTCACTGAAGTCACTAAAGGATGACAGAAGGAAATTATATTACTTGCCTTTTAATAAAGAGTGACATTACGTGCTGACTCTTACCAGCTCTTTTTTAGGAATCAGTACAGCATAATTTTTTCCTCTCTTCTTTCATATCACAGTTAACCTATGTGCAAATAGGGAATAATCTAAAACTCTACAGAGATTTTGTGGTTATTTCACTGCTTGCATAGTCATGACAGCTCGTGCTCTGGGACTTGCGTATTAGCAAGGTTAAGACAGTCTTCTCTTCCAAGGGTAAATGTGGATGCCAGCAGCATGGAATCTCAGAAGATTCAAAAGAAGTCTGCAAGGATGACAAAATGAAGGCACCTTGGACTAATATATTCCAGACCATTAACACTGTTAAGAAACCTGAGGAAATGACTTTATTGTGCTGATCTTAGATGGACCAGTGGAGCTACAAGTCTTGGAAAGAATAGAGAAGGCTTGAGAATGGGATTAAAATGTGAACAGGGAGTATTTAACCTACAATTCTGAGTTAAGTTTACTATGAAATGTAAGTGGACATGAGAAAATCCCTCTAGAGGTACAAAAAATATTTTCCCATAATCAAGAAGTTGCTTCAGTTAGAATCATAGAATATCATGAATTGGAAGGGTTCCACAAGGATCAGTGAAGTCCAGCTCCTGGGCCTGGACAGGACAGCCCCCAAATTAGATTAGATTAATAGATTAATAGACTGTGGAAGGATCCTAGATAACTAAATGTGATTCCAAACTCCTAGAGGGGTATGTCTAACAATTCAGTAACACCCACGTTTTTGATGAAGATATATGACAAGGTTTTATCACTGATTCTTGGAAACCACAGCTGCTAAATAGACACAACTCAATGGAAATTCATGTTCTGACACTGGGTTATTGATGTTCACAGTCCTACATACGGCCTTAGGTTTACATTCTAGGAGCCACCAGGAAACCAAGTGTGCTAATCCATTTGGGGAATATTTACAGTGCAGCTAAACACCTAGAGAGTGCTTTATACCGGGTCAGAATTTGGAACTGTGACTCCTTATTCATGTGCATAGTGTGACTGGGGTGATCCATGACAGCTGACAGTTTTTTGTCAGGCAAGGGAATATGTGGTCCTTGTTTCCTTTTAGGTTAAGTGGATCCCCTGGATCCCATATCAATCTCTCACTTGTGTTTAGCTGCCTCAGGGAGAGCTACATACCACTGAGGTTCTCCCTATGGATTTGAGCTGCAGCACTGGGGAAAAAAGACTAATGAGCCAACAATGAGGTAAAAAAGAACATTTCCTGTGGAAATGTACATCTCCTCCAAGAGGGCACACACACATCTCTGTGCTCAGTAATCTAAAAAGTACAAGCTCAGTTTTATGGAAGTGTTGAGGTGACTTCAATTTGCTTTTGGGTGTGAAAGAATGGATTAATTCCACAAGGTTTATGTGCTGCACCAGTTAATGAAATAGTTCTCGCAAACACGGATGGTCAGTAAAGAAAAAGCCTGTAAAAAAAAAAATCCTTTCAAATCCAGAGAGCATGAAAAATAAGGACTCGTGACAAAAGGAGAAAAACATAAAGTTTATCTGTAAGTGAAATACATGCAGGCACTACAGCAAAGGAATTTAAATGTGTATCTAATGAGCAGCTACACATGCACAAAAGTAGCTGTCACACACTATATAGTATGCATAAAAGCTCCAACAAGTTGCACAGTGTGAGGAGCGGTTGCTTCTGGATCAGCGCGCAGTCATTTAGTAGTTCTATCAAGCTGACAGCGAGCGTACCGGGCCCGATACACATGACTGCCCAAGAAGAGTGTCTCTGGATGTCAGCCTGCTGTACGTCAATGAAACAAGAGTAGAGCAGAATCAAAACAAGTTAACAAACCAGCAGCGAGCTTGTTTCTGCTGCAATAACAGAACCATAGGCTAACTGAGGCTTTCTTTATAAAACTTGTAAGGCTATGTCAGTGACCCTGGAACCACTGACCCATGGATGCTGGATACAGTGAGGATGAAAGGGTTGGTTTTCTTTATCTAAATTCTTTTTCCTTTTTTTCCTTCTGAATTTCTAGGTGTCTTGCACTCTGTCCTGAGGTGACTGAAATACTGGTTCTCCCTCAACCTTCACCATAAATCCTCCTTTGTTTGCTAATGTTGGTTAAACACCATTCAAGATCTGGGCTAACAAGCATTGTTGGATAGTCACTTCTTATCATTTTAATGGTCCTTTTGAAGGCTTGGATTCATTTTATGGTTTTAATGTTCTGTGTCTATGAGAAGATCAATCGTCTGCAACGGTTGTTTAATATGTAACCAGAAATCATGACTGGTCTATTTTCATGGACAGTCTGGAGAGTGAGGATATAGTTTAGTTTGATTAGGAGATAAAATTCTTTTAGAAGAGAAATATGAACAGGTCACTTCAGGGAAACTGGGCTATGAGTTTCTTTTTTTGCTAGTTACCACTATGCAATCCTACCACTACAGCAAGGTAGGAATCAAAGCTGGAACCTGGTAGGGCTATTTGGCCGGAGGGAACTTTCCTTCACAAATTTATATTTGGGAATTAAATTTTTCCCATGCCATTTTCTAAATAAACAATTTAAATTTCAGGGTAGACGACTGTAATTCTGACTGGAGTAAAGGCACCTGAACCAGCTGTAAATGAAAACTGGCTGAATATCAAGTTCAGCATGGACTAGGAGAGCTCTGGACTCCATAAGAATTGCAGCCAGCCCATGATGAGTTCTCCAACAGCAGAACTGCTGTAAACATCAGTTTGGCCACTTTAAAGCTATGTCAAGGATTAAATTGCAGTGCCACAGTGACCTCTAATTCAACCGACATGTATTTCTAATACTTTCCTCTCCTGAGAATGTGCATTCCCTCTTCTCACTGCCAAAATGCTCCCTGGCCTGCCAGAAGCTCATTGCAAAAGTCACAATTGTTCAAATCAAGCCCTGATTTTGAATTTGAATTACTTAAATGTTTGGAAACTTATAGTGAACAGTCACCAAGACCCAAAGTTCTAACAATAGAGTCAGCAGAGCATCCTGTCATATTCAGCTTCAATGAATTTTAGAAGGGGCAAACTAATTAAAAAATAATGTGCTGTGCACATATAATTTTAATGTTGAAAGCAGAAAATGCACAGGGCACCTTGATCATATGGGAAACACTTTGTTTTAAGGTCTATTAAAGAGTTTAAGATTAAAAGGATTCTTATAAGTTCAGACTGATAGACACAATCACAAATACATCTCCACGTCTGCTCCATTTTCACAACTGAATTAAGGAACATTTTCCCCCCAATGAGTTTAATTAACTTTAAGAACAAGCTAAATTAGTTTAAAAGGCAATTAAAATGCAAGCGTTTAAATTGTAATTAAAACTGCATGCTGTTTATAGATATTTTTTTCTAAATATTTAAAGAAGATATTTTCCAAATGAAAAAACAGAAGTTCTACAGTCAGTAAATAATTCAGTTCAGAAAAATTAAAAAAAAAGATTTTTGTACACATCTAGATTTTAAAAAAATCTAATTTGTTAGAAATTAATATTGCAGAATATTGTATCAGGGTCCCACTGGAAAATAATGATTATTTGCTTTGCAGATGTGTTTTTTCTTATGGTGAGATGAGATTGGTTCACCATTTTATTGAGTTTGGAAATATCAGATTTATTGGGTTGTGTTGAGTGTTTCTGAGTCAGTTTTGCCTGAACTTTTCTTCTGGCAGTGCTGGGTTAATGGTTGGACTCAATGATCTTAGAGGCCTTTTATAACCTCAGTGATTCTCTGATTCTTGCTGCATTTGATGTTGTCAGTGTTTTGCACTGGGCACTTCTCTTTTTCCTTTATATTTTCCTTCCCTCCACCTATGTTCATTATCTTGAGGGCATCCCCTTACTGGTGTCCTCAAAACTGCGTAGTTAAGCCAACCAACTTTTAAGAGGTGTTTTTTGTCTCTTCAATTCCCTTTGAGCAACACAGCTGATGTGAATGGAGCACACATTGGCCCTGTCCTCCAAAAGGGGTATCAGGGTTCCCTTCCCAGCTCTGCAGCTCACATGGTGCAGTCACACACCCTGTGCCTGCAGGAAAATCACTTCACCTCTCTGTGTTCATCTTGTCTGCTGGCCAAACATATTTTGGTGAATCGGCGACTGCCTCTCAGTTTGGGGCGTCCCTGGGAAAATCGAGGTCTTGGCTCAGTTGGTCATGTCAGGTACTGCAGGCAGAAATTTCTGCAAGCAGCAAAAATACCGTGAGGGAGAATGCATCTGGCAGAACATGAATAATTGCGTGAATATCCATTATAAAAATATGACACTCTGGGGATTTCTAAACATTTTCCTCAGACATCACATAACCTGGGGGGTTGGCTTTGGGTGAGTAATGGTGATCACAGACTGTTGCAAACTGAAACACTGTGTTATTTGTTCCCTCACAGCTTAAAGCTGTCAAAAGGAAAATTCCTACTGAATATATGGCAGACAGGTTTCAAACATCACAGAAAAGGGCTCAAAATTTATTGATCTTCAGCTGTAGAACTAAGAAATAAAATACATGTTTATTAATGACTATATAAAAATCTGAGTTTGAATTTCAATAATTAATGTGAATAACTGAGGCTTAGGTTTGCTTTTGATTTTTTTTCATGTTTCAAAATTAAAAATCTGCTTAAGTAATATCAACTTTGTGAAAACACTGAGATAGATTTCTGACTACAATATTCAGCCAAAACCATTTTCATCTGAGAATAAGGATTTTTATTGAAAATCAGAAATTCAGGTTGCAAGAGTACACCTGAAGTATCTATCACAGTTCCCAATTTTTACAGCTTTAAGTGAGTAAAGTTCTTGACAATGTAGGAGTTCTAAAGGATTTGAGACAGTTTAAAAATCTGTCATTTGTTAGCTTTCTAAAAGAAAGATACATGAATATAAAGAATAAGATAACAGCACAAAAGGGCTTTGTAACTGCCAATGAAACAAACCTGCATATTTCACTAGAGATATAAATGTTACAATTTTAAATAAAAAATGGATAGAAAATGAATGACTTGTTCTTTCACTCTTCAAATTGGTGGATTTGAAGGAGTTAGTCTTGTTTCTAAATCCAGAGAATCTTTCTTGTTTGTCTTATATGATCAAAAAAAGATAAGAGCATTCAGGTGGAAAGATGTCTACTGTGGAATAAGAATACTTTGATTTTTCAACACAACCCTTATTCATAGCAGGGATACTTCATAAGAAGCTTATGAATTTCTATTTTAATCCACCAGCCAATTTCCATTTTCAACTGTTTGCAAAACAACACAAGAATTTCACTCGAGAGCTGATTCAAAAAAAAACCCCTAAATACAGAAAACTAATTGTGACTGGGTTCTGATTTGAACTGACCTGCAGTTTGTGGCACTCATCTCCAGGAAGAATGTTAAATCTGGTCCATCTTTAAATAAAACCAGTCACTCAGGGCACACATACAGGCCATCAGGAAGGAAAAGTCCTAATTGCATCAGCTTGCTGACAAGTTACAGGACATGTAAAGAGAACCAAGCATGTCTCAGTTGCTGTGCCCCAGGGAAAACCCGGTGTAGATTCAAGAAATAATGAAGCAGTGCCAATAATATCATTTATGCCACCACAAAAGAGGAAAGAGGTCTCATGTTTTTATGTACTATAGGGACAGAATTATGTTCCTGCTTTATATCCAATTTATTTTTGTTACCTGGATATTTGGACAGAAGTGTTATTGATGACATCACTGGCACTTTGTGAAGCATCAGATATTTTGTATTGTCCAGCATAACTAAACTGATAGCCTGAATCACTTGCAACATTTTTCCTACCAGCAATGTATCTTAGAGTATTAATTATTGTAATTAAATTAACAATAACATGTTTCTTTTGTCTATCATTATATCTCAGATACAATGGATAGATCAGATATAAATGGCCTTGGGGAAGGCCTTTGGAATGTCTCCTAAATCTCATATCAGAAAGTTTGCTACCCCTGAAATGTTGCTTCCCTGTGTGGTTTACTGAAATAAGTATTTTTTGTTTTAAAATAAAGTTGTGAAATCTAGGGAATAAAATAAAAAGGAAAACCAGTGAGAAGAATTTTTCAGAAATTTCAGAATAATTTTGTACATGCAATTAAATACAAAAAACTGGTTTTGTTTTTTTGGTTTTTTTACAGCTGCAGCTTTATTTTTTTCTTTTTCCCATTAATTTCTTGTCTCCTGGGTTATCTGTATTAACTTTATCCATTTATTTAAGATCTGTTAGGAAACTAAGGATGGAATAATGATTCCATATTTCCAAGAGGGTGAAAATGTCAAATGTTCTAAAGTTGTCTCCTCTAGTTGCTGGAATATCTTTGCTTAGGGATTGGATTTTTTATTAGGGACCTTTTTTTCACAGTGAGCTTGTAATTGTGAAAATAAAACTGTCCCCTTGACCTTCATCTGACAAAGTGAAAGTTTTGACAAAGACCTCAGAAAAGTAACATGAGAACACCTCTATAATAGTAAGCGTGTATCCATTCATAATTGAGAGAAAACCTTCATTTATTCAGAGCCTTATTTAGAATCTCATTATCTTCTTCTAGCCTTTGATAATAGGGTCATGGGTTTCTAGAATACACTTTGAGTTTTAAAGTAAAATGCAAATTAACAGTGTGCTTTCTCTCGCCACTTATGTGAACTTTATTCCTGCAAGCACACCACGGCTTCCTAATGGCTGCTGCTCAATGCCCATACAAGTTTTCATCCTGTGTGAGTACAGAGAATTGAACCAAAAGGCCTAAATGAAAGTCATTTAGTGGAAACAATCCCATTGATTCCCACCAACTTCAGGAGTGTGATCTTAAATCATCACATTTATGTATGGAATTTGCTGAGTACACACTGGAAAGAGACTCCTGGTAATAGAAGACAAATTGGCTCACTATTGTGGTGCTTTTTGTAGAATTAAAACCTTAGAGTGCCAATTATGTGTAAGAAGTGCTTCTTCCCTTGCAAAGCTTTAATTTGTCAAGTTAAATGGTTTTTCAAAAATGAAAATAAATTTGCTTTTCATAGAGAAGCTTTGAACTCAGTGAGACCTAAAGAAGAGCTTATGTGCCCAGAAACCTGTCTATTTTTTCCAGCTGTGTCAGTTGGGGTGATAAGAAATATTATCTCTCAAGACCTATTTGAAGAGCAACCACAATGTCATATAGTGGGTAACTGGGAATCTCCATCTATTCAGTTCTTTGAAGAGTAGATTATTTGCACTCTTCATGCACAGAGAGAAGATATTTTTTTCAGTAAATAACTCACTAATCTAGCATGTCAGGATCCAGTAGCTGGGAGCTGAAACTAGACAGATTCAGATTGGAAATAAGACATCCATTTTTAACAGTTAGGAAAAATTGCATCAGCTTTCAGAGTGAGATAGGTGTTTAAGATAGGAGGGATGAATCTTGCTCTCGTGATATGTCTCTCTCCTTTGGTTGTTGAGAGACCCCAGATAACAAGGGCAGATGCCTAACTTTCAGATGGATAAAACTAGGTGAGATAAATCAAACTTTCTTAAATTGAGATAATATTCTGTGTGTTTCCTTATTGTATAACAGCCACAGCAAACAACAGTTTAGCTGTAGAACTTTGGAAAATTGCTCTGGAATATTGCAGTGTTTTTAATAACTGAGATAAGTTTAGGAAGAATTAAACATCCCAAAGTATTTGACTACATCTGTATAATGAAATGCATTCAGTTAGAAATGGGGATTACAGTCCTTATGATTTTTAAATCACTCTTCAGTTTACCTCTAGAACAGGGAAGATCATATTTGCTAAATCAAATCATCTGAATGGTATTTGCATGACTGATTTCTAAAAGCATGAAATTGACAGAGAAGGAAGCATGAGTTATGCATTTAATACAGATTTGCTAATGATAATGATGGTCACATGACTTTCAGATTATGTACCACAGAGATTTTTCATGATATTGATTGTATTTTCACCATATTGATTGTTTGTTTGTTTGTTTTTTTTTCTTTCAATGTTTCTTTTTCAGGGTATGAAGATGGAGAATATCACTGAGGCTCGGCAAATATATGAATATTGTGTAAGACAGAAGGAAAGTTCTCTCAGGGTTTGGATGATTTCTGGCAAGAAATTTTGGGTGAGACTTAAGAAGTTCCCTGTTTGGTTCTCAAAACAGGAGGAAAATGCACACACTTACATCTGCTTTATGATTGTTCTCTACATAAGCAACCTAAACCACATAGGTACAAAACCATTTTAACCTCAGTCTTATATGAAAGTCTTCCACATGAGAAGATTCTTGGTTACAACACAGAAATTATTTCATTATCAAGGGGTACAATTCAGTTCCCTCTCCCCCAGAAGAGATTTCTTAACAACCATGTTAAAAAATCAGGGTCCACACTATGTGCTGACTTCATGACTCTTGTTTGTTTGGTCAGCTGTATCCCAAATTTATGGCCTTGTGGTTGGAAAGGTGCCTTAGGAAATGGAAAATGTGTGTAGGAGATTTTCTAAGTTTAAGAGAATTGAAACTCCCAAGTTTGGCAGGTAACAAGCTGGGCTGCATATGTTTAAGGCCACTGAGAAAAAATCTCTCGCTTTCTATTTTGCCAAGTGCCTAAACTCCGGAAAGGAAAGGGAAATCAGGTAAATATGCTATTAAGTGATTGCAAACAGCCTTTTCTCTGGGCTTATCTGGCTCCTTATAAACAGCAAATTTTCTGTATTTATTGTATCAGGACATCCTGGATGATTGTACAAACTACAATTTTATTCACACATAAATACAACTATGCATGAAAGATCCATATATTATTTATTTATTTATTTATTTATTTATTTATTTATTTATTTATTTATTTATTTATTTATTTAACTAGATAGCTTTTGATATGCTCTACTTTGTCACCTGAAATCACCTTTTGTGTCTGGTTCCCTGATAATACAAGCTGCAAACCCAAGGCAGACTCTGAACCTTCCCTTGTATCCATTCTGCAGTCATGGAATAAAAGTGTTAATCTGGTCACCTGGGGCTGGGTATTATCCTAACAGGAACTGTCTCACAAGTTATTTAGGAAATGTGTCTCCAAGGTGGTTCTGATTGCAGTTGTCTATAATATAATTATAGAGGAGATTATTTTAAAATTATTATCAATTTGCATTCTCTAAACAAAGATGCTTGAACATAGCCTGCTTTTCAGAGCATAGGACTTCACAGCCATCTAAAAAACTTAAACACCTAAGATCAGCAGTCTGCATTTAATATTTAGGCTTACATTACCAAGAAAAAGACCCTTATGAACAATAATGTGTTCTAAAATAAATCTTCAAAGCCTGCTTGAAGATAAAATACTAAGAATAAGATACTAAGATACTCAGAATGCTTTATCTTTCAGCCACTTAATTGGTGTAGCCAAAGCCACAGCATTCAGCTGATGCAAGATTTGGAACAGTTTATTTCTCTGTGATTTTGCAAGCAGCCCTCACATTGACATTGAAGGTCTGATTATTAAAGCTTGGCAAGATGTGGAAGGATCCTTGTAGGGGACTTCTACCATCTCTGTGTAGGACCTGGGATGGATATGGAGATGCTTCCACAGTCAGTCACTTGCAGAAATGAAAAGTCCCTTCTTCTTTAAGTAATTATCAGGATAGGAATGGTTACAGCTACCCTCTGATGTAAATGCTCTTGGGAGCATCTTTTATGTATTTAAAGCACTCATATATAAGAAAACAGTGCCCCCACAGTGTCACATGGGAAAAAAATGCATTTTTTTCCCTAACAAAATAAAAATTCTATGAAAGTGTATTAAAATTGACTTTCAATGGGCTGAACAAGGTACAAATCACAGGGAACATCAGGATGTAATTACACACTTATAGAGAAGTCTACCATGAAAAGAGGTTTTGTTGTAGTTTTTCCCCCCTGAAAAATGAAAATGACAAGCTCAAATTATGAAGTCTACTGTGCACAATCAAGTGTGAGGAAGTATCAGCTTACGAATCATTAACAACCCCAGTTTCATGAACAGAGCATTATCAGCTCTGTGAGTCTCAACAAAGTGATTGTCGACTGCCACCCTCTCTCAACTAGGCAATTAAAAATTTCACGTAGTGCAAAGTGAAAAAGTGAGATCAAACTCAGCAACGCTCTTGCCCAGCAGGTGTGGAAAGATCTGTCACCCTGCCCATGTGCAGCCTCTTCTAGGGGACATGCAAGAAGATCAGCATTAACATTCAGGGGAGGGTCTGGGTAAAGACCTGAGCATAGCCGTGAGGACACCTGGGTGCTCTCCACGGGCTTGAGGAAGGTTATTCTGGGCAAACCCTGGCCTGCTGGTGAGGTGAAGGTGAAAGGAGAGGAGCAGAGGCAACATCTGCCTTGAACTCACGCCAGCTTGGAGAACATGGAAGTGTTTTGAGGCAGATGGGTCTCATTTTACTGCTGTTTAAAAAAAAAAAAACAACTAAGCAGCTTGTTGGGAAAATATTCATTGGTATCCTTGTTACCTATGCAGCTCAGCAGAGAAGAGGAGCCCTGCAGCTAGTGAGCCACATTCTTCCATGGGTCTGTTGTGTGTGTAAATGCATTTGCAGTTGCACTGCTATTCTATTTCCTTGAATGGACTGTCTTTCAGCTTCCCTGCTAGGGAAAAAAAGGCTCTCTCTGCTGCTTAATCCCCTAAAATATCAAAGCACAGCACCAAACAGGATCTAGGCCTTACCTTACTGCGTTCAAGTTTATCCATCTGTGAAATTAGTATAATAGCATTGTTCTGCCTCACAGGGATATTGTGCGTCTGCTTGTTTCTAAAGTGATGCTCCAGGCATGTTTTGAAACGCTTTCAGTTTCCAAAGTGCTTTGTTGGTCTTGGACAATAAGAAGAATGTGTTAACTTTGAGTGGCAAAGACAATAGATTTCTGCACTGGGCTGTGAGTCAAGGGCTGAGTGGGACCTGGGAAAGCTTCTTTTGGCTGCTGCAGAGGACCACTGACATGGAATCAAAGACTCAAAGAATGGTTTGGATTAAAAGAGACCTTAGAGATCATCTCATTCCACTCCTGCGGTGGGCAGGGACATCTTCCACTATCCCAGGTTGCTCCAAGCCCCGTCCAACCCAGCCTTGGACACTTCCAGGGATGGGGCAGCCACAGCTTCTCTGGACAACCTGTTCCAGTGCTTCATCATCCTCACCACAAAAAATTTCTTGCTAATATCTAATCTAACCCTGCCTTCTGGCATTTTAAAGCCGTTTCACCTCACTATTGTTTGCACCTCACATTTTGTGCAGCAACGTGGGCCTTTGCAGTGGAAGTCACCGGGGTTTGTAGACCTTCCCTTCTCTTATGCAAAAACACTTCAAAGACCCTTAAGAAACAGGATCATTAAGCTGAATGCTGAATGGAGAATTACAACTATTTTGGCAGCCATCACTGCAGGAGGGTGTGTTAAAAACAACCAGCCTTTGAGAGACCCTAAGAACAACACAAAGAGCATTTTTTTTTCAATTGAAAAAACCAGGTTGGAACCCACCTGTCACACAGAGAGTTCACTTTATGAGTCAGCCTCATTTTCTGATAAGTGTTTTATGTTACTAACATTCAATTACACTGGAAGTTACTTAGGGCAGAATAGATGTTTATGCCTGTGAAAGTTTACTGCAGTGAGACGTTTGTTCTGAAGCTACTGGAAGATGAATAATGGTGCTAATAACAATAACATATTTAAATCAGAAAGTGCATTCGTTCATTTGCATTCTTAGATCTCTGATCATTTCTTCTCGAGAGCTTCTTGCTTCGTATTTTTACTTAATGGAACTGCATTCCTCAGACAAGCTGCTCTGAAGGCTGTTTACTTAATAAGCCCGACTGAGTCAGAGCTCTCAGAGAGAGAAAAGCAGAGAGAGAAAACACCAGCCAGCTGAAAAACCAGGAGAAAGCAGCAGAGAAAGATGGTTTTGTAACCCATATCTCCCTTCGGGCTATTCATGCAAAATTGTTTATTTCACTTCTGCAAAACTGGGTCTCCCTTTTTTGGAATGACATTTCTGCTGATTTCAAGGTATTTATAGCATGCAGACATTCTGTTTGATTCACTATGTATTCCTTATTGACACAATAATGCTGATCTCCCTGGTATTCCATGTAAGAACAACCTGTGAGCTTCTCTTTGAACACAGCTCAGTATCAATAACCTCAGCCTTTGAGAACTGATGAGTCTCTCCCCTTCTTGAAAGAAAAGGTCCAGTGTAAAAAAAAAATCAAATTTTCAGAACTACAGAACCAATTTGATTTGTTTTCCATTTTGCTTTAAGTGTTGTTTTGCATTTTCATACTTTTTTTGTGGATGGCAAGAAGCAGAAGCTAATCTTTTACTAAATAAAAATTGATTCTTGCATAACAGGACTCCTGGAGCTAGGCGTGTTGGAATAAAAAGAAAAGAAAATTTTGAGCCTCATGAACAACAGTAGCATCATATCATTAAATTCATGTCAGCTGAGAGTTTGAAGTAATATTTCAAAGGAACCAAAAGTTTCTAAGAGATCAAGTTCTATTAATGAAAACAATTAGATTTTTATATATCATTTGTGTCTAGGAGAAAATTAGGGACACAAGTAATTACCTAGGAGATATGAGCTGTGGGGTTTTTAAAGATTTTAGCTTACAGTAATATACTGCTGTAGCCATGTAACCATCTCTGAAAACCAGACCTTGTGTCATTTTTAAAATGGAAGTTTAATGGTTTTGATGATTTATCCTTCAAACCTTGGATTCTCAGCTTGATCTTAATTTTATATTTAATTCTAGTCAGTTCCAAATACTGCAAGTGAACCCTCATCCTGGAGAGTCAGTCCCACCAATTACTCCCCACCAAGTACCCAGAATTTAATTGGTTAAAACAATTCTTGGAGTGACTTGCATGTGTTTTCCTAAGTTATTTTTCCCTATATACTTTTGGGGGATTTTTGGTACCAAGCAAAACAAAAAAAATTAGAATTTTAAATTGTGCTTTCAGCTTGAGAGTCAGTCTCTTTGTGTGGGGTGGCTTATTAAATTAGGGATTAAGAGTTAAATAAAATTCACAGCAAATACTGCGTACAGCACATATCTAACACTGTGTACAGGGAAGTAAAAGAAAAATGTGGTATGAGTAGTCAGAGCAATTTTAACTATTCGAATGACTAATAATTGTCCTTTTGTTTCAGGGTCATGAATTTTCTGTTGTTCACTTTAGGCTTCACTGACATTACATCTGCTTTGTGTGAATTTTTCCATATTCTTTTTTATCCTCAAAAATCTGAGGACAACCATCTTAGACTGTAGATTAATCATTTAATATATTGCTTTTATTTTACCTGGATTAGTGGTAAAGCCATATTTGCTGAACTGAAGTGTATTAATCAGATCTCTGAGAACATTTTTTTTTTTGCCTGTAGGATCTGCATATTTAAATTTCATTTGCTCTCTGAGAAACCTGTCAAAGTCTTTTATTATATCTTTAACATCCTTTCACTCAAATTAAATATATTCCATTATATCTTCAGTGAAGTAGAAATACTCTGAAACTTGCACAAGTTTTAATTGAACATTTTTAACAGTATATCTAATGCCAAAAAATGGTTTAAGTAACAGATTTTTTCTTTTTTTAGTAGCAAGAATATCCTGGAATGATAAATTCTTGATTGTCCAATAGGGTTAATTTAAAAGTTTTCTTCTCACGAGGCATGAGTCCGATCTCTGAAAATAATTTCAAACTTATATCCCGAATTCCTAAACATTTGGACAGAGCAGCAGATGATGAAAGTTAAAATTCTGATGTTTAAATTATTTGTTTAAATTAGGTCCTAAATATGCTACTACTGCATTTAAAAATGAGCATCTGGAGAATGCACCAGACTTTCTTTTATTGCTCACATCTTCCAGTTTTTATAACCTGATGCTTGTCTCTCACTGATGATCAGAAGTATTAGGGAAGGGGATCAAAAAAAGGGATTTAAAAAAAGCTGAAAACCCCCCTGTTCTTCTCTATCTCATCTCTTTTGTGAAATTCTTTAATTAAAATATTTACCAGCAAAGCTACCAAAATCAATATGAAATTATAAATATTTCATACACTCCACCCAGGCTTTCAAAAATGCTCGTTTCCTTAATATTCTGGGAATATTCATTAGGTTTGTGATAAATATTAATTTCCTATGAAATTCTTAATAGAAGAAAGAGAAAATTATCCAGATAACTGACATATTTCCTATGTAAAGACAACAACCATCTCAAGATGTGTATTTGTTTCAGCACTATATTTGTCATTTGGTGCCCAGTGACAGGACCAGAAGCAACTGGCACAAAACTAAAATATAGGATGTTCCCTCCGGACATTAAAGAAAAACTTTTTAGCTGAGAGGGTGACCAAGCACTGGAAGAGGTTGCCCAGAGAAGTCATCTCCTATTCAAAAGTCATCTGGACGTGGTCCTGGGCCACTGGCTCTAGGTGACCCTGCTTGAGCAGGGGATTGGATTGCCTGTCCTCCCGAGGTCCCTTCCAAACGGAGCTGCTCTGTGAGTCCTTTGGTATGGTATCACATAATGAAACAGTCATATTTTATGCCTCCCTTCAAACAGTGCAAAGTAAAGCAAAATGAACAGAAGAGTCCATTGATCTTCGATCTAATCGCAGAATCAGAAAATTGAGGAATTACAGAAGGGTTTGGGTTGGAAGGGACTTTACAAACTATCTGGTTCTAAGAAAATTGCCACAGGCAGGGATGCCACTCACTAGACCAGGTTGCTCCAAGCCCCAACCAACCTGGCCTTGGACACTTCCAGGGATGGGACAGCCACAGCTTCTCTGGGCAACCTGTGCCAGGGCCTCACCACCCTCACAGTAAAGATTTCTTACTAATTTCTCACTGATATCCGATCTAAGCATGCTGTCTTTCAGTTCAAAGCCAAAGCTTTTTGCCTTTTGGAAGCTTTCTCTTTATCTTTGGTGTTAAAAAGGATAAATAAAAACTTCGTTATTTGAAGGCTCTATTTTGGCTGATGCTCTATAAGCAAAGAGTGCCTGACTTTCCCAAGAGTTTTTCTGTGCCCTGCCGAGGATCACACAGATATTTCGTGGCAGAGCCAACACAAACATAGAAAGACCTGTTTCAGAATTCACCATATGCTTAAATTGCGCTTTTTTCTGGGAATTTTTTAATGCTGCTGCTTCAACTTCATTTTCTCCTTCAGTGAACTCCTCAACATTTTACACTAGGTCATTTTGTTTATGACCTCTGCCTTCACACCTTCTTACCTCTCTGCAAGCAACTTCCATATGTTAATCCTTATAGTGAAATGAGACAGTCCTACCCCAAGAACTGGGGCACAGGGAGCTGTGGGTTGGAGGCACAGTGATGTCTCCTGAACTGCCAGAATTATGAGCATTTAGGGACCCCTCTGTGATGCATTGAGAGGCCAAGAGACACAGCATCAATGTATTATCCATCTACCTGAGGCAGGTAGGAGAAAAAGAAACAGGACAGTTATAATATAAATTTTCAGCCCTGCTGGTCTCTAGACCTTTGTCAACTAAACTGTCTGGAAGAAAGGAATTCACTGGGATTTCATATTTCCTGAGTGGGATTCATCTCACCTAACTTTAGACTTGGAAGTGTGGGTTATCAAAGCCTGTTGGTCACCCAGGAATAACAGGCTGAGTTTTTCTTAAAATAAAGAAATAAAAGGCAGTTCCAGGAGGCAATTTAGACAAGTGCTCGGGCTAGCTGGAATGAATCACACACTGGAAATGCCCATTTCTCTCCATTCACAAGAGGAGGCAGCTGAATGACTGCTCCAGAAGTCTCCATGTGAGCTGGGCACCCTTGACTCCCTTCAAAGACAATGGAGCAAAATAGGCCCCTTTTAAATGCAATTCATCCAGCCAAATGCACGCAGATGATTCACAGCCTACATGTGCTTTTCCTCAATGACTATGCACGAGCCTGGGGAGACTTCCTTAAAGATCTCTGTGCTGCAATGTTTCATTCACTTAAAGAATCCCACCAGGACTCTTGCCATGAATTGGGCCCAGAATTATCCTATTTTTCTTTTTTTTTCTTCTTTTTTTCAGTCACAGTGGAAGACTGTGGTTCAGCTAAATATGATATCCAGAGTTCCTGGATCCTAAAGGAGCATGTCAAAAAATTCTGTGTTGTCTTCACTTCGCTTTACTCTTCCTCAAGTCCTGCTGCTGCCATCTCACAGAATTCCTTCCTTCCTACTCTGACTTTAGGGATCAGTCATTCCCATTTCCTCCCTAATCCTGACTCTTCTCTCATCTCCGTTCAACCAGTCTATATCTCACTGGCTTACAGTGACTCAGATTTTTTGGTCTATTCCACTTTGACCCTGTTGCTGATTTAAGCAAATTCTTATCTGTGTTTCTCTCCTATTTTCCCCTCTCCTCTTGCACCAGCTGCCATTAAATCGCTACCTGTATCTCAGAGCTTATCATCTAGAAATACTATGTAGATACAGGAGGTTGAGACTACTCCTGTTTTCTATATGATATGCACCATCCAGATCAGAAGGGTCTTTATCTTGGACCACAGAACACCCAAATTTTGGCCTCAGTTAGGACAGGACAGTAGAACTGCTGAAAGAGGTCTCAAAATGTATGATATGAATAAAACTAAATAAATTAATAAACCCTAAATATGCTGAAAATTGTCTTATTTCCTCCAGAAACAAATGATTGTAGTTGGTTTTGCCTCGGACGTGAAATATATGTCTGCAAATATTTGAACTACAACAGTCACATCTCTTTCCTCTGTTATGCACAGAAGAATAATTTGCAGTTCTATATTTTCACTCATAGGTGGCGATAGAAAATTGATATATTATTTACCATGCTTTTGCTTAAAGATGCTCCACAGAGACTGGAGAAAGTATAATGAACTTTTCCAGACATTTAAAGTGATGGATTTTTCTTGTTTTGTGCACTAGGACATTTGTAGAAGGTCATTTTAAATTGTGTCTGCACATCAAACGTACCTGCGTGTACCTCTCTGGACAAATATGTAGGAAGAAGTCAGCGTTTGTCTCCTTAGCTTGCTCTTTTTCTTTCCTTTTCTCTTTCTTTTTTTTTTTTTTTTGGTCTCTTCTTCTTCTTCTTCTTTCTTACTTTTCTCTTCTTCTTTCTTCTTTGCCTTCCTGCCTTCCTTCCTTCCTTCCTTCCTTCCTTCCTTCCTTCCTTCCTTCCTTCCTTCCTTCCTTCCTTCCCTCCTTCCCTCCTTTTATATTTTTTACTTCCTTTGTTGCATTTTTCTTTCATTCTTCCATTTTCTATATTTTTCTTTTTATATTATTTTCCCTATTTGTCTCCCCCTTCTGCATACTCACTTGCCTGCTTGCCTGTTTCCTTCCCTTCCTCCCTCTCTGTCTCTCTTCATGCATTCCCCCTTACTTTTCTTCTCCCAACTTCAGTCCCTCACTCTTTTCCTTATAAGAAAAAAATCAGCAGTTGTTTTAACTGTTTTGTCCCTCTTGAATTCCAAATGAAATGGATCCAAGGGAGCTCTCCGGATCTATGTCCTCTGTGGTTGCACACAGATGCCGGTACCTTTCCCTCTCCCACCTGTACCCGAAGATGTAAATGGTAGCTCCCAGTGACAATACCAATATGTTCACTTTCCTATTCACAGCTGTCAGAATGATGCAATAAAAAAACACCCTGAACTTTATGGTAAATGCCTCAGGGTAAATGTAGCTCACATATGCCATTACAGTACCTCTTTGTTTTGTTCCTTGGAATATAAATGCCTTCATCTTGAAATACTGTCATATTATCTTCAGCTCAGAAAAGAAAAGGTAAAAAATATCCTTTAAAAAAAATACTTTAAATCTGCATGTTCTACCTAACAGGTGATCACTCTGGAAGGTATTCACAGTGCTTAAATTAGAGCATTTCACCCAGGCTGGAAACCAGACCACAAACTTCCTTATGGTCAGTGTCCTATTTGGTGACTGAACTTGCCCTCTGGAATAGTCATGTGGCCCACTGGGAAAAAATCTGCTTATATCACATCAAGGAAATTAAAATTATTTATTTGGAGACATCTCTATCTTCATCATTTCAGAATAGTAGTTAGAATATTAGATGGACGCAGATCTCTTGGCACTTAACTAAGGCACAAAAGTTAGGGCAATAGTTCTACGAATCTCCTTTTTACAGATGATGGATAGAGATTTTAAGAGAACAAGTCTGACCTGAGCTGGGCTAACTCAAGTTTCCAGCTGATCCAGCAATTATGTATGTCCAAATAAAGCAAAAATACATCAAGATTTACATTTCACAAGCATTAAGTTGTAATAAGCAAAGCATCTTTCAGCCATTCCCACTGTTCTACTTCCTACATTAATTTAAAGATTCAATCTTCCTGTTGCTAAACCAGAACAAATCTGAGAGACAAGTTGCTTCAGAATCATGTTTCCCACTGTGAACAACACTGGAAGTTTTATAATGAAGAGGCCCTAACAGACTCCATCAAAACCTTGAAGAAAATTTTCTTCCTCACTTGGCACTGAAGACTGAGTTGATCTTATTAATTTTGTCCTCAAATGTACACTAAAATACTTTTGTGGAAGGTTTTGTTTTGGCTGTGTTTCTTTCTTCCTGTAAAAAATATTGTGTGATTCAATTTTCAGAGCACGGACGAGATGATAAGAAAATATTCCTTCTGTGGACTTTGCTCTCCTGTGTCTCCCGGAAACAAACAATCCCGGGCTCCTGTAAGGGAGTTCCCTCAGCCCTTGGTGGCCACCACTTGCCCACTCCAGCTGTTCTTTGGTCCTCAACTAGTTCTCAGACCAATTTTAAGGCATCTTAGTAATTTTGAGACTGTTTTGATATGTGCCGCAATCACTTTTTTTTGCCAGAGCTCATGGGAAGTCTATTTACACGTATCTTGGTGTGGAGTATCAACTCCAAGACAAAACAAAACTCTGCTGGAGAAGCAGACAATACACAAATGTCTACCTACAAAAAAATGTGTATAAACTCTGCTCTCACTGGAGCTCATCAGCACAGTCCAGCTGCTGCTTGTTTACAGTGAGGGCAATGTTTTCCCTTACTGGAATAAATATGGCCAGTCTTTTGTAACAAACATGAGAGCTCCCAAGAGCTCTTTCAACAAATATTTAGAAAGTTATGGCATGATAAGAAGTAAAGCTAGAACTAAGAAATGAACCTGAGGTGGGGTTTCAGCTCCACTCTGAAGTCTGAGGCTGATATTTTAATTTCTGGTTTTAGTGCATCTCTAGGAAAAGCTTTGCTGTTCTGGTGATCGAGCTGAGACCATAATTAGCAACATTTTTTGCTCAGCTATCATATTCATCTTTCAAACTTATGAATGTACAGATAATGAAAGTCTTAAGTGAACTCATTATTCACTTATTAATATTAATGTATTTCTTCAGCAAACAACTTTTATCAGTGTTTTGTCAAAATAAGGAATGGTGAATATTAATACAATGTAAATGATCTATAATTTGGGCCACTCTACTTTCCAGCTATGACTAGAAATTAAAAAAAGTCTGAAAAGGGGAGGACAAAGATAGAAGGAAATGGATTCAGTTTAGAAATTATGAACTTTTAAGCACCGTTTTCTAATTCCTCCCCCACTTCCAATCCTTTGTTCTTTCTCTTTTATGTTTCCTCAATTCTCTAGTTTAGAATTAGGAAAATTCTGAATAAAGAAAAGTTCACTTTTCTCAGAAGTTTTATAATTTTTCATAAATTCTTAGGAAAAGCAACATTTTTTTAGCAACAAGTAAAAATAAACCATCCTTGAAAAATGTAAATTCTTGACTAAAAAATATCACTTGGTAAAGAAATTTCAGGTTCCTCTCTCACTCATGGGCTTCAGATCACTGGAATATCTGAGTAAAACAAGTATGTAACAGATACAAAGATCTAAAAATTTAAATTTTCATTCATATATTGCCTAGTATTGAGGAAGTCATTCAGGGATTTTTCAACTTTTTATTTAGTTCTGAAGAAATCACTTGCTTTTGTTAAAATTACACATTTTCTTCAGAATCTCCTTCACTGCAGTATTTTTTTAAGATATAGTTTTAAAGGAACAGCACAAATGTCACCTTTCAAGGTGCACAGAAGTTTCAGTGAGGTGAAAGAATTATATTTGTAAGCTTCTTTCAGGTTTTTTTGTGACGCTATCTTCTCTCAGAGATCTTCAGTCCCTGTTCTGAGATAAAGGAGACGAGACCATTCCTCTCCAGCTGTAATCACAAAGGTCCAGATCACAATATTGTCATATCTTAAGATTTCATCCTCAGTACCATAATATTTGTCTGTTTTGGTTTGGCTTTTCTTTTGCATAAGCTTCTGGTCCTCAGTTTTCATTTCAAGAAAATGGTTTCTTGGCTCTTTGGAACACAATTTCCTCTTGGAAAATATGAGCTATTGGAATCCCAACAAGCTAAAAGATGACTTAAGTGTCCCACACAAGTTATGTTTAAGTTATTTTTAATCCTTAGGCAATCTTTCAGTGATCCTGAGCTTCTGACCTTCCTTTAGTTCTGAACAGGTGCTCAAGGAGGTTATGTTATTAATCTCAATAAGTCCAACATTTTTCTTCAATAAAAACCCTTTAATAGAATTTTGATAACGTGAATAATCTTCTGTTAAGATAAGAGAAGAAAAATAAAGAACTAGCCCAAAGATCTGTTTAGCTCATGTTCAATTAGAGCACATCTTTTCAAAGAAGGATTTTCTTCCTTCAGCTGTAAAATAGGCCCAGATTTACCACTAGGAAAGAATCCTTTGGGGATTTTCCTAGCTTCATTTTCACCCTGTAAATTGCTTTCAGATTTTTTCTTTGGCTTTGAAAAAGATGTATGTCCAAAAATCTATATGCTTAAAGATGCGGACTGTGAAAAAAAAAAAAAAAAGGTTGATATGTGAAAATTACTCATGGACATGTTTGGATGTTAGGTTAGCTCCTGGTTGTGTGGGAAACTAGACGACTATGCATTTATATTGAGTTTCTAAAGAATCAGCTCTTAATTAGATGCCAGTGCCTCGATGTTTTTGTGAACTCAAACCCACAGCAGCTTATTCTGGTTTTTAAAATCCCTGCCAGGATTCACTGTTTAATGGAATTTGATGGAAGCTAATGGAAAATCCATAAGAAGGCTTTTTAAGCCAAACAGACGTACCTTTACCCTGCTCAAAGGGGGGTAGACTTGTCAAGCACCTTGATTGTGTCCCACTCACACACTGTAAAGTGACCATAAGTCATGTAAAAAGAAATCTCAAGCTGTGCCTGCTCCTGAAGACAGAGATTCCCTGCTTCTGCTTTAGGAACTGGTCAGTGATTGAATTTATCATGAAGCATTAGAGGAAGGGCTCCTGTGATGAAAGGCAGAAATTAAGCAACAGTTTCAAGGTCTGCATCTTGTTTTTCCCTTGGTAACCCATTTATTGAAACACAAAACTCTTCAGGGTGGAGAGTGCACTTTTGCAAATGTGCTGGCCTTTCTAAATTGAGTAAAAGTGTGCAAATTTTAGAAGTGATAAAGCACCTGCAATAAGCACAAAAAACCAATGGAACCCGTGGGTGCTCAGCATTTGTTTTACAATTTCACTTCCATTTAAGTTTCGATGGTGTAAGAGCTATTTGAGGCACCAAGAGGGAGATTTTCAAATGCACCTTTACTATATGTAGGAATAGAACACCACCACAGAAGATGGTGGGATCTGTGTTTCTAAATCTCTGGCTAGATTACTCTAAAACTTAAAAAAAATCTCTGTCAAAACCAATCCCCCAAAAACACCTGTAAGTTTTACTTGCAGTTAATCAAAGAAAGGTGATGATTAGATGCAGAAAATGCAGAGAATGGGGAGGCTGCTAAAAAGATTGTGGCAAAAACACAGAAAAAGAGAAAACTTAGTGTCTTCAGCAAGAAGTCAGTGCACCATTTTGCTAAAGGGGCAGAGGGACAAAGGGAGCTAAAGTGTGACCAGAATGAGAAAAAGAGATACTGGAGACCCTCCTGAATGGTGTTGCAATTAGATATCAGCAAATGTAAATGATAACTTTATTTCCAGGTTGCAGCAGAGATTTCACCTGATTGTGTTCAGTGTTGTCCCCAGTCCTGTGTATGTGTAATTAAAAGACATTAATTTAAATATATCATTGTTGATTTATACCAGATAGGGTCAATCAAAGCTGCTGGAGCCTTTTTTTACAATTTAGCCTACAGCAAAATGTTAGAATTCATGCCCCCAGCATTTCTGCAGTCAGGGATATCTTGGTTGCTATTATGTCAACATGATGAAAGTGTTACAGATTTGTCTTTAATACTACAAAGCTGCTCTAAAAAGACAATGATTTAACTGGAGGGGGTTACCTTCATGTTGGCAATAGAGTGATAAATGGTTAAGAATCAAGAAATGCAGCATAGAGACCAATATTGCATTTTCTTAAAGAAAATAAGAATAAAAATAAAATTCCAAGCTCTGGAGCCCAGTCAAGTTGAATTAGAGTCTATGGATCTTGCTTTCCTAAGCAAAGGAAAATTTAAGAAAGCAGAAACTGTGGTAATAGCTTTAAAAATAAAGATTTGTAGGTGGAGCGAGGAAAGCTGAAAAGTAGCTGAAAAGGTGTTCTGAGGAATGGAGTTGGGTATGGAATGGTGTCAAAGACACTCTGGAAAGACACCACTAGAAACCAATGCATGGTAATGCCAGGAGACTATAGATAGCTGTGACCCAGACTGTTAAAATGAGAAGGGAATTAGGCACAGGTATTCTGCTGAAATTCAGTTTCATCTGAGTTTACCTCCTTTCATTAGTGGTCGGCTAGTTATTGCTTTTTCTGTTTACCTCTTTTCAGGAAAACCCACAATGTTTGAGTTGATCTGAACTGAGATACTTTTTATTCCTTGTTAAAAGTCAAACAAAAGGTTTGCCTCATCTAGAAACACAGCATTTTCCTTTTGAAATGAAGTCCTGAGTCAGAAATGCGAGAGTGTTTGAGTCTTATATTTCACTTGCAAGTGCAAGTATTAGATGCTAATATTCACTTTTCTTCTTCCCTAACCTGAATCATCCTGTCCATCCAGTTAAGGGCAGGTCCACCCATGCAGCTGAGCATGCTGAAAGCACTTCTTCTCAAGTGGTCATTGCTTTCCTCCACTTGCATGGAGGCATTTTCAATGGGCTACAGAAAAAACCTGAGACTTCCATCATGCTACTGACTGGACTGTCCAAGAGGAAGTCAAATCTGTGTCACACATCTCATACTAATTCATGTTTGACTACTTTGTACAGAGATAATCAATATTAGTATTGAAATATCAGGCCCTGTTGTCAAAGTAAGTGGTCATTCCAAGAAATCCCATTGACCTGAGGAGGATTTCAGAGTCACTGATCCTCTGGGTCAACGTCTTCCATCAAGATGAGGTGAGACTGCACCATGCATGGTGCAATTTCCTAAGGTAACTGATTTTGACATTTAGAGGGGAGCAGAGAATTAGGAAGTAAAAATGAAAAGGAGAGTCTTAGCCACCTCAGAAGAAAGTAGAAAATCATCTGAGTTGTGGGAAACTTGATTTGAAGACCAGTGTGGTCTTGTGGATCCATAACTCATGGATCATAAAGCTGCACCAGGAAAGATTTAAGTTGCACATTCGGAAGAATTTCTTCACTGAAAGGGTGATTAGACGTTGGAATGGGCTGCCCAGGGAGGTGGTGGAGTCACCACCCCTGGAGGTGTTTAAGGCAAGCCTGGACATGGCACTCAGGTCTGGTTGATCAGTCGTAGGCTGGACTTGATGATCTCAGTGGTCTTTTCCAACCTAATTGATTCTGTGTGATAAAACCACTTCTTATTTCCAGTCTGATCCTAAGGTACATCAGATGGGGTATTCTGAGCAATCTCATATATTCATATGATGAAACATGGAAGTCTTAAATAGTTCTCCTGCAGGTGTCTACGTATCTAAGCTCCTGGTATAGTCAAAGAACATGTGGCAAAAATTCAGTGGGTTCTAGAACTTAGTTAATTTGCCTAAATGAAAGCGTCAATTTCCATTGGAGGTTCCTTTGTGGACCCCACTTGGCTTTCACCTGCATTTTCAGCAGGGCTTATGTCTTCTACAAAGACAATGTCACGTTTGTCTAAGCTATGTACGGGTTACAACTCCGCCAGGATGTCTCCATGACTGGAACCAGTGATATCTGTGGTGCTTAGATGATCACCTCGCCCTGAGGTTGTTATCTAGGACAGCATCCAGCTACCTAAATACAGTCTTGTATAATTTTAGATTCCGAGAAGTATCTTGTTTGGCCTCTAGCTTCTGCTTCACCGTGATGTCACCTCCCATAAATCCTATGTTATATTTGTCAGTCCAGTAGGAATGCCTTGGGCATTTCAAAAGGCCACAGATATTTAAGTTTCAGAAAGTTTGAACAGCTGAATTCTACTTTTCATGGCTGGTCAGCTAAATAGTTTTCTTGATACAATGAGTGTCAGCTGTACCTACCAAGAGATTAAATACTCAGCTCATATTTGGATACTTAAATATATGTTATTTAATCTTAAATGGGATCCCACCCTAGGAATCACTCATGGATCATTAGAATTTTATATGTTAATCTCGAGCATGCTGGCTACCAGATAGAAATCCCTCTCATTCCCATTTCCAGCAAAGCTCTTGGTAGAGACATCTTGTTCTCAGTGAAGAATGCAGAAACTGAAGTATAATGACCAAGACAAAGGTTTATACAGACCATAATTAAATTCTTAGCATCAGAACTGGGTGTATATTGCAGACCAAGAGAAACTTGTAGATGAAGTTTCACTGAAGCTCATTCCTGGAGATGGGAAACCAATCTTTGATTGCAAACTGTTTATCAGGACTGCAAGTTTGCCACTTATCTTAGTGCAAAGCTTCTTGTCAATACATATAAATAAATTAAAACATACTTGAAGGAGAAAATATGTGTTTTCTGTGGAATTTCAAATAGTGAGGTTTTGCTCATCACCCATTTTTGATGGGAAACTCCTTTGTCTTTTTCAATTTCCATTTCATTTAGATTGTTGGAAATGTTCAGTTAAACCAGTGGACTTGATCCCTCCTGAGCCAGTACCACTGACATCTAAAATATCCAATGCACCATTCTTAGGTGGATGTTTTCCCTCTTCTTTCAATACACTCAACAAAAACTGAAGAAAATATTTTTGAATCTGTTGGTGGTTCTATCCAGCCATCCATCAGTGCCAAATGTCCCACTACAATTTGAGCTGGTGGAGAAACCAGACAAAGTCTACTCTAAAATTGTAAATCAAAGCCATCATTTTGAGGTCAGGTCAGGTCATGGCACTGGAAGTGTTTACTAGCTCAGATACCTGTGTCTCCCTCCTTGTTATAGAACCAAGGGCAAACAACTGTACTCCTCATTCAGAAATTTTAAACTTGAGACAATAGCACATGAAAGATCAGGGCCAGAAACCTTACACTGATTTTTTTGTCCTAAAGACTGTTGTTATAGTTGATCTAAAATTAGATCCTGGTCACTCAAAGAACAAGACATCTTTCTTTAAAAGAACCCTTTTGAGATCAGATATTTAACATTTAATAGCAGGAGCAAAACTGGAACCTTAAAAAAATTGAAACAGTTCTCTTAATATTCTTTCTTTTCTCTATAAGACATTAGAAGACAAAAGGACCCTGATCCTGAAAAAAAAAGAAAATCAGATGTAGACTTGGATGGAATAGAATATATTCTATTTTGACTTGGATTGAAGTAAGTAAGAGAGTTTGAATTTGAAGGAAAGTTGAGGTCTTGGAACAAAGAAAGAGAACATTATTGGAAGAAAGATGTAAGTATCTTTCAAAGGGAGCTTTGTAATATTTGGAAGAATAAAAGAATCATTCAATACTTAACTAAAATGGATTGAGATTCCAGTCCTTTTGGGGCTTGTCTATCTCTAGCCTTAGTTACTGTGAAATTCCTTGACAACAGTAATAAAGCATTTACACTGAGAGTCTTGACTTTTGCCCACCTGAAACATTCTTCTTCTATTGACTTAGAAAGCTTTGGGGGCAAAAATTGTGTGAAGCAATGAGGCCATTCAATATTAGACAAAGGGATAAAGCATACAATACTGGAGACATATTTTCCCTCTGCCTATGAAGTGTTTCATGTGAAAACTGCTTCTTTCAACACAGCAGACCTTGTGGGAAATGACCTGTACACTGGATAAGTTGACAGGCACAGTAGGGGATTTCATTACACCTCACAATTTGACTGGCACAACCAGCTCTCTCTGGCTCTCTGTAACCCCTGGCAAGTGCTTGGAATTGAATCTGTAAATGTTAATCAATATTTCAGGCCTATTAAATAAAGAAAGGCATTGTGGAAATCAAAGTGCTAACGGCTAGCATGATGCTCTACACTGACTTCCAGGCCATCAAAAACCTTGTAGGGAGCAAAAGAGCAAATATTTTAATAAAACAATTACCTCTACAATTTCAAACCTGCAGAAGAATGTTACATCTCCAGCCCTATCACACTAACTTAATTTTCATTTCAAACAGGTCCGTGAACAGTAGCAACTCAATACAGAAATTTAATGGGTCTTTAAGGTGCTGTCCTAAATCTTGAGAAAGTAAAAGCCCACCGTGTGTTTAAAACATCTGCAAGCACATCCATTTCTTCTCAAAGATGAAATAGGGCAGAACTGTACCCAAAGCCTAAGGGACTTTCACCATGGATTTCAGTGGATAGAGGCCCTGAGTGAAATTCATGGGTGGGACTGATTGAACACAGCTGTAGACAGCCACACCACAGGCATCTGGGGTTGTGCTGGTCACCTGAGGCTCACTTTGGAGAGAAATGAGAACTTCTGGAGTGCAATTTATTTCATGCTAAAGCCAATGTCTAAAATAGGTCAAATGAATTGTACCTTGAAGCCCTCTGGTCTCTGAAGTGATTACGAAGAGAGCCACAGGTAGCCAAAGCAACTGAGCAATAGGATCCAAAGTCAGAGGAGATGAATCACCACATTCCTGTGTATCTTGTGCTGCATGGACAAAACCAGACTGCAAAAGGCAAGTGAAACTGCACTACCCTCAGGCAAGGGTGTAAAGGGGTAACATAGAAAAAAAAAGTTAAATAATTTCAGGATTTTAAAGTAATTCCCTGTGGTGAACTTTGAAAGGGGTAGATAGGAGTACGTGTATGTATGAGAAACACTCACTGAGTGAAAAAATTATCTCTAATTTCTTCCTCCCTCCACAAAATAAAACAAAAATCCAGGCACAAAGTGGTAACTTGCTGCAGAATGAAGTAGCAAGTCTTGGTTTCTTCAGAGTCCTGGTATATGTGGGAGCTGAATGCTGATATGGACAAAACTAAATAATGCTTGTCAACTTTGTAATCCTATCCTGCCTCTGAGATGGGAAGCAGCCTCCAGTTTGTTTCCTTTGCCTTCAAGAATTTCAGGAGGACCAGGTACTATGACCAAATAGCAAGGCCAGATAAAATTAATTGTAAGTCTTTCAGCTGTTAGTGAGCCAAGTGTCTCCTGCAAAAATGAATTCTCTCTTCTTGGCAAAGCAATCACCATGCAGTGTTAAAAAACAAGTGGACAAACTTTCAAATTCTTTCAGATTTAGCTTAAAATTAAAAAAAAAAAAATTCTATTGGCAAATTTAAGATTGTTATGTATCCATCTCATTCTGACCGGTGAAGACAAGAGAACACTAGCATTTCTTTACTACTATTGTATTGGAAGGAAATATAAGGTAAAAAAAATAAAAAAGAAAAAAAAAGGAAAAGAAAAGAAGACTGATACTCATTAAGATGCCTTGAGAAAAATAAAGAAACTGGTGATGGATAGACATCTTGTGTAACTGCTGGATACCTGTGCTGTGCTGTGTCTGTAAACAATCCCACTGTAAACTGGATTAGGATTTTCTTGGTTAATTACACAGAACTAAAGTCCTCATAGGCAGGCCCTACTTTTAAAAAAACAGATTTTTGAGACTGAATTTTCTGATGGATAGTGTTCTGTTCCTGGGAGTGGTATAACTAGTTATTCTAGTAAATGAGTTTCGTGGATGTTTTTGGAAGGTGAAGAAGAAATATCAAGACTTCCTCAGAAGAGTCACAAAAACTTGACAGCCATGGAAAACCTAGTTCCTTGCAAGGATGGGCAGAACTCTGCAGGGTGGAGGAGGCTGATGTTCACAGGGGACCTTCTGACCTCCTGCCCATGAGTCTACAGACATCCAAAGGGACAAAAAAGAGGCAGAGCACCATTCCTCCCTGTCACGGCCTCAGCCTCCGACACTGCTGGTGAAACTTTAGCCCTAATAAATTTTTTTCATTTCATTGTCATGTCCTCCCTCCCTTGTTAAATAAAGCACCTGTTATTTAGAGCTCTCATCAGCCTGCTCCCAACCTAATGAGACTGCAGAAAGTTTGCCTGCAAACTCCCACTCCTTCTGTCAACTTGATTGTCTGGGGATGCCTTGTGAAGCTGTTCATGCTCTATCACCACCTCCTGCTTCCTCACCTTCTTTCCCCTCTCTTTAGCTGAGGCACGTACTTGCCTGTCGTCTTTCCTCATGTCATTCCTGCTGGGTTGTGTAAGATACAAAAGCTACAAAAGTGCATTTAATTTACTAGTGTTGTAACATGGGCCTTCCCCCACCATGCTTCAACTATCCCCACTGTAATCTGAGGATCTGTCATATTTTCACAATGACAGAGCAAGTTGTCCCAGCGGTGCTCTGGTTTTCCTTTCTCTTCAGGTCTGGCTGAAAAATAGAAAGCCTGGAAAAGGTAGCTTTAAACCTAAATAAACAAGGAAAGGTTTTGAGGCTGTGCAATCAGAGTACATCATGCAGCTTAGAGAATTAAGAGAATATTCCTTTAAGAGGACTGAGCCACTGATGGTGCCATATGTGAAACTGCTTCATGGGGATCAACATAAAATGTTCTCTCAGGAAAGCTGTTGCTGAAAGTGCCATGAGAATAGTTACTGAAAAGTTATCTGTGTGAAAGGCAACTGATGAAATGACAAGCATGTAGCGAGTCGTAGAATCATAGGATGACTTGGGTTGGAAGGAACCTTAAAGATCAACCTGGTTCCAGCTCCCTCCCATTGGAAACCTTCCACTAGACTAGGTTTCTGAGAACTCTCTCCAAGCTGGACTTGAGCATTTCCAGGAATGGAACATCCACAATTTCTCTGGGCAACATGTTCAGTGTCATGGATCTTGGGAACGAGCTTGGAACCTGGGGATTGTGTCTGTGAACTACCAGAGACACATCCTCTGTGTGCAGTCCAGCACTGACATGCTGGCTGTGGTGAAGATCTTACTGAACCTCCCTCAAACCCACAAACCCTCAACACTGTCATTAATATAGTGTTCCTCGTGGAATTTGGAAAGATCTGTCATGTGAGTGCAAGCACCACTACAAATGAGAGGAGGCAGCAAAGTTGTCATGGATCTTAAATGCCTGAGATGGACATTTTCAGAGAAAACTTAGTAATGACTGGTAATGTTGGCATCAAGGCGATAAGGCTCAAAGAACTCACTTTTTAAGACATAATAATAATAATTAGCTCATGTTATTAACCCATAAAATGCTGTTGCAGCCCAACAAAGCCATTCTTTCAGCATGCTGCACAGAGCAGCCATATTCTAGCTCTGAGCGCTCAGTTCTCCCTGCCTGCCTAGAATCCTGTTCCTGCTTTCTTCCATCTATCTCTTCTTGCACCTAGGCCTTCTTGCTTGTCCTAAGCTTGCCTGAAACCTGGTGCCTGACCTGAATTAAGACACAGGCATCCAAATCTGTCTTCTCTCTCCTCATTTTGCTGTCTGCTGCAAAACTGAGAATGTGTAAAGTTGGTACTTTTATTTCTCTTAAGCTGTAAGTTCACAAATCTCTATTTTGGGTTACTCAGGGAGGTCTGACATGGTTTGAGAGTTTCTACAGGAGCAGAATTGCCTGGCTGAGTGAGGTAGAAGTGCCTAACCTAAGGTTCATGGGCTGCACAGCAGACTGGATGGAGAACTGCTCTTTACAGAATGTAGGTTTTACTCTTCTTGGATCATTTGTCTTCAACACACAGAAAGATAAGCAGAGTTGTAAAATGGATGAAATGGTAAATAGTGCAGAAATGCTTCCAAATTTCATGGGATATACTGGGCCTGGAAGTCTCTATCCCTCCTGAGTTTCACTTGTGTACAAGAACATTCTGGTCTTTTCATGACTCAGGACTGTTCAAAGAAGAACTTCGTAACACAGATACCACCCTCGTTAGTGCCAGGGATGGCTGTGGGACACAAATCATTGGTTGTAATATTAAAATGTGCCTGCAGCACTTAATTGGAGATCTGTTTATACATGCATTTGGGTATAAATTCTGATTCATTCATACCAACAACGAACAAGACTCCCAAGGTGAGAGTAACAGCTAAGTGACACTGAGATGAGTTTAGGTGAAGAGCAGGTTTGTGTGAAGTCTGGGGTTATGCCTGAAAAGATATGATTTTTTTAATAGCTGTAGAATGTTTGTACCATGAAATGTTGATGGGAGAAAGACTAATGTTGTGTCCATTCCTGATTTCTCCATGTCTCTGTCATGTTTGATCTTTGGATGGATCTTGGTGCAAAGTCAGTGTTACCTGTCCAACAGGGCGACTGCATATAAGGCCTCCTCTGTATTTAGAACTGTATTTATAAAACTTTCTGCTGTTTTCAGAAGGATGGTCTATAAAAAGGAAGGCTGGAAGGAAGAGGGAGGCAAATTAGGCAGCACTATTCATGTTTCAGCAAAGAATATGGAGACATGGTGGAAAGAACTCTCTGAACCGGTTTCACATGACACATTCCAAGAATATTCCCAAGGATTTGGTGGTCAGATTTGTCCTCTATTTGATTCTACATTAGCATACATGACTTTAAAGGATAGTTCTTTTTGTATCTACATATCTAGTATCATTTGGGTTTGTTGATCAATTATTCTCTTCTTGGCTTCTCCTCACATGTCTCACGCAGACCATGCCAAAAACAAACAAATAAACAAAAAATCTTCCCACCTTTTTTAGCAGTTTGAATCCCAACATTTGCAGATCAACTAAATCACATGTTGGTGACTGAAATTTCAGCAGGAAATAAATCATCTAACTGATACTCAAAGTACCTCCTTTTCCCAGACTCTCCAAAAATTCCTCCAAGGTTTGTTCCTGGCTGTCCTCAGGCCTTTCTCTGTTATTTGGCTTGATCTTCAAAAAAACTTTGTAAAAGTGGTAATTTGGGACAGGACTCCATCCAATTGATACCCACTGAGAGGCAACGAGATTTAAAGTGTCAAGTAAGTTGTAAGATATTTCCCTATCCATAATTGAATACACATATAAGGGAGAGTATGCAGCCAGAAAATACAATCCTATTGCTACAAAAGATCCATTTTTAAAATAATATCAGAAATATGAGAGTCAGAATGGTTACATGTAATCCACTTTAAAATGCTGAATATCGGGACGTGAACTAGGACTTTATGGATTAGAGCAGGTTATTAAGAAGTTATTTCATCATTAAAACCATAAGCTTCCTTTCCTTAGGAAAACAGATTTTTTAATTATTTTTGCTTCAGAAGGCTGCTGAGTGAAACTCATATAATGACACCAACTGTCAAACTTATCATGTCTCAATTATATTAACACCTTCTTTTGAAGCTTCTAACATGTAAAATGCAATTTACTATAAAAGATTTCAACACCTACTGAAAAGAATTCAAGAGTAGAAAAATGCTGCATTTCAGCATGAGCTTCAGAGATTTCAGGCAGTTTCTCTGCTGCTGCTTAGAAATCTTGTTTTCTGGGGAAATTGGTAGTGTTCTTCAAGATTAATAACAGAAAAAGTGGGGGAAAATATCTGTTTATTCAAGATGCTTGGAATGTTCAAATATAACATGGATGATGATCTGAGGGATCAGCAAAGCAGGTCATTTAGCACAAAACCAGCCTCAAATAAATTTAGAAAAAAAACCTTGTTTATGTATGGTTCTAGTTCAATTCCACTTTATGAATTATGATCCTTCTCTTCCTTTTTCTCCCCCTAAACACCAAAAAAGTCTGCTGAAATTAAATGGAAATACGTCTTTGCACATGTTGGGGAGAACGGAATTGAGGGTTTCTCCTGGGTTTTGAAAGTTAAACCCTTTTGAATAGTTTTTCTTTCTGCCTGGAGTTTATATGTGAAGTCTTGCAAACACACAAAACTTCACTGTTTCAACTATGATATCACTATATCGTTGAACATCATAATTGAAATGGTTCCACACATGGGATGTGTGGCTGCCCCATCCCTATAAGTGGTCAAGGCCAGGCTGGATGGGGCTTGGATTAACCTGATCTGGTGGAAGGTGTCCCTGCCCATGGCAGAGGGTTTCAAGTCCCTTCCAACCCAAACCCTACGATTCTATGTAATTATATGGGTATAGCTCATTCATATATCTGGAAAAAGCTGTATCAGTGTTTTAGTTTCATGACAATATAACCGATATCAAACACAGTCATAACTGTATCATCATAAACACAGCATAGTTTCTGATTTCTATGTTTCAATAGTCAGGCCCTTATCTGAAATCAGCTTCTGAGCACAAAATCAATAGTTACAATAGGTCAAAAATTGTTACTTGGATAGTTCAAAAGATACTTATCAAGATTTATTTTCTTTACCTCCATTGTATTTCAAAGGTTTAAATTATCCCACATGAATATGATTCCCCAACTGCAGCAAGAATTTTGTGTTCTTCCATTTCTAGATGGTTGACAGGGATGTCTGGTTTTCAGGGAGCTGGGAATGCTTAGTATTATAAGGGCTCCTTTCAGATAAATTCCAAGTGGGACACCTAAAAACCCACAAAGGTATTCAAGTCCCAGAGAAATTTTTGGAATCTTAGCAATGTGCTTTTGACAACAAATGGCACAAATCTTGTTTTAGAGAGCCTTCTTCCAATTGCTTCTACCTGGAAGTCATGATTCTGCAATTGAAGTGAAAGCTCTTTGAAAGCCATTCTTCTCCTCCCTAGGTACAAATGAGCTATTTATTTATGACTGAAGAAGTGTTTTCCCGTTCAGCTATCATTTTTTTATAGTTAAGTTATAAATGACTATTGTAACAAAGCCTTAGGCTTCTGAGCTCCAGATAAGGCTGAATGCACTTTATGAGAAGCAGAACATCTTTGGACAAAATGCCTAGAATGGAAACAACAAAGATGAGTGGATTATGTAATGTGAACACAAACAAGCCTCCTACCCCCTTCCAATCACTGTCCGTTGAATTCTGCATCACATGCAAAGCACAGCGTGCGTTCAAAAGAAACTCTAATGTGTCATTGTCGTTACCTTGTGCTGCATTATTTACTACTGCTGTGGAAGATTTCTGTGGGGAGAATTTCACAGCTGAGCAAGATCTTGCTTTATTGTGAGTAAATATAAAGCAATTTTTGTTTCCAAAGACCAAGGAGAATAAAATCAAGAGACAAACATTTTCCTCTCTAATTATGCTCGTGTTTTCCCCACACATACACTTTTCCACAGCTCTTCAAATGAGGAGATCAGGATTAAGACTGCTGAGCTGATAAAGTTTGCCTTTATGTAAAGCCATGATTTTACTCTTCTAAAAAAGCATCCAATTCTTTATAAATATGAGATAAACTTGAGCTCTCAACGTAATCCTGTGGTCTGGGGACGTGAGGTAATTCATACTGAAAAACAAATCACCCCTCTCACCTTCAAAATCTGTCTTTATTGTAAATGTATTTCCATGGATTGGAAGAATTTCTCTAAATAACAAATCCTAACCATACTTCTGTATATTTGCCTCCAAGTTTATCAAATAAGTGTGTATCCAGGCATTAAGTAATGACAGACCATCTCAGAAGTTGCATGAGTACCCTGACTGGTAGGAAGAAGCATGAAATACTATTTGTTACTTTGAAATCAGCAGAAAAGCATAAATTATTTTGCCTCTGTTTTCACTGAGCCTTGACACTTAGAGTTTTAAATAACTGATGAACTAAACAATTGCAAGAGATTTTACCACCCTCAGATGACCACATAACTTAGGGAATGCAATAGATACAGTTATCACTGTGAATAGACAACAAACAGGAAAGCCAGGAATCAATGTCATTTCTCAGAGAGACTTTCTCTGCTATGATCCCTCCTAGCTTTTTTGCCTCTCCTAATCTGCATTGCAGTGGTATTTTATTTGGAAAACACCTTTTTCTCTACATTATTGTGCCTGATTTTTGGCATCCAGGAAGATTTCAATAGAAAATGCATAGTGAATTTAGAGGCATGCAGTTCTGCAAAGGAGATATGATGAATTTGGGTTATAGGCAGATAAATTCCTATACAACATCATTAAAGGAGACCTGATCCTTTCGTGTAGAGGTGATGTTCGGTCTGTATGAAAAACTAGTAATTTACAAAGATTAACACTTTGGAGAATGCAAGTACAATGGATACCTTTAACAAGAGTTGTAATGGACCTGGTGAACCCCCAAAGTGTCTGCAATGTGTGACTGACTCATTCAGAGCTCAGGAAGATGGTCAGGATGGGCCATTTAGCAGCATGGTCAGAGCTGAGAGAAGTATATCACAAACTCCAGCTACCAGTAGGATGTTCTGGGATGTGATCCAGGCACAATTACAATTTCTAGGAGGGAAGTAAGATCTGTCAGATCTGTAAGATGTACCTTTAGCTCAGAAGTTCAATAACTTGATCATTACCTTCCCATGCTTTGGGGTTGGCTTTACACTGGCTGCTGAGCCCTGTATGGTTGCACTTTTGCTGAACCTGAGCTGGCTAAATGACAAAAATCTCTTTAACCTAAAATCACAAGAGCAATCACCTGTATTGGTATGATAATATTATGATAAATGCACTTTTGAAAAGGTTGTAGTCTCAGGTGATTTAATCTCTGGCTTTTCTTTTTCCCATCTAGGACGGTTTGCAGGCCGTCCACGACTGTGTTTTCTAGGCTTTTTCACCAGGGAAATAAAAGACAGAATTCTGACAGCACATGCTCAAAGCACTGTGCAGACATTAATTAACAAGCGAGAGATGATGAACAAGTGGTGAAAACTTTCAATGCTTCTGTCTCGCCTTGAAAACCTGAGCAGAATGGCCCAAGCTTCTATGGAGTAGCCAACTATAAATGCCAACCGGGAACAGCACGACAGTGCTCAGACTCAAAGTCTGCAGTCAAACTGTCAGTGGCATCTAATTAGCAGAGTTCTAGATCAAGAATAAAATGTGTTTGACTCTTTATAAATATGATGTGTAAAAATGTTACATAATGACATGCTGCTGCTCTACATCCCCCTTAATGTTTTGACAAGGGGCGTCAAGTAGTGAAAAACTGCAAAGTGCCAAAGTATTTCAGCTACTGCATGTTAGCGGCTGAATTCTCCATTTCAATTTCTTATGTGCCAGGGTCCAGGAATGGGCCAGGCTCTGGGGATAAGTGAAGGTTGTTCAGTTTAATGAGCTGTTAGATTTTTTTATTTTTTTAACAGAAATTGGAATATGTATAACATGTTAGAGAGTAGACCTCAACTGACAGAGGCAGTCGAAATGTATCTGCGGGGGACCCAAGCCCAGAGCTACTCCTGCAGAATGCCTTCTATATTCCTAGGCACATTGTTTAAACAAAAATTCCTACTGTTGGCTGTTAAATGTGTGTTTCACACTTTGTGGGTGCTTGGCATAGGATCTGCAGGTCCTCTGCTTTGAAGAAATCAAAGACCTCACAAGCAAAGTTTATTATCAGAACCATTCCTCCTAGAAAACAATAAAGTTGTGGAAACAGATGCACTTTATAAGTGGCCTTTTTTTTATTCCCAGGAAAATTAAGCCTTGCATAACTCACTGGTAAATGGGACTTTCAATCTACCCCAGTCTATAGTGAATTTTTGGCACTATGAGAGTTAAAATCATAGTTCTGTTATGCTCCTTTAGAACCTGAAACAAAGAGACACCAAGTTAAAATCTGTTCTGTTCTGCAAAGACCTTTCTTCTTTTAACTAACAATAGATCAAATCTGAAATTACTAAAAATTACTAAACTGTTGATTTAGGTAGCAGAGTTATGCAACTAAAATAAATGAAGTAAAACCAGGTCAACCATTGCCTCCCCTTCTCCTCTCTAAATATCATAATCTCTTTGTCTAACAGAAATGCTATGCACAAAAATTCAATAATCATTGTGAAACCCATGGATGTTACAAAGAAGTAGCAACTTGGAAATGCTGGGAAGAAATCAATCATTCTGTCTTCGGAGCAAAGTCTGAATTTCGTACAGTGAACAAAGCTTGAGAAAATTGAATGAAATCAAAAACCCAAAGTATTGTCATTCTGTTCATCAGTAACTGTCTTTCCAGCCTGTTCTCTAAACAAACCTGGGACCTTGTAGAAAAACAGTCATGCAGTTAAAATAAAAGAGATAGGAGGGGCAAGTAGATGTTTTGAGGCTTTCTTCCTAGAGTTTAAAGAATTGGCTTTTTAAGTGTGAATTTAGTTAAAATATTTTTTTTACAGCTATTCAGTATCTGAAATATATAAATGTATTTTTCCTATGATTATATTTATTCATCATGAAATACTTTCTGGTGAATTGCTGGAAAATGTAACTGATGCAAGACTATTAATACATTAGTAATTTAGGTATTGAAGAGGCTGAGATGCAGGTGGCTATGTCTATGGAATATAAATGCCAGCTAATGCGGCACAAAAGTGCAGAGTGACTAACTAAAATTACCTAACTGTTACAAACTGGTCTCCACAGCTATAAAGCAAAGATCTGGATCTTTGCTCATTTGTGTGAGTTTTATGCTTTGGGAGCTGCTAATTTACACAGATGTCAAAGAAAAGAGAATCAGCCCAATTATAGTCTGAATTTATTGTGCCATCACATAAGCCAATTTAGCTATTTCACTGATGACCACATCATTAACATCTTTTCAGGACAGCAATAACGGAGTCATTTTTACTGCTGTAATTAATATTGATGGCAATGAAACAAGCAATATAGGTACTTGACTCATATATATTGCAGAAAAGTATTGCAAATGTAAGTAACTTCCTGGTAATTTTTTCTTGTTATTGTTAGTTATACAAGCTCATACTTGTCAAAGTTATTTCAGGTAATTCCATACAACTTATGCTGAAATATAAAAAAAATCCTCAAAATAAATTTCAGCCATAGCACAAAAATCTTACATGAGTCACAGAGAAGTAACCCTGTCATCTGTCTTAGATAAAACATCTAACTATTAGAGTTTCAGGGTTCCCTCAGGAAACACGATAGAATAATAAAATATAAAGAAGGAAAAATATCCCAAGCATTCATTTTGGGGTAATCCCCAAAGAAAAAAAGTCCTTCACCTGCAAAATGTTATCTAGCAGGAAAGCAGAGAGAGTGAAGGCTATGTTTTTGTATTACTCTAAAAAATAAAGGAAGCTGGGAGAAGACTTTGGTCATAATTTACTTTTATAGCATAGAATCACAGATCATCTCCACCTTACTATTTTTTTCTCTAACAACATAAGAGACAGAGACTTTTTAGGATTAATTTTAAATTTTATAATTTCTCTCATAAATTTGAAGCAAATTTGAAGTTGCCTGATTTAAAATATGATAGAAAAGTCCATGATTTAGAGGCAAAGAGATTTTTTTTTCAGTAGGCTCACTGTGGGCTTCCATGGCACTACAAAATTGCCCAATACAGGCTATAAGACTGACTTTCTCCAAGTCAGAATTAGATGGCCCAGATTCTAACTTGACAACACACGTGTGCATTCATAAAAATATAGAAATTGTCAGTTTGTAACCCATTCAAACTACTTTCCATTGGGATCCATTAGTTCCTGTCCTTAATACAATTGCTATTTCTTTCCCTCTAAGAGCTTCTTTTAGGTCTTTGTACTGGTACTTGGCATCTGTTTCCCATGGGAAAACATTGTCAAAAATTTCAGAGTACATTTAAAAATATTTTTTAAATGGTCCTGATTCACAGCTGATGGTGTTCATGGCTACATGAAAATACAGCTTGTTCTACCATTTTATATCAGTCAAGGTTCAGACACTAAACCCGAGTTTTTGCAAGTAGCTTTGAGAGAAGAAGATCTTTTTAACCATAAAGGGCCATGGCCTAACTTGCTGAAACAGAGGAATCAATTTTTATAGGGATAAAACTCCCCCATAAATGCTGAAAGCTGCTTATAAGACAGTTTCCTTATATGTGTTTATTTCTCTTTTCAAATATAGTGGAAACTGGTTATTTTAAAGTGGAAATTCAAGTATTTAGAAAAGAAAATTTGCAAATCCCTCTGCATTTTCTGCTGTACTTTCCTTTTGAATAAACGCAAAGTGAAAAAAATAAAAATATTTGGAACTGCAATTCTCTAGGAAAAAAGCAGACATTATCAATGATTTAACCAGCACTGAGCTATTAAACTGGAGTTTGTAAGGAAGGAAGCAAATCCACCATCCTTATTTATAGGAAAATTCCAGGATAAATGCCTTTTACACTTTAAAATAATTTCTGTATTTTTTCAGATTTTTACTATCTTGGACCAACTTTTGCAACACAGGACAATTTATTCCAGTGGAACAGAAAACATCTGGGTATGTTTTAAAATTTGTTAGGATGCCCACAAAATGGATAGGAATTGCAATTCCATCTTAATGTAAAAACTTTCCCCTGGTCTGGACTGAATTAGATGTCTTGCTCTCAGATGATCTATGCTGTCTAAAAATCTTTCCTTGCCTTGCCTTCCCTCCCCCTCTCCTCTTCCCCTCCTTTATATTTCCTATTGGCGTTGTTTTCTTCTTCAGTTTTAAATTGTGAGACAAATAAAACTGGTGGGGAAAGAATCAGATAGAGCAAGGTTGTGTGACAAGGCCAATGACAAAATCAGTATCAAAACTTTTAGACTAAACTGGAATAAAGTAGATAATACCAGAGAGATGACTAAAATTGGTAAAAAATTTGCATTAAAAAAGGCTAAAAAAGATATTAAAGTTTTAGGTGCCAAGTTTCAGAATTCATGTATTTTTCAGCTAAGATTATTCTTACTGCTTGCTTTATTTCCATCCTACAGGACTGTCTCCTGAAGTGGTTCAGAATGGCATAATGCTTTAAAATGTACATGATGTTTTATCTATATATGATTTAAATAAAATTATGACCATTACAAACGATCCAGCTACTATAATAGGGTTTTATGTTTGTCATAAATTTTTAACACGTAAGAAAATGAATCAAAATGTATCTCCCCTATGGTCATTAAATAATAACTCTGCATTGCCTATCATACTTAGGTATCCTATTTTAAAACCTTGTGAAGAAAAGGGATGTAATTAGGCTGATGGATATTTTTGATAAGGGAATAGTAATGTCTTTTTCAATGATAATGCAAAAGGGTGAAATTCCATCTTGTCGTTCTGCTGACTTTTATTGCTCAGGCATTACACAAATGCAATCTGGGGAAATGAACTGAAGGAGACTCAAGCGAATATTTGGAGAAAACTGAGTGATCAATGTGGTGACAAAAGGTAAAGACATGTTTGATGCCTCAGATGCTTACCCATGCTGAGGTGAAGGGAATGCAAACAGAGCCTGAAAAAATGGGATGGAGGACTATATGGTCTCCCTCCTTCCTCACTCACCACACTGAAGACCTCTTTATGTGCAAATTTTAAGAAATTATTTGAGTGCAGCATGCGTTTCACATTAAGTTCTACAAAAATCCCTGGAACAAGGTGGAATTTATTTAAGCCAGTGTTGACACCTGTATGTTTCAGGGAGTTGGATCTCACTACATCGCTTTGAAGACCGTTGTAATCTCCATGGCTCTTAAAACCAACTTTTACAAAAGGAAAATGCCCACCTATTTACAGTAGGATATCTTCACAGACAATTCTATGGCGCTCAAATGCGGCATTGTGGGACCTCACCTGAAAATGCACCTTGACTTTTGGTGCTGGCAGGGTTGGATTAAGTGAGGCAAGTGCAGTGCCACTGCTTTTAGAGACAGGGGATTTTCCAGAATACGTAGGGTGGAACATCCTCATCTGACAAATGTCCAAAGAATTCACAGAATTATAGAATCACAGAATGGTTTGATTTAGAAAGGACAATAAAAGGAGCATGTACTCCAACCTCCATGCCACAGGCAGTGACACCTTTCCACCTTTCACTACATCAGGCTTCTCAAAGTCCCGTCCAGTAGGACCTTAACTAATGAGGAATAATCCACAACTGAGCAACCTGTTCTATCGTTTTGTTACCCACATTGCAAAGTATTCCCTCTTTGTAGTCCATTTAAATTGATCTCCTTTCACTTCAATGCAGTCATTCTGTTAGAGAGTGTTTTATACACAGGCTCAGTTACAAAAATGGCAGCTCAGTTCACTGAGAAATGGAGGATCCAGCCAGGTAAGTGTTCACTGACTTTCTGATAATACCTAAGGTCTTGCTCAGGCTTGTTTTCACCTGTAGAAGATGGAATGAAAAATTGAATCAAAATACCAACAGTGAGTTTTACAATGTTTTTATGCTTTAAGTAACTCAATTAGTTTTCACAAATTGTTCCAAATTAAATAGGAAGAAAAAACCCACATCAGTTGTGTGCAGACAATTGCATAAATTGCTTGGTTTCAAAAATAATCTTGTCCTGACATTTCTCTGCTGAAATTAGCAGGAGATTTTCTACCTCCATCACCGTGAAGCCAGCCAGAACTTTCAAAATTCCCACACTGAAAGCTGGAGAAGCTGGGCCAGGGAGGCAATTTTTTAAATACATACCTAGGAGATGAGACATAGGAGTAATCTAGTGTTTAAAAGAATGAGTTCTCCTTGAGTCAGTGGAGAGAAACAGGCATTCAACAGACGTTTCAGCCTAAACCAGGTAACTCAGGCCAGATGAATCACCCTTGGAAGCATCTTTTTCTTTAATTGACTACGAATGAACACCCTGCCTACACTGAGTAGTTCAGAAGTCAGTGTCTAATTTTTAAATGCCTAAAATTTAGTGCAATGAATTCCACCCTTGCGGCCAAAGTTTGATTAAAAAAAAACCCAACCAAAAACTCTTAATGTCTCCTTATTGTGGCTATATATCTTTGTAAACGGAACAAAGATGGATTGGAAAATTGCTCTTGGTTTCTCAGAATCAAAATAAGTGAAAAGATTCACTCAAAGCCATCAGTCTTTCGTGGTGCTTTATTCATTTAGACAACAGGAGAGAAATTATTCTAAAGAGACATCAAATGAAATTTAAGAAAATAATGTCCTAAAATGCAATGAGAGTCTGGGCAAATTTTTACTCTCAGAGGCAGAAAAAAGGAAAATAGGTAAGCATGGGTCTTCAATAAACATTTATGCAGCCAGCGGATACCCTGAAATTACTAAATTAGGAGATATGTGCTGGAATCGGATAGAGGATACCAAACCTCATAGAAGTGTTACTGTTCTAGCTTTGAAAAACAAGGCTAATTTATATTTTGTACATTTGTAAAGGTCAGGTTGTTTGTTATATAAATCAAGGAGTTGTTTTGCAGAGATCCCTTATTCTAGGTTAACATACTCTTCAAGAAAAATTTTAACACATTGAAAGGTCTTGTAAAAATTACTACTAGAAAATAATACTAAAATAATTTCTACGGTGGTTTCTAGTGAGAGAAAATTTAATACTCAATAATTACAATTTTTTCTCAGTAAAACCTAAGAATGTCTTAGTAGCTGTACGGAGATTTTTTTCAGACTTGATTTTTCTAAATTTCAAATATTTTCTGTGATTCTCAATGAATGAATGGTTGAGTGAATAATGAGGGATGGAACAGTAGCACCCAGGGACAGTAGCACGAGTGGTCCTTGCTTGGAGGAGCGATGGAGGATGTGGGGTCCATGGGGATGTTGCTGGCACTGCAGGAAAGAAGTTATAACAAAATGGCTCCACACCATATTTTGAAGTGGAGAAGTGGAGGGGGGCAGGACCTCAAATTGCAGGGAAGCAGCTCTCATTAGTCCCCCTGCACAGAGAACAGCAGGTTTTACATTCAGAGTTATTAGGAAAAGACCTTGGGCTTTGTAGAGTGGGGTTATTAGCAGTGGACTAACATGTAGGACCAATTTTATTTTCATTTCCACTCGTGCTTAGAGCGCTTCTAATTTGCAGCAGAATAACTAATATTTGAGTCTGAGCTTCTTTGGGATCATGAGAAAAAGAACAGTAATTTTTTTCTGCATTTTTCTTATTCAGTAGATTCTAATTATGACTCTTGACTACATGGTAATGAAGTCCATGCAATTCTGTAGAACAAACCCATCAGTGGAATAATAGAGCTTTAATTTGTGTATACTTTCTTTGAGATTTAGAGTTACTTTGGGATTCTTTTACTCTCTCCCATTAAGTCTTTATACATAGAACCTACATTAAAAATTTGAAAGCATTTTAGAATTCATCCTTTCAATGACAAACATCTGAAAATGAGGGGAACTATAATGATTTAGTTTGGATAAATTTCTGACACTGGTTTTTGACAATATTTTCTCCAGTCTTAATATCTCAAACAGGAATAGTGGGAACACATAAGAAGACATTTATCCATTTAAATAATAGTACTAAAAAAAAGGAAGCTAATATCAGAACTGTTCTCCCTCTCATTGCCCCTCTTTCAGTGCCAATTTCAACAACATTTAAAATATTTCCTGTAAATCCAAAGGATGTTAAAAAGTAAGCGGATAAATATAATGGTTTTTTATCATTTCATGAAATTATTTTTCATTTATTTGTTCAAGACAGAGCTATTTGGTCACTTTGATTATTTTTTAGAATTTTAACTGACTTCCCTTTACTTGGGGATCCCTAATGTTCCTCTCTGCTTTCAGCTGTACTTTCCCTCCTGACAATGTGTCTGACAATAGAGGTATGACTATAACCAGTGCCTCAGAAATATTTTTATTCCCAACATCCAATGAAACAAATTAGAATGAAACTGAAAATTAACATCAATGAAAAGAACACACACTCAAGATGAGCATCAGTCTGATTCCTCACATGCAATTTTTTATTAGACATGTGTCAAGTTAAAAGAGTGAAGACTTGCAATTTGGCAATGCAAGTGCAAGCCTGAAGTCCCACTTGATCTGTGAATGTACTTGTGATTAAGCACTAAATTGGATGCTCAGAATACCCAGGTGTGACTCCAGGTCATTAGTTTTCAGTCATTCACTGGATCACTTTGTTCTCAGGTCATCTGCATGGAATAAGTAAGTCTATAAATATTTAGATTTTTTGAAAATCTGCTGGCACCTGTGTCTCCACTAAATAATTCCCAGCATGTCTGGCAGTCTCTGAGCTGTCTCCAAAGCTGCCACCACTTTGGTAGGGCTCAGTGTTTGATTGCCAGGTCTGCCCAGGACACATCAGCAAAGCTTTCCTCCACTGTGCATCCCTTGGAAGGCAGTGTGATGAGCACACTCAGAATGAGAACACTGACTTTTTTCAGTGTAAAGCAGAGCTGATGATAGGCATTTTCCTGCAAAATATCAGGAGAAGAAGGAGAAAGAAGAATAGGAGCAGGAGGAGGCAGAAGAGGAGGAGGAGGAGGAGGAGGTGACACCTACATTTATAGAGGGTGCAGAAAGATGTGTAAGACTTTTGAAAGCAGAAGGCTGAGGTGAGTCAGAGTCTCTTGGGGTACCATCCTGGAGTTGGGATCCCTCTGTTTTTGCTTCAGGGGCTGTTAATGCAATTTATCCAGTGCTTACTGTAAAATGAGTAGATGGGGAAGCTACAGAATCATAGAATCACAGAGTATGCTGAGTTGGAAGGGGCCCATCAGGATCACCAACTCCAACTCCTGGCCCTGCACAGGACACCCCAAGGGTCACATCATGTGCCTGAAGGTATTGTCCAAACGCTCCTTGAGCTCTGTCAGGCTTGGGGCTGTGACCACTTTCCTGAGGAGCCTGTTCCAGTGCTCAAACACCCTCTGGGTGAAACATCTTTTCTTGACATTCCACCTAAATCTCCCCTGACTCAGCTTCAGACCATTCCCTCGTGTCCTGTCACTGGTCACGAGAGTGCAGAGATCAGTACCTGCCAGAGGTCCTGTAGGACACCACTGTGCTGAAGGCACCAGGACATCCCAGCTGTATTATGGCACATTTTGCTCTTGCATCTGTGGGTCTATGATGGGATTTCCACTTGCTTTAACTATGCTTTACCTTTATGCAGCAGTTTTATATATGTTGGGGTACTCTGAAGTTGCAGAAAGTTTTTCCCCATCAAGAAAAAATTTTCAGTATCCTGCCATCATTATCTAAAATAATTAAGAAAAGAAACTTGTCTTACTACTGTTTCACAACAGCTTTGATGCTGAAGAAGGGATTTCTTGAGAATACCTAATTAAAAAAAGCAGAAAAGGGCAATGAATGAATTATCCCGGTAGTTTCATGAAGTCAAAAAATAGTCAGTGCCAAATTAGGAAGTTATCTTTTGTATAATTTCATAATTATAGGGGAGACTTACACCAGCCTGCCCCTGGCATCAACTTTGTCTGCTATTTCATCACTTAGGCTTTAACGCTCTCTTTCCCTTTCTATGCTAAACAGTCAGGGGTATTTCTCATTTAGGAAGACAATCAGCAAAATCTGGTAAGAGGGCAGCTGCAAATTTTTCAGAAATAATGAGTAGAGAATTTATGAATTGTCTAGGCCCTACAGTGCCTGAATGAGGCTTTCAAGCTCCTTGCTTTTGCATGATGTTTTTTTGGTTGGTTTTACTAAACAACTTAACCCAAATGACAAAGATTACTCCAGAGGGTATATTATGCTCTGCTGGATGTGCAAGCACATGGACCCACACAAAAAGCATAAGTGTGAGATTTTAAAGATTCTTTTCTCACCTCTGGCCAGCTTTAGTCCCTCTGCTGTGGAGATCTCACCCATGGATCCTTGTCTTCTGATCATAGGCTCCAGAATTTGGACTCCAAATGCACCTTCCACTCACATCCCTGTTCACGCTCCGTGCAGTAACCGCTGCTTTTCTCCACCACCAGTGCCAAGCTCATCACGTCTTGGATGTGTTTCTTCATCTGGAACAGGAAGCCTAAATTTTGACTCTGTCTGGGCTGTTGTGAGCAGTGCTGGCTGCAGAAGTGAGATCTGATGCTAAAAGCAGAGGCAAGTCGATGAGAACTGGTGTTTTGGTGCTCACTGCACAAAGGCTTAACATGAGATGAGGGAAGGAAGTTGCCAGAGAAAGCCTGGAGTTGTTTTCTGCGTGCCACTTTGAAGTATTTTATACACCATTTGTCTTTGCTTGGAAATATTTGAGTTCTATCCAAGTGATTTATGAGGTTTTACGAATACGCAGAGCCAAATAGCTCAAACAAAACCATTACGGTAAAATCAAACATTTAACTTTCCATCAGTCTACCAGGGTTGTATGCATTAAACTCTAGAAATGCCTTTTGAAAAGGTATAGTTGGGTGTGTTGCCCGTATTACTATGTCAAATCTCCTTATGGATCTCTTGAATTTTTACAGTGCTATGGACAAAATGTTGATCCGTGCTCCATTGGCCACACCAGGCTGTTCCAGTGAAGCACACTAAATATTTTGGAAATTAACACATGATGCATCAGTCCAACTTCAAAACAATTCTGTTCTGTAAATGAAGCTCACTTTTTATCATTAGGTGACCATAAAATGGATTGAAATCAGCAGCTGAAAGCAATTCAGAAGACAGCTCTCATTTTCAAAATGTGCTCACCAAATCAGATGCTTTGCCCATACTCAAAACCAGGTTAAACAGGGACAAAGATACATGAGATTAATATTATTTGAATTTTTGAATTAAAGCAAATCATGGAGCTCCTTTGAGATCAAGACCCCTTTCAGTGCATAACAAGATATTCTCTACCCTGGAGAATTCACAAATTAAGCAGACAAGACTTTCAAACAGAAGAGAGAAGGAGAAATTTTTTTGGACCTGGGAGAAGAGCTGGAACGACCTTTGAAAGGTTCACAGTTATCTGGCAGGAGACCTTGGAAGTCAGTTCCAATGCTCCTAAATTTCCAAACCACTGTCCTGTCATCCAGAACATAAATATTAATATTATCACTGTACCAGTCATGTACCACTGCCATTTGTTGGCTGCAGTGCACACACAGTGACATAGGACTTTTCAGAGAAATTAATGGAGTGGAGTTTTTGTGCCAGAGGCAGAATTCTGTGTCTGCCTGATCCCCACAGCTCCTTCACCAGTTTTTCTCCATAAATGTTATGTGAGTAGATGGAAAGAGAGTAAAGTTGTTTATCAAAAAACTCAAATAATTATCTAGTCTGCTAGTCCAAATGTTAAAAAGTATCTAATTAGATATTTTGATTTAAAAATTGATGGGTCTGGGGTTTTGCATTGTTTGGGGGGTTTGTTTGTTTCTTTGTTTGTATGTTGGGGGATTTATACTTGTTTGTTTGTTTGGTTTTGGTGTTTTTATTTGGGTTTTTTGTTCTTTGGGGGGGGTTTTGTTGGTTTTTTTGGTTGGTCGGTTTTTGGGTCTGCTTTTTGCTTTTTGTTGGATTTTTTTTTTTGTTTGGTTGGTTTGGGTTTTTGGCTTTTTGGGAGTTTTTGTGGGGGTTTTTTGTTGTGGTTGTTTGTTTGTCTCTTTTGGGGGGGGGGTTTCTTTCCTTTTTCCTGGAAATATCTAAATTCTTTAATTTATTCTGATGTGCATGCTCAGAAATTAATTTTTTGTGTTTTCATGCTTTTCATCCTTCAAGCACAGAAAAGAATTATAGGAACAGAAGCTAAATTCAGATTCGTGAAACTAAGGATTTATGAAAGACAAGAAATTACTCCTGATATTACCATGTAATTGGGGGAAACAAAATTGTGAGGATGATAAAGCACTGGAACTGGTTGCCCAGAGACCTTGTGGATGTTCCATCCCTGGAAGTGTTCAAGGCCAGGATGGATGGGGCTCTGAGCACCCTGGTCTAGTGGAAGATGTCTGTGTCCATGGCAGGGGGTTGGAAGCAGATGTTCAGGGGTGAAGCTGAGTTCTAGACTTTTAAGTTAATTTCTAGACTTCATCCAATGTATTGAGCAGACCTCTGTTGGAGTAGGAGGTGGGACTGCCAGCAAATAGATATATCAATATATGGACACATAAAATAAATATGTAAATTCTCACTTGCACAAGAATGAGAAATGATAAACTGATAACAATGGTTAACTGAGGTTTTCAAAGGTGATCACAACAGCCTAAATCCTTTGCAATATCAAAGCACAGGTAGTTTGTACCTATAAGTAACCTTCTGGTTCCCCTTCTGGTTCCTGATGTCACTGAGGAATGACTGTAGCAATGAAGAATGTGTTGTGAGCTTTATCAACAGTAGGCTTAATTAAGATCCGGTGACAGAACCTCTCACTGGAAGCAATTCAGCAGCCAGGATGAGCACAGTTTGGCACTGCTGAATGGATGTGTCAATCTGGCATCTCCCTGTGCATAACACAAACACGTTTATCCTAGAGATAACTCAGTGGTAATAAAAATGGATCCCAATATGCTTTTAAGGTTATTTTCCAGAGTCAAAACATATTTGTTTTATTAGTATTTGTAGAGAATTATGAAAGATCTGTAGAAATGGTGCTCAGAGATATGCAGTTTTGTGTGGATTAATGACTAATTTTGAACTTCTTGGCTCTTCTCTGTCAAGCGTCACTTTAAACATACATTTAAGTGATTAATTAATTACCATAATCTCATCATTCATGCATCATTTTGATATGCACTGATCTGATCAATTTTATGCTATGAAGTAAATTACACCTGTTCCTAAATAACACTTTTAATACATATTAAGACCAAGGGGCTGACACAATTCTAGTTTTTCATTCTATGCACTAATTAAATTTGTTCAGCTCAAACTTAAACATCTGTGTCTGACTAGAAGATTATTTCTTTCCAGGTAATTTTTAAGGGAGAAGGGGCTGGAATAGGGATGAATGGGAAGTTATGAAAAGGGAATCTGATGATTAAAAGTAGAAAAAATTGCCAAATTTTTTTCTGTAGGCTTAACCCAGGAGGTGTCACACTGGACTAGACAAGCTGAACTGGTGTGATTTATTCCTGTATGTTGCAGGAGGAAAGGAAGAAGGTTTTATCTGGTGCCACTGTGGAGATAGAAGGAGCAGCACCAGCCACAGAGTAATGACACCAGCGGATGAATTCAACAAGCAGAGAAAATGTGTCTGCTTATGAGTGACAGGACAGACACAGCTCCTTTCTCACAGTTAATGTTGCTGTTACCCAGCATTTCCATCTCTGCAGCTGACTGAGCAAGGATGTGGCTGAATTTCCTGCCCAGTGCCTGAATTCTTTCCTTACGAGCTGTGTGTGTGAATATCCTCTGAGAAACACTGGCTCTGCCAGGCTGGCTGGTGGCTCACTGCTGACAGAGGGTCCTGAGGCTGCGCCTCATCCCTCTTATTTCTGCACCCTTTTCAATTTATTACACCCAGCATTCCCAGCACTGAGCTTCCAACAGAGTTTTAAACTCAGAGTAGTAGAAAGATTTCTGAATACAGCTGGACAAAAGACAAAATCAAAAAACACAGGTTAGTCTTGACCCTACATTTGATGTCAAGAGCATCCTGAAGCATGGGAGACTTTGAGACTGTGTCTCAGCCAGGGAACTAAAATAGTGGCTGATTTTTTATGGGTTGCAGCTCCAGCACTGGTTTCCTATAAATAACTCACAGATGTCATTTGAATTACAGTCTTCTGCAAATAAGGGGGCTGCAGGCATACCCAGGAGCCTGTTAACAAGGAGATGACAAGCTTCAGGCACCTAATTGCTTTAGCTCATCACCAGTAAGACACTTGCAGTCCTACAGCTAATCTGACCAGCAATTGACTGTAAATTGAATCTAAACCAGGAGAGTTATTTTGCTGACTTCAAAGGCCTGTCCACTTCCAAAATGAAATCCCGACCCTCTATCTGTTCAGCCAGCTGCTATGCAAGAGAGCCAAAAGCTTTTGTGAATTTTCTTCGCACTTTTTCCTTAGCACCTGATGTCTGCACAGAACAGTCCAAATATATGAAGCTAACTGCATCTCCAAATGCAGTGAAGACAGATTACTAAAATATCTTCCAAAAAAACCAAAGCAAACCACCACCAGAGCTTGTCCTCCTCCAGTTTTGAGAAGCAGAATAAAGGGACAGGACCAAACATGTATAATCTAACATTGTGTTACATTATAGTGGCTCTATAATATAGAGCAACTTGCACTCACTTAAGATCCTTAACTGTATCAAGCAGGACTGACATTTCAGGAGTGTGTGCTCTTTTTCTCTGGAAAATATCACTAAAAGATTACCTGAAACCATGAATCTTAAGAACCAAGCTCATCTTTCTTCTTGCACAGATGTGACAGGGACACTTTGAAGCCAAAACCATGTAGATATGGGGCAGTGAGAAAAGGCAAACAACGTTGTCTTTCCATATACTACTGAAGAAGGCTCAAGTCTGCAACTTCGGGCCTGTCCTATTACCACTGACCTCATGGGATTTTCTCCCCATCAATGGGATCACTCAGGGAAGAGGAAACTGCCCAAATCTTTCCCAGTATTTTTAAATGATAACAAACTGATGCTCACATAATTTGCTGCTGAAAATACTGTACGTTTTGAAAAGACGTTTTTAAGGATAAATGTTGCAATTTAGTTTTTCCTCACTGGAGTAGGAATTTCCTGCAGCCTAATCCCTTTGTCCTGGGAATTGCTTCTCCTCATGATAATCAAATGCATTCCTCATTTCCACTGTAAGCATCAGGTTCGGCATGCCAGCCCATCAGAACACCAAGCATGTGTCCAATTTAAACACATAAGTGGTCCAACTGAAGTGAATTGGACTTTCCAAACACCTCATGCTTGTATGTTAGGAGCATAAGAACTGCTTACAAGTACAAGTATTTGCAGGATCCTTCTCTTAGTCCACATCTTCTTAACTCCAGCTTTCTCACAGAAAGCAGCTTATTAGATGTGCTATTTTCCTACTGCTGCACTATCCTGAAAGCTTGAGGAAATTATGCTACAAACTCATTGAAATCCTTTGTTGCTTTCAGTGACCATGTAAACCCTGTTCTCTATTCACAGTGAGGAGCTAAAATGGTAAACATTCTGCCTCAAAGAAATTAAGATATGTAAACACATTCATTCCCCATCAACAGGCTTAGCCTGTGAACCCAGAGAACATTTCTATATCAATAGAATGGCACGATTGTATGCTTTCCTTTCCAGCAGTGCAAACTTAGGTTCTCTCGTTTTCATCATTCTCAAATGCACACAGATATTCAGTACAATGCCTTTGGTACAGTGCACTGCTCTGAGCCTCATTGTCACCTTCCACACTGAGCAGCTGAGGCTCTATAGAAAAAGGAAAGGACACAGAAGAACCTGGAAAATGTTTGTAAAGAATGGCTATGGTCAAAACCCTTTGATATAAAAAAATAAACCATTATATTTAGCAAATGTTTAACTTGCTGGTAGAAAAGTCTCTCTCAGGGCAAGAAGAAAGCAAGAGCTTTTCTCACTTTCTTGTAGACTTCAATGGAAAAAAAGGAAAGAAAGCTTCCTCCAGATTTTTAAAGTTCCTAATAAGAAGTGTTTGAATGTCTATTGTAATTTGAACAAATGTCTTATTGTCTAAATAAAACAGACTCCACAAGAAACACTTCCTCTATTATGGATTTTTCAAACACTGAAGGTGATTTTTTCCCCCTCTTGGCTGTATCTGTTGTCCTTCCTTCAATATTAATACTGACACTTCTCTATTAACTCATTAAGCACTTGTGACACTGGATACAAAGACTCCATAATTACTATCCTTGCAATTCCACTTGAAGATTTCCACCAAGGCTGAAGTGTCTTGTTTTAGACACTGTGCAGACAAAGGAAAAAACAGTCCTTGTCCCAGAGAGCATTGTATTTAAAAGGACAAAGCTGACAAAGCCAACAAAGCCAACAAAGCCAACAAAGAAAGAAAAAAGGCTTAAATACATTTGTGCAAGAACATACAACAGGGCTGGGGTTTTTGTTTGGTTTTTTTTTGGGGGGGAGGGAGGGTTTGGGTTTTTTTTTGATTGGTTTGTCTTTTCAGAAGAGAGGTCAAACCCAGGTCTGTTGACTTTCCATTAGCTTCCCATCTGCCTCTTCATAATCCCATATAATTAATCTCCATCTATTTCAGAGTGTTTGCGCTCTCAGGTCACATTCTTCCAAATGGCTTCTAATGGTCAGGTGACACCTTATGGAACTGTGACCTGCAGGGGCTGGAAAAAACTATGGAAGAAAAAGTCAAAGGAAGTACTGAACTATGACAATGTCCAGCCAAAACTAGCACACTGTTTTCTTATTATTTCACAGGAAAGAAAGAATCCACCTCTTAAAAAATATAAAATCCTAAACTTCTATATATTTAGCAAAGTCTGCTGCTGCTGTGCTGCTCATCAGTATCATGCTGCATTGCCATGGGCAGGGGCACATAGAGAGCTCCATCCTTCAAGGTTTTGAGGTCAACCCTAAACAAATGTGAAGGTTTTGTAACTAGTATGTTGGGACTAGGAGTTTGCCTTAGTTCAGCTATATGATAAATACAACTTTAAATATTGAGCTCCCTGTGCCCACTGTTTCTAAGCAGATGGGCTGCAGGTGGTAGGTGGGTTTGTGGAGATCCCTGTATTTCTGACTCTTTATCCATCATCACTTGTCAAAGAAACACAGGATAACACTTGTCAAACAAACACCTCTCAGCAGTTGGGCAATGAATATTCTTTCCTTACAGCCAGGATCTTGTAGCTTGAGATGCTCGTGACCTCTCTTTCTCCCAGTCTGTGAGGTGAGAGGTACCTGAAATGTGCAGTCAAGCCCTGGGGAATGACTGGCCATGAGGGAAACAGCGGGATGCTTACCTTGTGCCAGGGCATTCAGACTTAGACTTTGCCTATGTAATTGCAAAATAGGAAAACCAAATTGAAATAATAATTTATTAGTAATTATAATAATCATCATCACCACCATCATCATAAAAGTTTCGTTGCAATAACAGTCCTCTTTCAGCATGCAAGGCTGAGGGCTGAGGTCTGTGCCCCTGATCTAACAAAGTTTTTGAGCACAAGTTCTTCATCAGCATTTCAGAAAGCCACAAGTTGATGTGACTTGCTGAGTGGTGGAGCCCAACACCTGAGAGTACTGAGCTGGTTGTCTCTTGGGCCTTTCTCTTTGAACTGATTCTACTGTTTGGACTCCTTTCTACCAATAGAGGGTCTCCCTTAACATCACCATGATTCAATGAACAA